>VZRO01007213.1:8621-120344 GCA_013397915.1 Daphoenositta chrysoptera | reverse complement strand
AGGGGGGGATACGCTGCCCTCCCCCTCCCCACCCCTCCCGGCATAGCTGTCTCCCCGAGGATGGGGACCCGACGAGTAAAGCATTCCCTACATCCTTCTTCCACAGCTACCCCGCAAAGGGTAGCAGCCCCCTGGAGATGCCCCAAGGGATGCACATCTCCCCGAAGGGTGTCCCCAGGGCAGGGTGTTGTGCCCATAGCCTCTCCCCGAGGATGCCGCCCCAGTCCCCGCGTAGCCACCCTCCTTGGTCCAGGCATTGCCCCCTATGCTCCCTCTCCCCAGTGCTGGGCAGACTCCCCCATAGCCACCCCATGGGCCAGGTGTCCCTTCCAGGGCCAGGCATCGTCCCACAGCTCCTTCTCAAGAGATAGGCAGCCCTCCTAAAGGCTGGATATCTCTCTATGGCCACCACCCAAGGGCTTGGGAGCCTCCACACAGCTGTACCGAGGCAAGGGCAGTGCTCTCCCAAAGTCTGTGCATCTCTCTTAAAGCCATCCCAAGGGATGGACATCTCTCCTTCAAAGGCCAGGTGTCCTCCCTCAAAGGAGCAAGTATCCCAATTAATACCTTTTCCCCAGAAAATTCATCCTCCCCACAAAAGCAAGGTGTCCACCCACCCCCAGTACCAGCTGTCCCAAAGGCCAGATATTCCTCCAGGCCATAGTGGGGGGCAGGAAGATGCTCCACTCCTTGGGTGTACCCACAAGCACTGCCCCATCCCCTGCCATGGGGAGCCCAGCCCAACACCCCAGAGCTGGAGGCAGGGGGCACAGAAACCCCATCTATGGGGCACAGGAAGTGTGCTGGGGGTAAATGCCACCAATAATTTGTGGGGTGCTTAGGATTGTTTCTCTGCTCAATTCACTCCCTTCTCAGGTCTTTATTGGATAGACCTGGTGCTGCTCCCACTGGGAAAGGTGCCCCAAGGAGCTGCTGAGGGCACCCGGGGAGGTCAGTAAACCAACATGGAACAGCACCCAACGCATGAGTAATCACTCCCCCCATCACTCCCTTGGAGCAATGCCAGAGATGCTCAGCTTGGTGTTTCCTTACTGGCCAAAAATGGGGGAAACCCCGATAAACAAACTGAGTTGCTGGGGCAGTTTTTCCGTGCCCCCCAGTTACGGCCCCCAGCAGCCCAGCCCGCTGCTGCCGAGCTCTCCTGGGCCTTAGCGGCACGCAAAGGGTTTCTCCCTCGTCCAGCGATAGGCCTGTAGCATCTGGCGTGTCCCCAAATACAGAAGGGAAACGGCTATTCAGCACTTCTGCTGCCTGATTGCTATTAACAGCTCCACCATTCCCCTTCCCGGTGGACCCGCACTACCGCTGGGCAGCTGCAGCTTTTTATCAACTTAATATTTAAAATATAAATTGTTGTCCTCCTTTCCAGCATGGCTGGTTCCCCCGCCCCGTGTTCTCCATCAGCTCCCTATCTGTCATCATTGGTTTCCACCTGGGGCTCTCCCACCGCTGTCCTGCACCCTGGGAAATGTCATCAATGTCCTCAGAAAAGACATGGAATGGTCCATGGGGACCTGCTCAGTGTCTGCCAGGGCCTGGGGATGAGCTGGCTTTGCCCCATCCCAGGTATCAAGGGTTCCCCAGGACATGGGCACCCAGAGCTGCAGGACCAGCTTCCACAACCCCATCCAGCTCATGCACGCTGGCACCGGGTGCTGTGCCACAGGAGCACCATGCGGGACAGGATCACCCCCGCCTGCTCCACACCGTGCACTCCTGTTCCAGTGCCCGCCCACTGCCACTGTGGTCCCCCGGGACCAGCTGCCCCCGGGACCTGCGTGCCACGGCAGCACCATCACGGCGTGGTGCACCCCAAACAAGAGGCTGTAGGGCTTGGCAGGAGGGCAGCAGGTTTGGGGATCCCAAGCTTTGCAGCGGGAGTGACAATACCACTGACGGGGCCAGATCCTGCCACGCCAATGAGGATTGAAAACCCAACTGGAAAACGCCTGTGGGCAGGACAGGGCTCAGCCTGCCCTGCCCTGACGCCACAGAGATGGGCTTCGAGTCTCCCTGCAGGGCACATATTTCCCCCGGAGCCACCCGGAAGGGGACTGGGAGCCCTGCAGGCCACCGGCCTTGGGGGAGCAGCATGGGGAGCAGGGGCTCGGCTCGCACGCAGGGAGACTTCTCTTGCCGCTTCTTGCTGACCGGCTGTTTTATATCAAGGCGGGAGGGGGGGATTTGCTGTTCTAGATGGTATTTTAATGGGCAGGCAGGCAGCTGGAGCCTGGGAGAAGCCTGCTTTACATTGTTTGGGGTTGTAACAAATAAATTCAATTAAAGGCAAATGGCTCCGCGCAGCCCCCACCCTGCGCAGTGTCTCTGTGGCACTGGTGGCTGCGGGAGCCGCGGGTGCGAGGCGGGAACCCCGCGCAGGGGCCACCCGGGGCTCTGCCCACCCTCGCCCCCGCCGCAGGGAGATGCCGGGGTGAGCTGGCAGGATGCGGTGGGAGCTGGGAAGCGCAGGGCACCGCACCCACAGAGCACCCACAGAGAGGACGGAGTGTCCGGGGAGTCCACCCTGTCCCCACACTTCGTGTCCCACCCCGCTGAGCAAAGGAGATGTGAAAATCCCCGTGGCAGGAGCCCCGCCACAGCGAGCACTCCTCAGGAAGGGCAGCCCAGGACAGCAGCCTCGGCGGGCAGCAGCATCCCCCGGGCAAGCAGGGACTGGGCAGAGGCTGGGGCGTGGAACTGGGCTTTGCGTGGCCACCATGCAGCCCCAGAGCCCCGTGTCCGGGGGGAAGAAGCAGAGGGGACTTGGCAGGGACATGCCAGAGCCTCAGCACGCTGTAAACAGCCGCCGCCGCAGCAGCAACTCCTCTGCCGGGAGGCAGCGCCGGGCGTTAGTGAGTTGGAAACCAGATGGTGCTCTCCCAGCCACCGGCACAGCCCGCTGGCCGCGGCCCGGAGCCAGGCACAGGCTCTCAAGGACCCCAGGGCTGCACAGCACCCAGCACGGGGACCCCATCGGGATGGCCGGAGAGCTGGGGGTGCAGGGAGGGCCCCACAGATGGACAGGCAGTGTCAGTGTGTCCCCGGCCCCACTGCTTCCTCAGCCGGTACCTGTGTGTCCCAAGGGATGATGTGTCCCAAGGGATGGAGAAGGGAGGCAGCATCCACCAGAGGGGACTGGAGATAGGGTGTTAAGATCCCTTAAAACCCCCATGCACCTCTGTGTGCCACACTGTGCCTCAGTTTCCCTGTGCCTCCCAAAGAGCAGGGAACAAGCAACAGCTGGGCCACAGGTCAGAGTCCACTTTGTCCCCCCACACAGGGGTAAGATAGCAGGGAAGGGATAAAGGCCCATCTCCCAAGCCAGGGAAAGCCTGAGCAGTCCCTGCCACATCACACCTGGAGTAATTCTCCATGGGAAATATAACATGGAATATAGACAGCAAGCCCCCATCCCAGCACCACCAACAGGACCTGGGGCTCTGAGCTCTTCCCCACTCCCCAGCGGTCTTAGGGGCAGGTGCACCGAGGGGGCAGAGTGGACCCATCCCAGCCCTGGGATTTTGGGGGGGTGTGCAGCAAGAAGACAAACAGCCAGGGCTGGGGAGGGGCCGGGGGGAAGGACGGCATCCCTGGTAGCCGTGGCGGGGGTCTTGTGGTGTTTACAGAGCTTAAAACCCGCCTAAGCCCTGCAAGGCCACGGCGCACAATAGCGTGTGGACGTGGTGACACCGGCCGTCCCCACACCACCTTGGAAGACAGAGAGCCCTGCCACCCACCGCCAGCACCGGGATTAATTATGATAATGTAGTTCTTTCCCCCTTTGTCACCCTAATGAATGGGCCCCTTTAGGATTTTAAGGCCTTTGTTTGGTGCCTCTTTACTGCGGTATTGTAGGATGGGGACTAGCAGGTGGCAGGTCCCCAAACAGCCCCTTTTGTCTCCTTTGGGGGCTGTTTTGTGGTGGGGTTGGGGAGGGGGATGCGAGGATGCAGGAGCGGGGGTGTGCTGCAAGGGAGCTCCTGGATGGAACCGTAGCACCCGCGCCATCGCTGTGGGGCCATGGCACCCCACGCTGTGCATCGTGGCACTGGGGATCACTGGCCCTGGCCGTGCCCCGAGCCACCCGTGCCCTGGCCTGCTCGGTGGGCAGATGCTGGGAGCCACCGTCTGAGCTCCTGCCTTGATCTTTTACTGCCTGGGCAAATCAATTACCCAGCAGAAAAGTCCCTAAATCCCACCACAAAACCCGTTTAGCAGCCGCCGTGGCGCTTGCCAGGCCCTGGGCAAACCTCGCCCGCTGCCGGCATGGAGCTGGAGCGATTTTCCATGGGGACAGTGGCTAAGTGCTGCTGGGGAAAGTCGGGCTGCAGCCACAGCCACACAGCTCTCCCCACTCCCAGGAGGCAGATGGGGGCTTCCCAGGAGCCCTGGCTGTGCTCAGACCCTTCCGAGACCTCCACAACTCTGTGCCCTTCTGCACCAGTCTGTCCCCCTCCACATCCCCTGACTGCGGGAGCAGCTGGGGATGGGACAGCACTGGGCATGGCACTGGTGACCAGGGACAGATAGATGAGGTGGCACGGGGAGCAGGGACAAGGCAGGGCACTGAGACACCCGGATGGCAATGCCCTGTGCCAGCGTGGATCCATGGGCTTTGTGTCAGGGCCTTTGGCTGTGCTCAGACCCGAGCATGGTGCCCAGTTGTGATGATGGACCCTTGCTTCCTCCCATGCAGACACATAGAAGCGTCTTTAACACCAATGCCAGCACGGGGATGACACCAGCACAGGGCTGAGGGGCCTGGGGTTGGTTGATGTCCCCCTGATTGCAGGCTGGGCTGGGTGATTCCTTCAGGATGCCCAGGAGCACTGGAGACACTGCACGGTTCTGCCTGGGGGCATGGTCAGGTGCCGGGCGTCGGGGATCGCTCTGCTGTGCTGCACCTTCCGGCCCAGGGGACCCCGGCTGCCTCGTCCCCCCGGGCAGAGGGGCTCCGTGAGGAGGGGGCAGATCTTGGCCAGGCACTGCCGGGGGCTGCAAACTGGTGAGCAGCGGGGTGGTAAAACGGTGACAAGTAATTGGTGTCCCGGCCAGTCCTTTCATGCCGACGCCGTTTTATGGGTGAGGAAATTGCTTGTGAGTCAGGAACACAGGAGACAAATTTAGGAAGTGCTCTCTGAATGTGCCGGGGTCAGGCGCCGAGGCCGAGTGCTTGAAACCTGGGTGGCCTCGCCGCTCGCCCCGCGTTCCCCCCCCCCGGCTCCTCGGCATGGGAAAGCAGACCTTTTATCTTATCACTGCTCTTCCGCCGCCCCGGCCTCCCCCGCACGGCCCCCTCCCGGCACAGCCGCTCGCCCGCAGACACAATGCGCGGTGGCGGCCAAACGCGCACCCGTGACCCTCCGGGAGCGCCTGGCACAGGGGGCTGCTCCCTCCGCCTGCCAAAGGGCTCGGGATCCTTTGCATCGCTCCACATTCCCTCGCCCAACGGCACCTTGCTGGCCAGAGGGCTGGCACAAGGCGCCGTGGGATCAGGGGACACGGCATCCTCCCCCCTCTCGGGATCCAGCCCTGGCACAAGCTGCTGCGGCCCCGGGGATGCAGCGTTGGGGAAATGCTGGTGCAGAGGTGTCCATATGCTATGGGGTGCCTGGTCCCCATCCCGCTGGCAAAGGTGCTGGAGCAGGCAGACCCCCCGTGCTGCAGTGCTGCACCCCATGCCAGCCCTCCCCACGTTCCCCACATTCTGGGAAGCTGGTACTCCCTTTTCTTCCCTTTTAACTGGGAGGAAAGGCCTCAGCTCCATTAAGGTGCACCCGAATACAGCTGCCGGCTACCTTGAGCGCGCAGCCCCCATCCCCGGCCGCGGCCGAGCCGCCGCATCGGGCGGTTTGGATGTATTTTTCTTGATCGCTGGCCAAGCACTCTCTCCTGCAAAGCAGCATGTTTCTCATTTTCTGTAGGTTTAACTCCAAATTAATTTGTAAGTGATCTAGGTTTCTTGTTCCCCGAAAGATACCTAATAGCGGGGGGAGAGCTCCTGCCAACCGAAACGTCTCAGCGGGGTAAAGGAAAAGCAGGAAAAAGAATCCCAGGAACTGTGACCCCTGGTGGGTATTTAACAAGGTGTCAGGGCAAGGGATTTTCGGAGCCAACTAAGTGGATGTGACACCGGCCCCGTGGGTCGGGACGGGGTGTGGGGATGCTCCCGCCGCGGCAGAGTTTGCTGCTGCCAGGTCTCATCCTGATCCAACCCCTGGGGGCAGCAGGAGCAGGGAGGGATGCTCAGTACTCCATTGCTTGCGCCGGCGGGTGCTGCGAGCCCCGAGGTGCGAGAAGAGCCGGGGGAACAGGAGGTGTTTGGGGATGGGGCGAGTCATCCCCAGCACGAGCCGGTGGAGGTGCCCTCGCTGGGGGACCAAGGGCGCGGATTCATTCCGGACAAGGGCTGCGGAAGCGCTGGCGCCTGCAGGGAGGCAGGGGAGGCCCCACAGGGTGGTGGTCCCCTGGGGCCGGTGGGTGGTGGGAGGGGGCCAGCGAGCCCGCCGGGCGCCCCTGCCGCATGGGAAGCGGGCACGGTTTAATTGGGCGGGCGGCCGCTCGGCGGGGCCGGCTGCTGGCAGGCGGACACAAGCTCTTTTGTCTCCGCTCTCGCTCCCGGCACCGGCTGGGGCTGGCAGGGCCCGGAGCGGTGCAGCCACTGAGAGCCGAGCTCGCCACCGGGGCAAGCAGCCAAACCCACCCCGGCTCCTCGGGCTGTCACAGGCCCTCGCTGCACGCGAGGAAGCGTCCAGGTGGCCAGCGAGGCTTCCTGGCTGGTGAGGGGTTAGGAAATGTGTGGCAATCCCCGGCAAAGTGCCCTGCGGTCCTCCCCGTGCCCCCTTCTTGCCAGGAGACCAGGAACAGGCGAGACCCCTGCCCTCCCTGCTGACTGGGCTCCGGAGCTGCACGGCTGGGGCAACAGGGGTGTGAAAGCACCCTGGCTTTTGCTCTCCGAGGTGGGATCTACAAGAGGATGCCAAGGAGGGATCTATAGTGAGAACAGCTGCTACTTTTGGATCCTGGTTCCTCTTGCATCCCTCCCATCCTTCAGATCCACTCAGATCCTTCCTGCGGACTGGGGTCACCAGCCAGGGGCTGTGCCTCTCCTCCCTTCCCCAGCACCCTCCAGGCACGGTGGCTCTCTAACCCCACAGGCGACCTCCATGAGGGTGGATGATGACGGGAGAATAAGGTCCAGACCCCCACCATGTGCATCCTTCACCTGCCCGGTCTCCCAGGGACATTCCCAGGAGCCTCCTCTCCCAGAACTCTCTTGCTACAGGAAGAAGAGGGGCTATGAATACTGGAAAGGACATAATGGTGAGAGCATCGAGGAGTGATCCCCAGGTGATGGGGTGGATGGTCTGGCCACCACCCAGAGCAGACTGGACTCCTCACAGAGCAGTCCCAGCCCCTTGCACGGAGAGAGCACGGCCGGGTGCATCATAGCCAGCTGTGGAGCAGCGGTGGCTGCAAGCAGAGCGCGGCCAAATCCCTTCTTCCCGGCATCCGGCACCAACCACCCCCTTTGCAGAAAGGCCCAAGCAGGGGAAGATGTTGCTGTTGCTCAATGACCCTGTGAGGGCCTGGGTCCTTCCTGGCGCCGCTGGAAATGGCTGGGTGACACGGCTGAGCTGCCAACCCAAAGAGCAGGCACATCATCACCATGGGGAGCAACCTCTCATGGGTGGCATAGACTGGCCAGGTTTGCCTCAAGTCTCTCAACCCATCACCAGGCGATTCATGGCTTTCCTTGCCTGGGAGCACAGCTGGATGCTTTGGGGAACCCCGGTGCTGGGTGGAGATCAGAGGGAAGGGGCTGTGGGGCCATTACCCACTGACCATCTCAAACACACCCCTCACCACTGCCAGCACTGCCAGCTGGTTGCTCCTCACCGTCCCCTCCAACTCTGCCAGCGCCAGCAGGCGGCTGCACCCCAGCCCCAGGCACAGGTGTTCGCACCGGAGACCGCAGTCCTGGGGAACAGCGCTGCCTTCCCTGCCTGGGGCAACCCGCATCCTGCCACAGGGTTAAACTCCCCAAGGAAAGGAGGGAGGAAGATAGGAAAAACAATCACAAGAATTTGTTTCATGCTGCCTGGATCCCTCCCCGCACGCAGCAGTGTTTTTGGACGGCCGATTTATAATCAGCAGTGTGGAATGTTGTAAATTAAATATTTTTAAACAACTTTGCTCTCTCTCTGGTTAAACATTTCAGAGATCGCTCTTTCTTGTCTGTCTCTTGCTGGGTGGTCCCTCCATTCGCCCGTACATCTTCCTCAAACACAATTAACCATTTAGATGTTGCACAAAGGAATAGCTTATGCATACAACACCAGTCGCTCGCTGCTCCGGCGCTGGGGGAGGGAGGCAAATAAGAAGGCAGCTTCTTTTATTTTCTACTAAAAACAAAAACAAGAAAATCCCTTTTTCCTTCCCAAACTATCCCATTTTTCCTTGAATTGTAAAGGCACTGATCCAAGCTCATCAGCTGTCTTGGTCCTCAGTCCAACAATCCCCTTGTCATCCCCCATCCCCTGAAATTCAACATTAGCATTTTAAAAGCCTAAAACATACAAGTTTATTTAGACTCAAGCTCTCCCAAGCTCTTGCTTTCCATATTTATATACACACGTATTTTAACGTATATAAAATGTCTGTCTATAGGACCTGGAAGGAAGTTCCCGTCTGCCGGCCCGTCTGGGAGGCACAGGCGCGGCTGTGGACCTTGGCTCCTGGGAGATGGAGTGAAAACCGACAGGATCCAGAAGTCAGCCTCCTGGCTGAGAGGGAGCAAGCCTCGGTGGGCAGGCTGCTGCAGAGGTGCTGGCGGGGGCTGCTGGGTGCTGGTGAGGGAATCTCCACATCCCCAGATTAACTCTGCAGGTTGCCAGTGAGAAGGGCGCTGTGCTCTGCACTCCCCCATGGCACTGGGACGGGCTGGGTTGGGGCACGGTGGGCAGCCTGCAATGCCAAAGGCCCCAGTCCCAATTGCCCGCTGCAATAATCGCTGCTGTGAAACAGGTGCCCAAAGGCCACAGGAGTGGCTGTGTGTGACGGGAGGGCGGCACTGCGGTGTCCCGGGGCTGGATTACACCACACACTGTGCAACGTGCGTCTGTCACACCACTGCTGCCGGCACAGGCGGCTCCTCTGCGAGCCCCACGTGGGGCTTGATCTCACTCTGCCCCTTGCAAGACATTGGGCAGGGACCACAGCAGCCACTACTGGCCCTCACTGGGGACTTGGGCCAGCATGAAGGCAGTAAGGCACCTCCGGAAAACAATGGTGTTCCCCAAACCTGTGGGGTTTTATTAGGAAAATTCTCGTCTCTGGGCCAGCAAAGTCCAAAGGATGGGCAGGGGCATGGTGAAAAACACTTTCCAAGCAGCCAGAGGAAGGACAGGGGAGTGCAGAAACCACCAAGGAGAAGAAGCATGGCTCTGCACAACCAGCGTTGGAGACTGAAGGCAGTAAAAGACTGCAGAGCCCTCGTGATCCCAACCCTAAGAGGTTCAGGAGAGTCCTATTGCTAGGGCTGCACACACAGCATCAGCTGGATAGGTGACGGGGGAGCCAGACCTGTGTACCTGAGACTGTACGAGTGCTCAAGCTCTGCTCTCCCCTTGCTGCCCACAAACCAAAAAATTGTCCCAAAAGCAAGATCAGAGCTGGGTGCAAAGGTTTTGAGTCCATTTGAACACCATGGGAGTGGGCAGCCCACCGTCCCTGGGAATGGCTGGCTGTTTGTCTTCGCCTCACATGGCTCTGCTCCAGGGCTGCCAGGAGATGGGAGCCATCCGCTTTGGTTTGACTGCAGAAGGGATCAGATGAGCTGCTGCTTCCTGAGAGATCCCAACAGTCACCTACAAAAGCAAACACGAACGGCTGAGGGAGGTGAGCCATGGCTCTGGGTGTCTGCAGCTGCCCAACAAAAGCTCTCCCCAATTCTGTCTTACAAATGGGCTTGGCGGCAAAAATCCTGGCAAGGACCTGGCTGCAGAGCTGCTGCTGGTTGCACCCAGCTCTCATGGGAGCCAGGGTGAGGGGGCAGAGCTTCAGGTGCCTCTGTCATGGTGTGCCAGGGTGGCAGGACCCACAGGAACAAGTGTGGCCAGGTGTGCACACATACTGCTCTGTACCCACACCAACCCTGCTGTCCTGGACACAGGAAAAACCTTCTGGGAGCAGCTGGCAAGACACCACCCAGGGAAAACCACCAGCCAGCAGTCCTGCTGGCCATCATGGCAAACCTCTGCTTTACCCCATGCAGATTCAGCAGGTGACAAGCCACTGCAAGAACCTTTTCACAGCAACCCTGGCAGTACATCTGCCAAGGAAGTGTTCAGGACAAGTCTGTCCAGAAGGAGCCAGCACCTAGAGAGCTGGAGAACTTCCATCTCTTTCAGAAAAGTGGTGCCTATAAAGCACCACTTTTATGCCAGTAACACTGTGATGGGCACAGGCTGTAATGCTCAGCTGCCTGGGTGAGACAGAGCAACTTACTTGTGTCTGAGAGGTGCCCCATTCCTCAAAGCTGGTGAGCAGCCTGTACCAATAACACCTTCCAGAAGGTCTCTGTGACCTGGGACCAAACAGTCACATCCTGGGAACAGAACTTCATGTCCTCAGTCGCCTCTCCAATTTTCTCAATGACTGTAACATCACTCAGTTTGCGAAGTTGCCTGACCCAACCCATCACATGCTCACCTGATGATGACAGCAGCGTGGAGGCCAGGTTAGATGAGGAAGGGTTAACCTCCCAGTGCCCGCCTTGGGATTCCTGAAGGCCCTATTATCCTGAACTATTTTTCATAATTACTGCCACACACGTAGACTACATCAAGAGTGAATCTTCACTTTGATAATTTGTGCTGTGAAATCTCACTTTGGGATCTACTTTTATCTCACACCAAACACCTGCAGGTCGTAAAAGGCAAAAAGGAAAAGAAAATGCCTCAAATCCCGGCCAGGTTTTCAAGTGTCAGAGAACACTAAATTAATGCTAAATTCTAACCGACACAGTAAAGAGCCCCTCACCCTCTTCTTAAATTAGCTAAACAAAGGACTGAGACTTTAACATATAATTAAGGCACAAGGAGGTAAAGCTGTAGCTGCTAAACAAGGCGATGCGGACTTTCCAGAAGTTAAGATGTATCCTAAAAACAGAGGGGGAGAAAGCTTTGTGTTTAAGCGTAAGGACTGTGAGTCAAAGTCCCTGCAAACCTCTCTTGGCTTTGCCAGCCTTCTGGTAAAATGCAAAGCCAGGTAATTACACTCCACTCTGCTTCTGTTTCTACACACCCAAAATGGAGCCTCTCTCCCTTGCCGCACACAGAGACAAGAACTCTCTTTAATTAACCTTTGTAAAGCCTCTGCGATCCTTGGATGAGAAAGGCTCCGTACCTTAGGAACATGTTTGCGCACATACGCGAGGCAAAACCTCCAGCACAAAGCTGGAGCTGAACTGCAGCCATTTCTTCTCTGCAGCTTGTCACAGGCCTTGAAGCTCATCCTTAGCCATAGTTTCCATTCCAATCTGGTCCTTTAGAGGAAGGATTTTGTTTATGAAACTCAGAGAATGTCTGGATTATAATCTCTCTCCTGTCAAACGAACTAGGAAATGGTAACTCTCCTCAGGGGTCGCCGATGCCCGTGAAGCACACATTCAACATTTATCACTCCAGTTAGTGAAATACCATCCCTGCCAGTTGCTGTAAGCACCTCTGGATGTCAAACTGCCAGGGGCAGATAAATGCCCTGTTCAATCCTACTACGTTCTAATAAACAGCTTTTAGGTAGGAACTTGTGTCCAATTTATAAACATTAAAGAACAGCTTGTGTTTCAATCCCATCCAGGTGCTTTACAATCCTGGCACAGGCCCTGACCACAAGGCTGTGCGTTTCACATTAACACACACGACTCATCTCAGAGACATAGGTACAGTCATCCAAAGATCATCCAAGTGTGGGGAGGGACCTCTTGACTGGGATTAGGAACAGTGGACTGAAAGGAAGAACCATCAAAATAAAGCAGGGAGTACCCACTGCTTACACCCCACGCCTCCTTCAAGCTCCTCCAGCCCATACATACTTGCTCTTGGGCAAGATTTCAAAGTATCAGACCAAATTCAGCCCTGATGGGAATGGGTGCCAAACTCCTCGACTGCATTACAGAGGAGAAGAGGCACAGATTAAACACTTCTGTGCTGTGGGGCAGCATCATGAGCTGCAGCGAGGAGGAGGAGGAGGAGGAGGCTGGCGAAGCCGCCGGGCTGCAAAGAGCAGCCGGCACCGCTGCTGTTCTCTCTGTCCGCCCGCTGCGTTGATGAGATGCACAAGCCGCATCCCGAGCAGTTTCTCCCAGGCTCAGGGACGGTGGTGCAGGACTGCAGGGACGTGGTTTACACCGCAGGGAGGGCGGCTAAGTCATTCTTTGGAGTGGGCACAGTCTGTGTGGTCCCGGCTCTCCCTTCTGCTGGAAAAGTACAGTGCGTTGGCCGGGCGCGCAGGAACCGATATAACCCGGCACAAACCCGCGCGCATCCCAATGAGGGGGGAGGGGCCGACGGACACTCCGCTCTGCAAACACTTCTTTATTAAGACATAAATATAAAGCTGAACAGGAAAGGAGCAATGACAGGGTAAACCATGCCAGTACTGATCTGTACGGATGATCTTACGATGCTTGAACATCTGGTTCTGCTGCTGGCTTCCATAAAATCATCTTTAAAACCTACTCGGGTTATATCTCCATCAGCTGTTCGGTGCCCACAATGACTTCATTAACATGTTTGGCTGAAAAGAGAGAGGGAGGAAAAGAAGAGCAATTGAGTTTTGCAGCAGAGCTTCAGATCTTACATTTTTCAAATCTGCAACTTTAAAACAAATGAGAAAAGCAGATTCTGAGGAACTCAAACAGAGATTTGCTGGACTCCAGCATCTCTCCGACAGTATCCCACACACATGGTGAAAGCCTAAACAACTGACTAAACATCAGGAGATTTCTCTAATGAGAGTTTTCACATGTATGTGTCACTAATAAACAAGAGAGGCCCTACGGAAGTCACAGCTGCTACTGACAGGTGTACACCTAGGTCAAGGCAAGGAACCATCAACATCCAACACGGAGATTGGACATAAAATTAAAGATCATTAATCCACCCTGGTCCTAAAGAGCACTGTCTGCCCCAAACTGCTTGGAGGCTGGGAAGGAGAGGGGCTGCTCAGCACCAGGGGGCCATCACCGAGGCAGTGTGAGATCCTCTCAGGAATCTCAACTCAGCCCCAGCAGCTTAAAAACAAGAGGTTATTTGTGTTTTGTTTTTAATTTTTTTTTTTAAATTTAAACCTGACCCTCCTGTGGAGCAAATTTGTTGGAGGGGCAATTTCTGCAAGGTCACTCCTTTGCCTGTTCCCAGGAACTTTGCACAGCCCCAGTGGACACATTAATGTGCCAGTCCCTGCCCCAGCACTGTTAATACACTGTACTGAAAGAGCCTTCCCTTTAAAATGCAAAAGCAGCTTGTCAGGGAAGGACTGCAAATAAGGGATCTAAGGCCAAAATAATAAAAACACGCAACTGAAAGCCCAGTGCCTAAAAAACCCAAGCGGTGTGGCCTCAGAGCATGACACAAAGCTGATGTGCTCACAGTGGGTGTCCCTCAGGGTACTGTGGGGGAGGTGGTGAATCTAAACTGCACTCCAGGAGCTGGACACCTATTCAGGTGGAGCTCAGGTGGTGTGTCCCATGCCCCTAGGCTCTTCATCTTACCTCCTGCAATTAGGAATAACAATTGGCGCTGGAGCCTGGGATAAAGTGTCAAGGCCTGTGAGGTGCTGGGATACACCAATGGAGGCTCTAGTGTCTCCCACACCTTACACATCAGTGGGGGTGGATAGCCAACGATGATGAAAATTATGAATTGTGTTTTATTTACCCACCTAAAACTCTTCCCCTCAGGGGATCTTGCAAGACTGCTGCAAAACAACAAATATGCCACCGTTGGCTAAAGGAAGAAATTCCTGGCGATCCCCAAAGTGGCCAGGCCAACATGACGCTTCTCTTAGTTTAAAATTCAAGATGCAACCTTTGTACCATTGCTCCAGTAAAGGTTTGATCAAATTTTGCTCTATAAACTTCAAGGAGTTTTGGACTGTGGCAAGACAATTTTTCACTACAACCTCAACCCCATAATCATATGGATCATATGCAAGTCTCCTCAGCCTGAGGGACAGAATGGGTGAGCCACACCACTTCCTTTCAGAGACCTTTCGTGAAGGCTAAAATAAGGAGATCAAGGGGCTGCTTCTCACCTGTAGACATTTAGCTCTTTGCTCAGGGTATTTATTATCAACTGATAATTAATCCTGGAGCCTCGCACTAACATCCTGGAGCTCAATCTCCAGCACTGTGGGCAGGATGAGCAGAGGTGGATGCAGTGCTCAGGAAAATGAGGGGCTGACTGTACAAGTGCCAGGTGCAAGCATGATGTAGGTAGCACCACACAACTTCTCCAGCACAGCTCTTGCCAATAGCCCCAAGTCCAGCCTTCAGCGCCTCTCTCCTCCCGTCCCGGACCCCACACAGCTTTGCCAAGGTACCTCAAATCCAACCTGCAGCATTTCTTGCTATAACATTCCTCACCCCCAACAACTTTCCCAATATATCTCAAACAGGCCCTGTAGCAACTCCTGTGACTCCATTCCTGAACCTCCTCCAAGCAGACTACCTATCATGTTGATTTCTATGATGTGAATAAGACCCTGGCTACCATCCAGTGAGAGTAATTACATTATGCCTCTGCAGATTAAAAATGCCTTCATCTAGGCTTATAGAGAGCCATGTCAATTTATGGTTCTATATATAGGTTATCTGTAGCAATACTTTTTAATAAGGAACTTCTTGCTTCATTTCAGACAGCATCCTCCATGGTCCTAAATGTGCAGAGCTGGGATGGGCCCTGTCACATACCTTGCTGCAGAGGTGGTACCAACTATTTGTATTCTGCACTGACATGCTTGCAGCAGCCTTATGGTATCTTGTATTTTACACCTGATGAATTCAAAATGCTTTTTGAGAATGGGTGAGTAAGAGCATTCCTGTTTTACAGATGGGGAAACCAAGGCAGCCACTAGTGAGTTTAGGGAGCTTAAGCAGGCCAAAGCCACATGGGAAATTGGAGCCTGCATTCCCTCATCTCCCATCCCTCTGTGTGTTTCATCTCCTCCGTGATCCCTGTGGCCCAGATTCCCCAAAGCGGGCACACATGGTATGTCACTGCTACCTCAGACTCACATGAAATCACCAAACTCATTTCTTCTTGTAAAGGCTTAAAGAAAACACATGAATCTGCCTGTCTAAAATCTGCGAGAAAGTTTTCAGGCGATAAAGGGAACGGTTTTGCTAGAAACAAAGCCCCATTCCGCACCCCGAGGGGATGCGATAGGCAGATAAGGATTCACCCTGCTTCCCTCTTCCATTCCCAAAGCCCTCCTTGCGGAGCGAAGGGAATTCAGACTCCAGTGTGTGTGCCAGAGAGCTGAGCTGTGGATAGCGTTTCATTATCAGACGTGGCTGCCAGTTGCCAGTGGCTCTGGCTGGTACCAGCAAGCTCAGTTCCTGCAGAAACTCTGCCTGAAACTCTGGGGGAGGAGGGAGAAGTACCTCACATGCTTTGCTGTTCAGCTCCCTTTCTCCTTCCCCAGCTCCCCATTAGGGATTTCTTACCAGGCTGCCTTTTATCTGACACTGGCAGGGTTACAGATGCATTCAGCCCACAGAGAAAGAAGAGGGATTAGAGAAAGGACTTTGAGAAAGCCTTAAGAGTTGGACTCTTCAACCTTAAATCATGTTCAACTAGATCTTCTGAGATTGGGAGCATCTGGTGCTAAGCAAATCCAGAGCTGATCAACACATTCAACCTCCTGATTAGCACTTTGCTTCAACTTGCTGACGCAGCCCAGCCTGAAGTCAGCCTGGGTGCTTGAACCGAGTGTCCACGGAGACTTTACTGAGTGTAAATCAAAAACCTGTCACTCGTTATATATGCGTTCCTGCTTGGGAAGACATTTGTTTACACATACTGTACACTAGCCCCTTAAAAACATACGCACAAGGCGAGCTAGAGAGCAGAGCAGCTTTTGGTGCTTGGCTAAAAACAAATTGTAATGCAAATAAACAGAGGGGCGGAAATGACTGCGCAGCCCAGCACAAACCCCACCAGCAGGCTGGGGGCCGGGGACCCAGCGCTCCCCAGCCTTCCTGGCAGGTTCCTGCCAAGCCGCTCACAGAAAGGGGATGCCGGAGCATTCCTTTAAAAGCCATGTGAAAGCATCTCCTTGTTGTTTGCTCAATTAGCCCCAGACAGATTGCTGCTGCTGCTGCTGGTGGCAACGCTGGGTTGTAAAGGAGGAGGGGAAGGAGGGGAAAGGGAGGGAAAAAAAAAAAAAGAGAGGAAAAAAAAGGGTTAGGGCCTAGGCCCAGGACCACCACGAAGTTTCAGCCCTCAGGGGCTCCAGAAAACGTTCAGTTTACTCACTCAATTACATACACTGTTTTATAAACCCTTTAAAATAAAATAGAAAACAGTCCCTGGCACAGAATTACTGCTCTATTATACAGCAGTGATGAAAGCCACTGCTGTGTATTTGCTCTCTTTAAAGCAAGAGATAGTTTAACTTAAAAAAGTAGGCGTGGGGGAGGGGTGGCTGCAGAAACGCATGCACGAAAACACGCTGTGGGTGGTTCCCACCACATTCACCCAGGACAGAAAGGATCAGAGAGTGGGAGAGAAGAGCAACTTGTCTCTGCAGTGATGGTTGGCTCTGGAAAAGCAGCCAGGTTGGGGGGGGAGAGGAACTAAAGGGGCTTAAGGGGATGGGAAGCAGCTGAAGCTTGACTTTGGGAGGCTGGAGGGTGTTTTAAATTACATGTACAGATAAAGAAGGGAAGCAGGTGATGGGGGCTGATTTGTTTGTGTTTACAGAGCAGTGGGACTTTCCAGTCAAGGCCTGTTCTCTCCTCAGCCAAGCTTTACTTACATGATCACTGGAGACCAGGGCAGGCACACTGTGGCTCCCAAGGCCAGGAGTGTCTCACAATTTCTCCCAAGTGCCAGGTCAGCTCAGTTGAGCCCATGGGTCACCAGCAACGATGCTCCCCATGAGCTGAGTGCTCCAGCTGCTCGCAGGGTGGGATGTGCAGCTCACCCCAGGAGCTGGTGGTAGCTTCAGGCAGATCAGCTCTGGTCCATAGCTGGGGCCTCCAGCCCACAGAACAGGCAGGAAGTAGAGATCTTACTTCTGCCTTACGTCCAACAACCACGAGTTCTCAGTGCTGGTAGCCCCATGGTTCAGCTGAGGATTTTTTCACAGTTCAACCAGAATTAATCTCTTTGCTCTCAAACTCTTCTGGGGAATAGATGTGTCTTGAGAGTGTAAAGGTAACAGTGAATTCAGTCTCCAATGAGAGATGACTACTGTGGTTTGGAGCAGATGGACTGAGGGAGTGAAGGAACAGGAGAGAGATGTATGGGAAAGTGATCAGTCAGGGTCTTAGAAGAAAGGCTGGTAAAAGGAAAAGGAGACCGAGAGCTTGGGATGTGCCTAAGATGGCAAGCTCCTTGGGGAGGGGGATATGCTTGAAGTCCTTGTATTTGGACAGAGTCCTAGCAAAGTGTGTGAGAAGGGATTGGACTATATCCATCAGTGTGCTCCCATGGGCTATCACCACCTCACAGCAAATGAAGCAGGGATCTCAAAACAACGGCCTGACTGTCCACATCTTCACTTCCTGATATGATGGCAGAGGTGCCATATTTGCCTGCAGCACTGGACACAAGTCCTCTTCCTTTCTCAGCATCCATTGGGGTGTTCTTCCTGGCTCTTTCATGTGGCTGAGCTCTAGCAGAGCAGAAGTGGTTATTTTCTCTGCGTGGCGCATGTAAAAATATTTCCACAAGGTTATGAACTGCTGCCTTATGGGTAGACTTCACAATCAGCATGCTGCGAATGTGGCAGCACATTTAACCCGCTCACTCAGGAAGCCTGAACTTCCCTGGCTGGGAATGACAGTATGCACAAGTGTGACAGTCCCCAGCGGCAGAGGGGAAGACAAAGCATCAGTGGATGGATATTCTAGGGAAGTTTTATGCCACTGCTAAGGCCAGAACTCATAAACCATTTTTATACAACTTGGAAAGGAGGCTTATTAGGATTAGTTAGCAATGTAGTCACTGCATAGTCAGTGAAACAAAAATGTCAACTATTTAAGAGATGCCTGTTTTAACTGCCAACAATATCTTTGTCATGGACACTCAGTAGTTAAACTACTTTAGGGAGAAATCTTATGGATCTCTCAGTTTTGCTATAAATTCACACCATTCCAACATCACCTCCAGCTCATTTTGCACCCCTGTGCACGATATACATGTGTGCACTGTTTAGTCTGTGTCTGTTCTTCATGAGTTTTCTTAACTCCCATCTGCACAGCAGCATGCCTTCTGATCCCGACCCTGTGTCGTGCTAAGTGTTTTCAGTTCCTGAAGACTGCACCAGGAGGTACTCAGCATCTTGCAAGAGCAGATGCTTGCCCCTACTTGAATGCATTGAGAGCATCAGAAAGTCTCTCGATTCCTTTCTGTCCCTGTCCTGCTAAATCTTGGCTCATGTGAAGCCTCCTCACAAGCAGGGACCCATTCACATGTGGAGGTTGCATAAAACGTACCTGCCTTCAGAGGATGACATTAAAGAAAAATGTGTTCTTTGGCCCTCATTAAAATAAAACAATCTAACTCTGTTTCATTGAGAAGTCCTAGGACTCCAAGCTTGGAACAAGACTTGGAAAATGATTGGAAATGGGAGCCAGTCCTTACTGGATATGTGCCTTTTTCTGTTCTTGTGAGAAACCACACAGTTTTAGCTATGTGATAAGCCTTTGAAAAAAATCTCAAGTTTGCATGTGTTCTCAGGAGGGCAGCTGAAAGCTCCAGAGACTGCAGTGAGCACTCTTGACCATGGAGTGCAGGAGGAAGGCAGGGCTTCCTCCAAGCTGTATGGACCACTGGAGCACTCTGCATAGAACCACTCCCCTCCTGTGCCCAGTATGAGCCTGCCTTGGCATGACAGAACGGGATGCAGTCCAAATGAAAGCAGTCAGGGAATGAGCGCCAGATGAAAAATGGAGCATGAGCCTGTTGGGCAAGGGGACTGGAAATAGCAGTCAGACCAGAGGAGGTGTCAGGTGGATGTCTGGGAATAACCGAGTAAGAGAGAAAAACAAAAGTCTCTATGGGAGAAAGACTAGAAGAAAAACCAAAGAGAAGGCTAGGATTGGGATGAACCTGGTGCTGGGACAGAGCCATAGTGGAGAGCTGTGAAGCAGGAGTCAGGATCAGGTAGGACACAGATCTAGTTGGAGCCCCATGGCTGATGCTGGAAATAAATGCGCAAATAAAACATCCCTGCCCCAATGACAACAGAGATGAAAGCAAGGGATAAGGTGGTGAATTTTCTATCAATTTTGCTAGTTCTATACTTTGTGTGAGTGTTTACTGTCTCTGTTCCTGGTGTTGCTTTGAAGAAAGGTCAGGCCACTTTACCTTGAAGAAGGGTTAAGCTGCTTTACCATATATGCCTGTTCCTGGCTAACTTATACCAGCTGTATAATGTCCTCCCTGCTGAATCTGGCCAAGAGACTCCTTTGGGAGCTGTTCTTAGTGACTCCAGGCTCATCTGACTCTTTGACTGGCCTATCACCAGCACTCCTTCTCTCTAGTCCTAATTCACTGAGCACATGCTGCTTTTGAGCTCCTGGTTTGATAAACCAAGTTTATCAAAAAGGCTGCAGTATATTCCTAATAACTGCCTTCAAAACAGTGATTGAATGCTCTGTGCAATTATGTTCTTTCAGAATGCTGTCATTTCCTATCCCTCTAATAATTACTGCCTTTTTCTTAGCTACCAACATGTTTTTCGAACTGCTACCTGGTGAGGTAGCTTTCACAAAGCCCATCTGTTAATTCTCTGCTAGCAAATTCCTTAAAATATCAAAGAGGAAGGAAAGTGGATGCTTCCAAGGCATGGTAATAAAAGCAGTAGGAGAGTAGTAGGGCTCTCAGGAGGCATGGCTTGCAAATCCAGAGGTTAAATAAAATGCCATACCTTAACTTCAACAGAGACATTTAAACATACTGTCTCTGGCCAGTGTTGTGACAGGGCTGAAGTCAATGCAGGACTGGGACGACACTGCTGACAGTCACCTGTGCTCCTGTGTCTCCAATTTTCTTTTTAGTTTGAAAGTATCAGGTTGCCTCTTATCTACCCCAGTAACCAGTGTTGGAGTATTCCCTCTATTTAGGTGTCCAGAGATTTGCCAAGCCCATTAAGTGATGAGGTCTCCCACCATGTCCCCAGGGAGATTATACCACAGCCTACCAGACCACATCGTTAGGAAAATGCTCCAGATAGCCAACCTAAATTGTGTTTAATTCAATCCCATTACTCCCAGCTGTACCATTTGGACCACCCTAAACATACCCATATTATTCTGCAGAAGGAGAAGGATGAGAGCTGGTTTAAGTTACGTTTGCCTATCATTTGTGGTAGCTGTTCTCCTGCCATCCTCCTTGCATGGGACTGGAATTCATTTTATGAAAGGAGGTCAGTGCACTGCTGGCTCAAAGAGCTCTTGTACCCTGAGCTGCCTGGGCAGCGTGGCCAGGACTCATATGGTAGAGCAGGGAGCACACAGCCAGTTCTTCAGCAAAGTCAACTGTGGGATCTGCCTGGGGCTGTGTAGGATGATTCAGGGATATTTCTACCTTTGATGAATCCTGGCTGATGCTCTGGAATAAGGGACTGCTGTATTTTGATTTCTTAAATGTTTCTGGGAATGTGTATGCATTTTTGCTGAGGAGGTTTCTACTCCCAGAAACTGGAGTGTGTAACTCCCTGACTAGGGTCAGCAGCCAGCAGCTACTGCTGATGTCTGCTGAAGGGTGATCAGCTTGCAAGAAAAGGTGGCTCCTACCCAAGAGAACTAGGTTTTTTCTTAACCTGGCCATGGAAGCTCGAGTTTGAAGAAGGAAAAGTTACCAAACAGAAAAACACAGCCAAAGTCTTGATGAAAGGGGCAATATGGAAACAGACTTACAGGGCCACACCAAAAGCTTGGCACAAGATACAGGAAGTCTTGGGCAGGGGAAGTCATGGCATGCTTTCACAGTGAAAAAGAGAAGACCCGGTTTACTACGGGACTAGTCAAGGTCAGAAGAGACATGCTGGGCTGGAAAGACTCCACAGTGAAGGAAATAAGTCATGAACTTAACAGACAGATCCCAGACCACCGAGGCAAACCTGACCCCCATCCCAAAGAAATTCTAGAATGGTTAGGAAACTGAGGCAGGAAAATGAACTGAGGCTTTATTATTTTTTCTTGCTCAGCATAATGGTGTATTTATAATCTACCTGAATATGTCTGTGCTAACATCAATCATACATTTCTAAACAGTTTAACTAGAGGGCTCCCAGCTTCTACTTAACCCAAGAAGGGGGTTTAAGTTTTGGGGAGGGGAGCAGTAGACTCTCAAGAATAGGTAAATGAACCATCCGTACAGCTCTGTTACTCTCCCTGCAGATACATCTACAGAACCTGAAAAATATTCAGACAAGGATGACAAGGACAATCGAGAAGAAAGACCAGTTTTCATACTACAATCAACCAGACTGGGATCTGCACCCTGGAAGATACTTCTGAAGCAGCTGAGAGCAAGGTCAAAGGGTGATATTTCTGTTTGGTATCATCTACTAAAGAAATCAAATATATTCCTATTTCCTAAAATATTAGCTAAATCTACAGCCCATGTCCTCATAGTTCACACTGCAGGTTAAGAATTAAACATGACCCTATTCATCTCTCCTGGTGATTCATGCAGATGTGTAGATGTGGCACTTAGGGACATGCCTAGACTTGGCAGTGTTAGGTTTCTAGATGGACTTGATGATATGAAAAGGACTTTTCCAACCTAAATGATTCTATGATAGGGAGCAATGAACCCTGCAAGGGAAACTGATTCAGACTAATGTGATGGGCAAAGCTATGAGCAAACACAGTCACAAGGAGACCAAGACCACAGTGAACTCACTGTGTTACCTACAGTATCAGAGACTTGCAGCTGCAAGATCAATACTTTGTTTCCATGAGTCCTTTTTACTTTTAGTTTCAATTTAAAGGAAAATTTGTCATATGCAAAGCTGACAATAGGTTACGCTATACTACATTAAGTTCAAACTCTGCTCTGTATCAAGACACTTAGAATTGGGAGTCCACCCACAAAGACAAAGCAAGCAAATAAATCCTGATCTGACTAAATAACTTCACATGAAGCCTGCAAAGGAACTCACTTTTGTCTTCAGTCCACACACTGGAGCAGGGATCTGCCAAACCCTAACCATAAATATTCATTAAAAAGCCTCTGCTTGGGATGCAGTCACTGAAACAGCCATTTCCTGCCCATTATCTCTTAGGGCAGGAAATCAACAGTTCCACTCATGCGGTTACCACCGAGCTCTTCACCACGTGCACTCCCACTGGATGGCTGAACTTTGTATAAATGAGGGCCATGGAGCTGTATCCTTTCTGATGCCCCAAAACAGCACTTCATGGCAGTAAAGCAGATCTGAACGTAGCTGCCCTTGTATTTCATATTGAGCACAGCAGCTCCTAATATGATGTTGCACCTCGAGCTTTTGCTTGGAGCAAAGTGAATGGGAGCATACTGGCACTGTGGGTTGGGAGCATCTACAGAGAAGGATGTTTGTGTGATCAATAATTTGCCTGCTTTGCCCCTGTCACTGACAAAGATTACTGGTCAAAATAATGGCTCCTTCTGCTGAGGACAACCTCAGGCTGATCTAATTGTGGTCTCTGGGAAAAGACTGTCTCAGCACCCAGTCTTGTTCTTTGTAAGAACAACAGAGCTTTGCTGCCAACTTCAGAGGAGCAAGTCCCTGAACTTACGCCAAGAAGCTGTACTTTCCATGAAAAACAAATCCTGATATTATAGGACACCCCACTGTAGAACTGCCACAGTTTACTGGCACTTCACGAAGAAGCAGGAGTAGAATCTCAAGGAAAAAAGTTCTGAAAATTATTACAAATGCACAGTAAATACAGCTTTTGAACTTACCTTTGGTTTCCAGCCTCTGATCACTTCCAATCAAACAGTCCTTGATGTCTGCACCCTTCTCTATCACAGCATTATGACAAATAACACTGCCCTGAAGACAGCACCTACAAAATAAACACAAGCAAAGCAAGAAAACAATTTAAATGACAGGTACAAAACAAAGGTGTCCACTGGAATATCTAATGACTCTGTGACATGATCCTGTAAGTAGGTTCAGTTTGGCTCTTTTCTCAAAAACTCCATTCTTCTCTTGATCCTCACACTCAGTTGCTGGAAAAACTTAAATGCCAGGTGTCAGAATGGGTTTGCAAAAATGCATTTGCAGTTTTACCTCCTGTTAGAACAGCTTTCCTCTACATTTCCTCAACAGAATAAATACTTAACTGAATAAATAAAGACTTGGGACCTGGATCAAGTCTTGTATTTTCCACAGACAGTCTGGGTAACTGAGAAGGTGGCTTCTCTGCTCAGCTCCCCAGCTAAAAACAGCAGCAGCAGCCCAGTCTTTCCCTGCAAATTTTGCTGAGCAGTTTTACACATTCCAGCTTGCCAGGCACTATGAAAAGGTAGAGAGAAGGGGCAGATCAATAGCTCAGCTGGTTGGCTTTGTTCATGTTACATTCAAGCATCCAAACATGATTATTCTGCAGTACTAAACCAGTGAAACCCACACTAGACCTACTCTACCTGCCTTGGGTATCTTCATGCTCATGCTGCCTTTGACACCACTAAGTCTGAAATGCTACACAGGATGGAACTTTAGCAAAAGCCACCTTCTTCCAAAATGTATTTGAATCTGTAATAACCAGCTTTCAAATCCGCTGATCCGACTGTCCAGAGAGGAAGGGAGTTCAGAGTCCAGCTTCTGGGTTTGTAACTTCTCTGCTGACAGATTCTGAGTTACTGCATTGCTCTGAGCCCCTTCTTCCAGTAAGCTGGAACTTGTCAATCTTTACTAGTATCTGTGATGTGTCCTGAAATGCTGTTCCCTCAGCATGATGAGTAGTGTTAAATAGCATTAAATGTAATTTCTTTCAAAGCTACAGAGAAGAAAATAGCTGTGAATCAAATGATTTCTTTCCTTATTTTCACATGTGCAAAGGTAGGTAGGAGTCATTGAAGGACAGAAAACACAGCTAAGATGTATCTAAAAATACTAACACATATTGAAACCAGCTGATTGGGAAGAAGATGTGAGATCTATAACCCTGGAGAGATGCAGGTAATCTGCTCCCCCTAGATTACCCCAATATTAATCCTACTGTGAACCACAGCATCTCATATCTGCTTCCCAGTATTTCTGCAAGTATTAATTACAATAACTGTGAATACTGTCAGTCCAGCAACTGATCTCTGTCAAAACCAGAAGTTTTTGGCTTTTGTGACTTTCTGCACAGTGAGTTGCACAGTTTAATGACCTGCAGCCATTCCCCACCTTGGTTACAGGCACCACCACTACTCTCTACACTAGTGAAACACAGCTGCAGTGCACCATCAGGCTGGCTTGTGGACAGAACTGTTAGCCTGGAGTCTGAACTAAAAGAGGGGTTTTGGTATCAGGTCAAAGCCCTGAGCCTCAATTCTGTATTGAATCAAGCACAAGTCAGCTGAGGTCCTCGGAAGTGAGAAACATCGATCCTCACTCCAGACCGCTGATCCCAAAATTAATTCATAGTATTTGCCTGCTCACACATCACTATTATCTAGTCAAAGAATTTATCATTAAACATATTACAATTCTGTTGCTTGTGTGAGTCAGAGCAGAAACCATCTGCCCCACAAAACCACCATTAATTCTGCAGGATTAAAAGCAATAAAACTGGACCTCAGTTGCAGTGGTTCGCAGTTACGACCCCCCTTGAACAGACTGTCCCCTCTGAACAATTATTCTTTTAACTCACTTAAACTCCCCCTCTGCTGACCTATAAGGAGGCAATATGAGCAATTATTCTGCAAGCAACCAGCTCAGGTTGCCTTGGCAAGGTTTTTACTAACATGTTAATAAGATAAAAAGCGGCAAGGATACACAGCAGACCCCTGCCTGTCTTTGCTCTCACACTGTCACAATCTGCTTCCTTTCCAATAGCCTCGTGTGCCCGCACAGCGGCTCAGGCCATCGTCCTGTGCCACAGCAGCTGCTGAGAGCAAGAGCAACCTGGCATTTATGCCAGGCTAGGGAAGGGATCAGTGGAAGCAGGACTGCCCACCGCTGCCATCCTGACTTGGCTTTCAACAGGACTAGTGAAGGGAATGGGAGAAGTTGCTTATTTCCCACTGAAATGGCTCCCATCCAAAACGTGCACTCCAGAATACCTCCTCCTCCGTTGCTTTGAGCCAGTCAGATGAAAGCTTTCCACTGCAAACTTTTAGGTTCCCACCATCTATCACTTCTCCTGAGCATGAGAGCAGCTGTGAGTGCACTATACCTCTCAGCATTACCCTCATGCAGGAGGATATTCCCCAAAAGAGAGGGGATTTAAGCTGTCGGTCTGGAGTTCAGGCTGGAGAATACTGCATGTGTGTTCAGAGCCTACTTGAGGATAGGCTTTCAACTCCCCGAGAAAGAACAGCATTGTAACCAAGAAACTGCTGATGACATTAACATCAAAGATAATGGGGGTTCCTGCCAAACCATTTGTTGGGAGGGACAGGCCAGGGAACCAAGATGAACTTGTCTGTGCCAGGTGCTTGCAAATCAACCCTTCCCTGGTGCCAGGGTAAAACAAAACCCAAGAACTCCAACACCCCAGGAGTTTCTTAAAACTTATAAACCCAACCAACTGCAGAAGTTTTAAAGCCATACTCAACGCTCAGATTACCCCAATCACACAAACCAGCAGCAAATCCGGCTTTTATTGCTCAAGTGGAACAAAACTTCAAGAGATAAAAACACAATTTGTGGGTGTTCCCTTCACCCGCTGACAGATGTAACACAGCCATTTTGAAACCACTTGTAAATGCCTTTTTTCTAAAAAAAAAAAAGGAAAAGAAAAAAGGGAAAAAAGTTATAAAGCCTGCCAAGAGAAGTATTTTGTGTGTTTATTTAATTTTTACCATTTTTTCAAGTTGAAGAATAAGGAATAAACTTCTATTCTCTTACAGGGTAAATATCACATCTCAGGGCACTGCTGTAGTCTCCTTGGCTAAACTGCCACCACAGTTCCTGCCTTCCATAACAATTAGGTGCTATTAGCCCTCAAAGGTGCTCTGACAGCATCCAGCTTCATCAACTCTGGTGTGTGTGTGCATACGCACACATTGATGTACTGCTTTATAATGCAAACCATATTTATTTTTTCCCCTGAAAATGTAGTATATTTTTAAACTTTTCAGCACGGTGAAAACGGATATCTCCTGACCTTAAAATCCAAAGAGCATGTTCAAACCCACAAGAGGAACTAATTTGGGGCATTTGATTTACGGCTGAAATTTCAATTTGAATTTGTTTTAAGTGTAATCACAAACTGAAAGTCTGGCAGCTGGGTGTTTTTCAGAAAATAAATAAAAATATTCAGTGTGTGTCTGCATTCTAGAGAGAGCATTTTACAAGCCCAGTCCTGTAGTGGGAACAGATGTAGCTAAAGCATTAATTTGTTCTACAGGTACAACGTGCAAATGGGAGCATATGAGAGAGAGTGTGTGCCCACGTCTGTCTGTGTGTCTGCTACGCGCCTGTATCTGAGAGACTGAGCCTGACTTTGGGGTGGGTTTTTTTGAAAGTGAGAGAACAAGAGCAAAAGGAGTAGTGGCCAAGGAGGCATGGGGGGATTACAAGGATTTAGGTCTTTAAACTGCAGACCACCTAACAAGATCACTCTGAAATGCCACTAATTTCAGTTAAGGCCACAGACCTCCCTTCCTCTGCCCTCCCTCTCTCCCCCATTGTAAACAACTAATCCCAGCAGAAAACAACAGAGAGCAAAATGTACACACATTCTGCAACATTCCAGGTCCTTCTTTATCTTTTATTTATTTTTCTAAAAGGTCAGCGTATGTATGGAGGGAGGGGGGAGGGGAAGAAAGCCAAAAAAACCTCAAGTCCATCTCTTGTGTGGGCTTGAAGGAAGCTGGGAGAAAGCAAAGTCCAAGAGCACACAATATGGAGCTTTTATAGCACAGCAATTCCTGGACTCAGCTTACTTTCCCCTCCCTCTATTTGTGGCAAAGTCACATAGCTTTAAACCAAAGGACAGGGTGGTCGATTACATCTGAAAGAAATGTAAAGAATCGGGAAAGAATTCCATCTCCTGTCGAAATTATAAATAAGGAAGTATTAATCCCAGAGACAGGCTGATTTATGCAGCCCTGGAACTGCTGACTTTCAGCCCGAGTATCGGTCTATAAATCAAACTCTTAAATCAAGTGTGTCAATCGCTGCAGCACTGCGATACTCAGGCAAAGCAAGGCACCTACCACTGAAAGCAGGAAGATTGCCAGGGGACTGAGGTGCCGTACCCTTCTTAATTTTCTAAAGTGTAAATCTGAGATCAAACATCCTTTGGGGGAACGGGAAATCAAAATACGCAGTGCTCAGCACACCGGGAGCAGGCAGCAGGAGTCCAAGACACAACCCCCTAATTACAGGCTACCCACTGATTATTTAGGACTCTGTGATTAAAGTGATGAACGCTCCTGGGAGAAAGGGGCTTAAGTAACTGAGGTCAAGACCTCAACTGCAGCTCTCGCCCTGGTTGTGCAAGCTTAGGAAGGTATGAATGTCACAGGTTTGCCTTACAGCAAATCTCCTGAAATGCCAGTGGAAGTTATCCAGGCCTGGTACTTTAATCCAATTGTGCCAAAACCCCGGCATAATCTCTGTTGGGCAGCAAAGCAAATGAGGTGTCTATAATGCAATGCTTAAAACTGTAGACTCACAAGAAATAAAGCCTGGAGCACAAAGCTTAGGACAGCCTGTTGGTACTGCTCTGCCATGCCAAGAAGTCAGGTCTCCCGCTCCTCCAGATGAGCTACAAAATGGAGAGACTGACGCAGGAGTTAAAAGCAAAGGGTGACATGCCTCAGCAGCTACTTTGCTGACTGAGGGGTAACAGACGTGGATTCCCCTGGGAGCAACATCCCCTTCTGCCCTGACCAAGAAGATAACAGCCACCACAGGCACCTTGACAACACTAAGAGGTGGCAAGGAGTCAGGGAGAGTTCTAAAACCTACGAGCAACCCCTCAAGGAATCTCCCGCTAGGTAGTGAGCTGGTGGCTGGGACTCATGATCACAGGGGTGAGGCACAAAGACCACGGAAAAACAGGGGAAAGGCAAAAACACTGCTAGGGAACTTGGGAACCTAAAATGTTGCCTTTGCCAAAATGCGTTACGTGCCAATGCATTTTTACACCAACACGCTTTTACACACGAACAGAAGAACTCCAGGCACTGTGAATCTCAGTTATACACTCAAGTAAATACCAAAGACTACAACAGATGCCAGCAGTACATGCTATAATTTATAGATACATTTCAAAGCAAGCATTCGTAAGTGAATTTGGGCTTTGATCTCCTGTTTTTTCCCTTGGGGGTAACAAAATCATTCTACCAACCTCTCTAAATTCTTCGCCCGTCTCTGAGGGTGTTTTCACTAAGGAACTTGTTTCATGTCTCTTTTCTAGCCAAGTTCATCACTGTGGTATGGCTCCTTTACACTTCTTCCCCACACCCTAAACATTTTGCATTACATATTGCATATACTTGCCAGCACTCGTATTTTCCAGTGAAAGTTCAACTGACCTTAAAGGATTGCCTCAAACCTACCTTAATGTGTTTTATTAAGTGAAACTTAGGGTGCGGGGGGAGGTCGCCAGGAAGGTCACGCCTCACCTCTGAAACTTCAGTTACATCCAACAAACAAATTGGTGGCCTTTTATGTAGCCGCAAGCTCGGGGTTGCACACTTCAGTAAAAATATGCTGCAAGGAGTTTACACCAGGAAACCCCCCACACAGGAAAACTGACCCCCCTCTGGACTCTCTTTTGCAGAGCAGGAGGGCCAGGTCCTACACGATTTTACAAACACTCCACTGATGGCCAGGAAAAGCTACTCGTGTCTGTGTGAAGGAAACAAAGCTGGAAAATTATACATTCACTACCACCTCTGGGTTTGCTTCACTTTCCCACCAGCTCACACAATCAGACTGAGCGAGGTAACAGGCACAGTAAAAGGACACCTTCTCTGGGGTTTTTGAAGCACAATTCTGGATTGAGAGCTGTGGCCCTTCAAAGGATGTTATTGGTTAAGTTAGTTTCCATATCATGTGAGCTAGGTTGACATGGAAAAGGTTTTTGTAAATGTCACCCTTACAAACTGAACCTGGCTTCTTAGATTCAAGCTGAACTTGTTCAACCCTTGTCTCCTTAGGAACTTAAGAGGCACAACGTGGTAATTTCTTCCTTTTCCATACCCAGGTGGGGGAAGATTTTAAAGAGCATCAGAGACATTCACACCCAGATTCCCACCAAAATCCAACAGCAATCAGCTGCTTATGAAAAATCTCCATACTCTTCAATTAGACCCATGTGGTTAGCAGGAGGCAGAAGCTTATTTATAGCTCTGAAGTCAGACATAACCCTGTCCACCTGAAGAAGCAGATCAGCAGAATGAGAGGAGATATTTTAAAATGCCACTTTTCAGAGCTCATCTGTGCTTTAAGTTCAACATTTGATGTACAAGATGTTTGGAAAACTGGGACGAGCTCCCTGCACTATCAGGGAAACATCTGCATCTGAGATTAAAGAACAGGTGATTTATTTAAGACAGATTGATGTACCAGGAAGCTAGCCAGAAGAAAATTTTTTTTGAGGAGCTGCTAGTAATAATGTTTCAGACACTCACAAGATAACAGGTATTATATGAGAAATATCCTCAATACATTAGATACAGGAGAATTTTACTTCACTTGAAAGTAATTGAAAACCAGTTCCTCAAGTAGCTCCACCGTTTCCTACTTACTACTTTCCTACTCTGCACTTTCTTCCTCAATTTATCTTCCTGAAAGTAAACTCTGCTGGCTAGAGGTCATCTCTATTCAGTATCTTACATAGCATGTGCAGTGGATTAAATAGTAGAATGAAAATTATGCTTCCTGACCAAAAATGTTCACAGTTTAAAACCAAGAGATGTGACAGAAAGGACAGAACTGCTACATAATCAAGAGAAATCAAGACCCCTTTTTACAGGCAAGGACTACAATACAGAGTTTTCTTCATGAATTTAATTTTTATCCATATCCATAATATACTTTATCCATATATTATAAGCTGAGCATGTGCTTTTTCTGAATGAAGTTCTCACTTTTCATGTGCCTTCTGCGATATCTATTCTAAACTCATTCTTCTTTCTAGTGAGGCAGGGAGCCAATTGGTGGCATGAGACAAAGTGTCCAGGAGACAACAGCCATCTTAAAAGATGGTTCAAGATACAAAATGTTTGGGAATTTCAGCATAAGCAGATCTTTATTTTCAGCTTTGCAAGCTATGGTGCTGGAAACAACGTCACCTCCTCACTCCTTTTCATGAGGTTATGTACTGTAAAATATGTTGCCTTGGCAATAGGATCATTCCTTTGTACTGCCATTGTCCAAGGGGAAAAAGACTACTTATGCCCCGAACCCCTATAAAGACTCAATTCCATCCTGGTTTTAATTAGAACTTTCTTCAAACCACTGACTGTTTCTACATCAGGTGCTGATTTGGCACTATTGAGGAAACAACCAATAAACTTCACAATCAATCTGCAGTTAGTAGTCAATCCAGCTCGCCTTGCTTGTTGTTTTCTTCCTTTGTACATTTTCTCATAGAAAGTAGCAATAAATTGAAGACATGTGGTAAACTAGAGTAGCCTTAACCAGCCACATGTGGTCTCTCTCCAGTCCCCTCACTCAGCAGCATTACAGCATCTGTCCATCTACTTTCACACAGGTAGCCTGAACACCTTTAACAAAATCCAGTGCGTAACTTCCTGTCTTCACACGACTGAAGAAGGACGATGCTAGTTTTGGCTGACAAAACATTTTCGGTGCCAGTCCTTTCACCACGTATCTGGGTACTTTAGTCCTTCATACTAATTTTTAATTTAGCCTATTCTTTCTGCCCAGGGAGTCAGAACTCCCCAAGGTTTACCACATCTTCCCGTGGGACTCTTCTAACTTTCCCTCTGTTCTCAACATTCACATCACCTCCCTGCAGTTTGTAACTTGAAGCCTTTGGTGTCACCTCCCTTGCATTCCAAGTTTCCCGATGCTGCAACACTCTGCAATTTGCTGCCATCACGTGCAGCCTGACCCTAAACATATCTGCCTGTCTTTTTAACCCCTTCCCTTTCCGAAAGGTGACCTTTTCAGTGTGCCACATGGGGAACTTCAGCAGTTCTTTTGGGAAGTATGTTGGTATGTGGTTCCAACAACATGCTGTAAACTTTACAAACAAAGATGTGAGGTTATTTTTCAATGATTCCTGCCCCTCCACAAACTCAACAACCTGAGTCGTACCTGCAATCCCGGTCTTACAGTTCCCAAACCAACTGCCCACTGCATCAGGCTATCTGGCAACTGTCTGCTGCAAACTCCTTTCTGGAAGGAACTCTTTCCTTTTCCAGTGCTAATCCCAGTTTGGGGATACAGTTTTTCTGATAAAATTATAAGTAAGACAGGTTTAGCTTCCTTGGTTGCTCTGTGAAGATCTGGTACGTACTTTCTGTGGAGGTGAAATCCAGATGCAAATCTTGGGCCATTTGCTCCCTCTGATAATCAGAGCAGCCTATTTATGATTTCCATAATAACATCATTTGAAGCAGAATGCTTTCCTGTATTTCCATGAAAAAAGAAAAGCAGCAAAATATTTCATTTCAGACTAAACCTACCACAGAATCCTTATGGTACTGACTACCACCACATACGTCAACAAGACCTTTTCAAAGCATGGCTTACAGTGGACTCAGTATTTATCTGAGCTTTTCACGCTTGCCTTCTCAACTAACCTCTAAGTAGTCCAAGGACCAGAATTTTTTCCCTACTAAATAGTCCCTTTCCCTGAATCTTTCCCAGGGAAACATTCATTTTCCATGACCAAGGAAAAGCGATATAATGCGCACATAACGAAATGGCCAAGCTCCTTCCCGTAAGTGTATACACTGGGATAATTTTACTAACAAACAAGAGATTTCGAAATATTTATCTGCAGGGATGGAATAAAGGATTCAACATGTTTTTCCTGTTAATATTATTTGTAATGCTCAGAGCACTTCAGCACAAGGTCCTGTATGACCAGAGCAATTAGATGTTCCTGCTGCCAGAAGCTAGCACACTAAGTAAAACAACAAGACTGGTAAAAATAAAGCCAATGTTTGATAAAAACCAACAAACCAACCAGTGACTGCAAAAACAAAAGCCAGAACAGGAACCTGAAACTAAATTAATCCATCCATATCTGGGTATTGTTACAAAACAGCTAAGTGTGCCTAAGTCTACCAAATGAAACAACATTATAAAAACACAGAGTAATTTGGGTTGGAAGGGACCTTCAAAGGCTATGTAGTCCATGCCCCCTTAAATGAGCAGGGACATCTTTAGCTACACCAGGTTGATCAGCATCCCACCCAGCCTGGCCTTGAACACTTCCAGGGATGGGGCAGTCCCAACTTCTCTGGTCAACTTGTGCCAATGCCTCAAAACCCTCACAGCAAACAATTTCTTCCTTATACCTAATCTAAGTCTACCTTCTTTTAGTTTAAAGCCATTAGCTCTTGTCCTATCACAGCAGGCTGGGATGAAAAGTTTGTAACCATCAATCTTATAAACCCCCTTCAAGTTCTGAGAGGCCAAAACGAGTTGTCCCTGGAGCCTTCTCTTCTGACCAACCCCAACTCTTTCAGTCTTCACAGAAGAAGTGCTCCAGCCCTCTGAGCAGTCCCTGTATTATGGTCCATAAAGCTGAGAGGTGTGGGAAGAGAGACTGACAGTGAAGAATGAGACAAAAAAAGTGGTTGAGTACCTCAGCCTTCTCTTTTGACCAGTTTGCCAGCCCTGCTTATCAGGGGGCTAAATCTACCAGGCATTGCTTTTCACTTGCAAATGGCACAATCCCCCAGGGCAACCAGCTTCAGTCAGTCTGTGGGTGTTACATGCTGCCCCTTTGCAAGAGAGCTGTAAATGAGGGGACTCCTGCACCAAAGATGCAGCAATCCAGGGACCCTGTTGTGCTGTTCCACCCCTGATGCAAACAGAACAAAGAGAAGGGGCAGTCCCAAGCCACTACAGAGACTAAGGACACATACAGCTATTGTAGGAACATCCAGATAGACAAAGTTTTCACGTGACCTATGATTTTAGCTCGATTAGTAGATTTTCTCCAACTATGTAACTCAGTGCAGTCATTTGTCACTGAGCTCTGGGGAGCCATCCAGAGAGAAAAAAGAATCCTTCTGCCACTGCAGCCTGTCACCTGGGCAGTCAGCATCTCTCAGCACTTGTGCTGTTGTATAAATTACATCCCTCCCAGCTTGGTCAAGTATGTCCATCATTCAGCACATATGTAATCTTTGCTATTTTATTGTCTCATTGATGGAAGAATTAGCTGCACAGTGGGAAACACATTAAGAAAGGAATACCAATTATTTTGCCCTGTTACTAACTTCTTTAATCCCCTGTAATCTCTTCTGAGGGGGGATTCATATCTACTCAAATCACTTCACAGGAGACATATATAATGTAACAGAAGCCCTACACACCAGGACAAACAAAAAACCCAGCTTCTGGTACTCCAGAGTATAAAATGCACCAGGCATTCCTGGAGGACAGATCATAATTTGCAAACAGTATGCACTGGACTGTCCAAACTAAGCCCAGTTCCTTGATCCATTCAGTTGGGAAAGTTATTGTCACCTAGGCCATGACCTTTGTTCCTCCAATAATAAGGCAACCACTGCCTAACAAGAGATACCTGGTTTTGTTCTAAGCACCTTGTGGTGTTCCTGCCTGCACAGCAAGAATTTATCCATTTCAGAAGCTGGTATTAAATGTGGTGAGGCTATTCAAAACCTTTGTTCTGGTTTGGAGTTATAATTTGTGTATCTTGATACTGCAGGAATTACGGCACAGGATCCTCAAATCACATTATTGGAAAACTACCAAGAGATAAACATTTTTCATTTGGTTTTTGGTGCGTTTTGTTTGGTTTTTGTTATGGGTTGTTGTTAATTTTGTTTTGCTTTTTCTACATTGACATAGTGAACTGAAGCTGCTGATCACTTTTGCAAAGAAAGATTCAACTCAGAGAAGCTAGAGGTGATGGAAGAAGCAAGGGAAATACCAAGGCAGTGCCATGTAGCTCTTGATAAATGAACTTAGAATGCAGAGCAATTTTTGCATTTGGTTGTTTCCGGTATCCCAACTTTCAGAAAAGATTTACCTGATCTTTCCTTCTTCTCTGAGTTATCTAAACACTTTTGTCTTTTCCATAATAAGTGTCCCACTGCAGTCCTCTAAGCCTACTGCTTCAAGTTGCTGTTATTGCAATGAACATTCCTGGGAATGGCCCTCCTTCAGTTACCACTCATGTTTGACTTGGGCATTATTATAGTAGACCATTAGTCTGGTTGAGCTGCTCAAGTCAGTATTAAAATGTGTATTCTTTAAATGACACAGTTTTTATCCACTTCTCAATGCAATTTCAGAAGTTTCTAATATACAATACCTTAGATGGTAAAACTGGCTTACTTGTAGGACATCTGCTGTGCAATAAAAAAAATGAATTAGATCTGTCAAGGCACTTTCTTATGCTCATTTTGACCCCTATCAGCCAACACATACTGACTTTCTAATTAAAGATGAAGACGTTTTCTGAAGTTGGTGATTAGATAAAGCCTGAGCTGTTTTAGAGACACCTGGGAGAAGAGGTGTTTATAAGGAGTTGTCCACTGTGGGCAGTTTAAAGCAAAACCACATATAATTTACCCACCTGTTGCAAATAGATCCATCAACACGAGTAAGAATGATTAGCATTTTAACAAAAATCCATCAGATTTAACCAAAGTAATGAAAGAGAGTCAAAATACATAAAAAAACCCCATAGAAATCCTTCACTACAAGCAAGGCGTCTTTCAACAAAACTCAGCAGCTAGAATATTTGTTTTTCACTACCTGTGTATGCATGACTTCATGTGCCTCTAATCTTAAGACTTACTATGATGCATTAAGAAATACTTTATCCGCTGAGTATCTGTGCAGATCTACACAATATCAATTACAGTATGCTTTGCAATAAAGATCAAGGATCTATACTCTTAATTCCAGCTGGAGAGGAATAATTACAAATTTGACTCCAGTGCATCAGTGTGCAGTAACCATAGAGCAGCTAAAGGGGGTAAACCCCTGGGACTGTGAGGTTTTTCACTCTTTGATGGCTATATTGTTTTCACCAAGAGTGACTAGGGATCACATTGTTTTCTAGAATTCACAAAAATGTTACCTCAAAAGTCAGTTTATCCCTCTTAAAAAGAATATATCACCAGCTTTACGATGCTTGTGGAATTTTGTGAAATGCTTAACATAACAGCTCTGGGCTCGACTTAGGATTTAGAACACTACTAAATGCCAATGCAGACAAACACAAGATGATTTGGGACTCTTCATAAAAATAGTGCTATTTATAAACTTAGCTGCCTCTGTGATTTAATGGTAGAGCTGCTGATCTCATATGTAAAACCATATCATTATGATTGTGGCATCAATTCATTAATCAAAATGACAGAGGGTCTCATGATCAAATGAGAGAGGTTCCTCTACTTTTTATGACAGCAGTGCTTGTGATACAGCCATACTGGATCCATCTGCGATCGAACTGGAAACCAGCTATTTTCTATACTCAATGGAATTCTGATTTATGATGTGCTTGAAATTACTGTGGATTTCTATTAAAGACAAACACTTTGTGGTAAGGTACCATACTTACCTGTAATTTAGTTATGTAACAGTAGTATCCTCCATAGACCCCACATCCTTTGGGGTTTTACGTTTTTCAGATATGCAACTTTCAGAGCCAACTTGGCATTTTTTAAGAGTTTGGCCTTTTTCCTGAGGCTCTAAGCAAACCTCAAGCCATGAAGGAGCAGAGAATTTATACAGGTCTGCACAGACTCAATCAGCAGTTTCCTTTCCACTGACATCCACAGGAAGCCAGCATGTATGGAAAGATGGGGGCATGCAGACATCAACAATTACAGACAGGCCACTTTTCCCACATTTGGAAATGTACAGCTCAAGGCTAACTACTTAGTCAGTGTCTTTAGTGCATGAGAAACCTCTACAAGCTGGCAGATTTTCTCTTCGAAAAGTTTATTCATTTATTCTATTACTCAGCATAGGCAATGGTAAAGTAAAGGCTGCAGGATGACAAAAAAGGGCCAAAGAAAATGACATTTTAGGTGAAGCTGTAATGTTCAAATGTGAGAAGAGCATTTCTAGCTGGCAAGTGTACCACTTTAAAATATGCTTTGTGCCTCAAATATTTTAGGTATACTCACTGATCCAGCCACTAAAATAAAGCTTGGAAGAATGACACGCAAGCTCATACAGACTCATACATCCATTTAACTTACTCACACATTCTGAGGATGACAGGATCTACTGTAAAAAGAAGGAATTTATGTTTCAAGACTGCAGCCCTCTTGTTAGCTTATTTCACTTGTGCACTTCTGGACTGCTTACAGAGGCTTATTTGTGACTGGGTCTTTAGAAACAGCCTCTGGGTATCATCTCGTCTGGCTGAGGATTCTTTGGAGGACAAAAATTACTGACTCAGGATCTATATAGAAAAAGAAACTTCAAGTTTAGGGAACGAAGATACAAAAAGGTAACCTACCCTTCCTCAATTGTAACAGAATTCATGATGATACAGTTTGTTATTTTAACTTTGTCTTTTATGTTACACATGCTGCCGATGATGGAGTGTTTGATGGATGTCTTCTCCCCGATTTGTGTGGATGACCCAATGATACTGTCTGATCCAACCTAGGGGAGAAAAGAACAGAAGCTAGCAAAAGTGCATGGAGTTCTCTGATATGTGCTCTCCATATAACTCTTCCAAAGTGCATCTCAAACACTTAACAATAAGGTTTACCCTGCTCTACCCTGAGGGATCCTTGGCAGAGGAAAAACCTGGAAATTTGGGGCCAACCCCACAGGCAGACAGTTAGACAGTCTTCCCAAGGTCTGTTAGCTTGGTAAAACTCCATTAGTGGATCTGGCTCTGTAGGCTTCATGCAGAAAGGTAAGCAAGGCAGGCACAGTCCTGCTGGTACTCACTGATTTCACTCAGGTTTACCCAGTGAGACCTGCCAAAGGGAGGCTTGAAGCTGGTATTCAACCAAAATGCGTTAGCAAGAAGCAAAGCTTCTGATCCTTTCTGGGTTTGGTGTCCTTTGGGAGGCAAACTGCTGAACTACCAAGAGCTGCCATTAGGGAACAAGAGACTGCAAAGTCTGACTTGGGAGTAAAACAGACTTTTTACGGAACATTTTAGAAGATGACTGAAAGGCAGCAACCCATGGATGAGCCTACAGAAGACTCTGGGCTGTACCACCTACATTCCACCATTCCACCACTTCAGAACTCGGCTTCATTTCCAACAATGGGACTGAATTTTAGCGAGCAGTTCTTGAAACAAAGTGTTTGAAGACTATTGAAAGAGCAGAAAAGGGAACACTTACCATGCCTCTATCAGTGATCTGTGCAGACCCATGAACCAATGGCTCTTCCAGACCCAGATTAAGCAATAACTTGGGAACCTGAATGAAAAAACCCACATCACAAATTAACATGATAGTGCTGTACCCACCCACATGTTACATAAACAGCTCAAAGATGGTTTTGGTTTCCACTGCACTACTGCATTTGCCATAAACATTTTAACTTATGGGAAAAGGTGGGTTACTACATTTCAAATGTCCACCAGCTATGTGCAATTTATCATCTTCCACTTCTGTAAAGGAAACAGGTACAGTGCTACCACAGTGCACTGCATGTCCCATCTCAACTCAGCTTCCCACTTGTGGAGAAGCAGTGGATCAGCAGCAGCAAGCAGGCTGGCTCCAGCTGAACACAGTGACATCCACAACATCGAGCATCTGCCATTTCAAATGCAGCTCAGTGTGTTTTACGTTCTCCAGTAGAGCAAGGGAGGGACACAAGTAGTATCAAATAAAAATCAGTTAAATGGCATAAAAAGATAACTGTGTCCAGCCCACTCCACTAGGTAATATTCTGAGGCATGGGCAACAAAATTGTATTTCAGACGTTTAAGTAGAAAGAAACTAAAGTTGATCAAGTGGCTATTCCAGATGGTGGAAAGCTGCACAAGAAAAGGCTCCTGACAGGGAGAAGGCAGGTGTTAGATAAGCAGACAGAGCAGTGGTGGTAATAGAGAGAGACACAGCCCATGTAGTAGCCAAGAACAAATCCATAGAGAGCAATTCTGAACTGGCTCCTGAAAGGAAGGGGAGCCAGCATTGTAGGAGGATGGGATATCACTCCATCATTCCTCCTTTTGTGGGTGAAAGAGCAGCCTGAGGCATCCTGCATCTCCTGGCGTCAGGCTGAGGCCAAGGTCACACCACAGAAGAGGTGATGACAGCACGGATGGGGATGTCAGGGGAGGTGGGAGCCCTGCAACAATGCACAGACACAGTGCTGCAGTTACTGGCAGGGGTGATGCAATGTATGATGTCTCTGGGTAGGACACAGATGGCAGTCAAAGGAACACAGGAGACACTGATGTAGGAGGGGTAAGAGGTCTGTATCACAGCAAATGGTATGGCTGAATGAGAGCAGCATGTGCTGGGGCTGGTGTGGAGCTCTGCACATGCTGCTTGGCCAGCCAGGATGTGAGCACTGACTGTCCACCTGGGAGGTCAACCAGAGTCTCAGCACAGTGATGGTGCAACTGAGTTTGCCTCAAGGGAGGAAGCAGCACTCATTAAGTCTCCCTTTTCTCTACCCAAGCACCTATTTTTACAAAACTCTTAGAAAAGTTTATCTCTGAGATCTCTATTGCTCTGTTAAATTTGGCTGAATGTTGCCAGCAATTTCCAAAGCTGCTATTAAGGAACTGCTATACAGTAGAACTACGTAAAATGACTTCCTTAGAAAGCTGGGATAACAAGAGCTGATGGCTAAGGAGTGAACCTCAAAAAGCAAATCCCACAGATCTGAAGAATATGGGATCAGATGAGCTCACATTTCTGAACTATCATTTCAATTTGCCTGTTGTACCCAGTAGACATTTTCACATCTGTAGCTCTTTATATCTTGAAGTTGGCCCTTCCCACTAGACTTGGATTTTGTTTATTTTTTAAAAAGCAAGAGTAGATTAGATCCTTCAGTCCAAGGTGCAGGCACTACAGAAAACCACCAGGTTACCAGAACACCACAAACGAGGCAAATCTGCCCGGATGATGCTGGCAGGGAGAAGGGATGTTGTCACCTGACACATAGATCCAAGAGAGGAACACACACCAAAGCATACCTACAGCATAGCTGGAAAGATTCCTACTAACCAGTGTTGATCTGCAGGATGGGAAAGAAACGAAGAAAGACTCTTGCCCTCCTCAGTGGAAAGGTGGTGCAGTGAAATAAATATAGGATTTTGCTGGCCAGAGCAAAGCCCTTATTAGAATCAGTCAGTGGTAGTGCAGCCTGAGGGGTAACCTACGAAAGCTACAAGCTCAAGCATTTTGCTCTGTAAAGAAAGGTTAGACTGGGGGCAGGAGTCAGAGGGAGTGCCTGGGTCAAGGGAAGGTTTAAGATGTGTTTGGATTTAATTCATCTTACAAAGAAACTATTTCCTGCTATTGAAGATAACTCCCTCCTGAACCCACCTGCCCACACACAGGCTGCAGGCATCCAGAAACCCAGCTGGAAGTGAAATGATGTGAGCAAAGTGTTTCCTCACCAGAAGGGCAATGGGTTAGGATGCCATTCCTTCCCACAGCTACTGGACTGGACTGCTACTGCTGTGTGAGTCTGTCCTTTGGGACCTCAAAGTTATAGGTCCCAGCTTTGCAGCAAGGGGATCAGAATCTGCTCTGTGAAGGCCAAGATAAGAGCAAACTAAACACCCAAAATCTTCCTTAGAGACCAACAAAAAAGGTAACCGCCCACCCAGATCAAATTAAATATGCATCTTTTATGAGGATTAACAAGAGAAACAAAATGCAGTGGCACTGAAAAAAGGAACTACTTTCTTACAACTCCTCATTAAGCTCATTTTATGTTTTACCTCCACATAGTTTCCTTAGAAATTTTACCATCCTGAAAAAGTTCAAAATTCAAAGAAAATCCTTTCCAACGTTGAAGGCCCCAATGTGACTTCAAAACACTAATTCTTTGTACCACCCAGGAGCAAACATATTTCCTGAACTAACCAAAATGTAGAATATTTAGGTTAGAAAAAACCCAACCAAAAACAAAAAACCAACACAAAAAAAACCCACATGGAGTCTGACTGGCTTAACTCAATAACATTTTACTGAAGTGGCTGCTGCCAAATGTACACGCACACTTCCCCTACCAAGTGGTATTCTCCCTTAACCCTTTGGGCACACTTGTTCCTGCTATTTTTGGGGAAAGTTTTCTCTTTCTGACAGCAGTGCTGCCTCTCTTCCTCGTCTCCCTAAGCACAAAGCAAATCACTTTATTTCTGTGTTCCTCTGCAAGCATCAAGGAGAAAGAGCTCCAGTGTGTAAACTCACGCTGCCATTCTGCAATTCTGGTTTGCATGAATTAATCCATTAAGGTTATTAAAAAGAAATCAACTCAGTCTGAGAGCAAAGGCAAGGCAAGTGACCACTTCCAGGATTCTCAATGCAACTTCATCACCCTTCCAGCCCCACTTCAGAAATCCTGAGTTTTTCCTTACTGGTCTTTCAAAACTAGAGGAAACTCTCCATTCCTGATAGCAAAGAAGTTCATCACTAGCAGAGCAAAGTATGAACTTGTATATTACATCAGCCAGTGTAGTAAAAAACCCCCAAAAACCCAAATCGCTGCCCCACAAAGATATTAAGAGCTTTTAATCATCAGCTTGTTAGGTAGTACAGGATTTCCCTAGTTCTCAACTGTGATTTTTTTTATTTTATGAATTCTCAGTCATGCAAAAGTGAAAGCTGCAACAGACTGCATCAGATCAATAGTTCACCTCTGTGTTTACCTGGAGTACCACAGTAGGGAAACCTGTTCATGAAAGAATTCTTTCATAATGGAGATCATTAGGCAATTTAAATGAAAGGGTAATTTAAGTCTTTCTGCAAATTGTTAATAACCTTTGTTATTATCACAAACAAACATCTGCTAGGAAGAGTCCAGTCAAAACTGATCTTTCTTTTAGGACACGGAGGACATTGATAAATGAGCTATCAAAGCTACTTCCATTCTTATCTTCCACACTTCTTGGCTCTTTAGCTGCAGGTCTTGCCCCTCCGAAAAAACCACAGGAGTGTGTAGGGTGAAGGTTTTCTTAGCTAAATCAAATCTAGAGTAAATCAGCAACAGAACTGTTTCCTGGCCTCACGTCCCTATCCAACGAGCAGTAGGGTGATGTGCCTGGATAACGTGGCACTGGTTCAATTCCCACATACTCCTCAGCTGTATTGCAGGGAGTCACTCCTGCAGGCTGAAATGTCCTGTAAGCTACTGCTGTATTCCCAGCTGGCACTTCTGTATCCTCCTCACCTGCCTGTTGGCTTCAATGTACAGCCCAAGAGTATTCACTCGGTAGCACAGCCCCTCCTTCATGATATGGACGTAGCAGCGCACTTTTCCTTCGTGGAGAGTTTCATTCATATCTCCTCTATGATCATTCCAACAAGAGTTATCTGGAGCAGGTTTCAGCAAGCTATTATCTTCCTTTATGAAACTATAAATGTCTGGAGAACACACACATGCATGAAGTTAGACAGGATTTAATGAAATACTTTCTGAAGAGGAATACTATTAAAATACTGTTGGTGAAGGGAAATCTTTGCCTCACCTCGTCTCCATGGCTAGATGCTCAGCAGTCATTAACAGATTTTATCACATGTAGTGAGTAAGTGCTTATTTTTATTCTGCAGGTGTGAATCAAGGAACCAGGACAGATGCAATGTTTTGCTCAAGGTCACACAAGGAGACAGCGGAAATGCTAAAAATAAATTCCAGGATCTGAGATCCTGTCCAGTTCCCACTGCAGGGTGGTTAAGGCTTAGTCTGCTGTCCTATGCAATTTTGGGAACTCCCTCCTAAAATGACATTTTCAAAAATGAATCTAACTTCTTTCCCAGAAAAAAATACAGAGCCTCTAGCTGATTTGCTTATGGTTTACACCAAAGCAAGGGAGGACAAAAAAATTTATACAGTACACGATACTGTTTAAAAAAGAAATCTACTAGAATCTTTGCTATCATGAGGAAAAAAAAGCTGAATCTCTAAAATAGTGTTTCAGGCTAGTTCTGTAGTCTACTCAATAACTTAGCTGTAGCATATGGACTTTAAAACTTCCATAAACTCAAATTTTTGATATTGTACTGACCTAGGGATGCTTGCTCTTTCTTCTTTTGGTCCTCTTCTTTGTTGTCTAGTCCTTGCTGCAATGATGCAGGAGAAGAAAACTGTTTCCTAACCAGATGTGGAATCAGTTCACTCCGGAGAGATGTGATTGTCCTGGGGAAGGAGACACACACATGAAGTCTGTGAATGCTAGAAATTACACGTGTTCATTTTCTTTCCATAACATTATCAGACATTTTGCACACTTCATGAGGATCAATCAAAATGGCAAGACATTAAGAAAATGTCCACTAGTCACCTGCTTCCTTAAGGCATTAAAATATAAAGAAAGATTGAAAATGAGGAAAGACTTCATTTTCAGAACTGTATTCCTGATATTTTAACAGAGATGCCTATAATTTTATGTCGTCATCCTAGAATTCACACTTGTGTGCAGATGGAATGCAGAAAGTACCAACACTGTAATGACAAAAACTGAAATCCCTTTATGTGGCTTAAAAAATTTCATCACTTGACAGGAAAAGTGAGAATAAAGTGCCTATAGAGGAAAAACCAAAGCAGCTCCTTTTCTTTGTGATAAAAATATGGAAATGCTGAAGGATATATGAAACATCACATACTTGAATTAAAATAGTTATGATGCATACATTAATGATACTCCTTGCTCACATGAAACATCCAGAACATTTTAGACCCAGTCCTTTAACCAAGAGAAATGAGCACATTTTAACCAGTTTAGGTCCCAAGACTTTTATGCTCTTTTGAGGCTCCAATACAAAACACATAAGTGAACAGAAAGTTTCCAGAGGCTTCAGCTGGCAATACACCCATGATCCCTGTTTACAGATTTTAACTTCTATTATATCTATTCTGATACCCCAATACTAGGAGGCAGAAAAATCACAAGGGTTTTTATCCCAAGCTACCTATGCCTTAAACAAGAGCCCCAGTCACCAGATTATCTTTACTCTTGCACTGATGTATACATTGCAAAGAATCAACAAAAAACTCTCCCAAAAGACAAATATCAATGTAGGAAGTCTATTGTACAATGGGATTATAACCCAGCTAATTTAATTTTGATTATGAAAAGATAATTTTATTTTTCAATAAAGTATTTGGGAAAAAAACCCAAATCAACAGTTTTTACAGTTGGAGTGCAGTATTAAAAGAGTTTTATTGTTGTTGTTTCATTATTTTAACAATCTCCATTTAGTTACTGAATTGTGGATTATTTAAAGTAGTACTCGGGAAAATCATGCAGAAAATGAACTCAAACTTGGCATGTGTAAGAGGAAGTGCTAAACTTCAGAGGAAGGATTGGGAGAACTAACACAGTGAGCTTGGCTAGAGGAACTCAACAAATAATAACCCACAAAGAAAGAGGAGTTGTTTAGAATGGAAGACAGCAAAACTAGGAACTAACTAATAGATTAAATTATGAAAGGTAAGTACTAGAATGAGTACAGTGAAAATTATTTTGGTTGGCAAAATCTCTAGCAAAGGAGGATCTTACACAGTTCAAACTTTAAGACCAGCTCAAAGCCCACCCAGTCCCCTGTTCAGGTCAATGATAGTGAAGCAGACTTAAGGACCAAAACAGTCTTTCCTGTCTCTAGCTTTGAAGGGAAGATTCAGATGTGATTGCCAGTTCAGTCCTATGAACAAATACAGTGTGTTTCTTTCTCCTGACAAACTTTTCCTTCAGTCCTCAGTGCAGGTTGTGTCACATCCTCTGTTCTGCAGCGGGACGATCAACCCCAGCCCACCTCTGAAATTTTGCTTTTATGTTTTATTAGGGACAAGGAAAAGCTCTACTCTTTAGTCTCTCCTCCTGCTTGAAAATAAGATTATAATCACCTTCAGATAGCTGTATTTCAGGAACTAACGAAGCAAAACACTTCATTCTTTAAAGACCGAGTTTCTCCTGCTAACCACTTACAGGCGCGCTCTGCCGCGGCCGCGCCGCCCCGCGCTCCCACACACGTGTGGCTGTGCAGATGGGCAGTTTACTAGCTCCCAATGTTTGCCTGCAGCTGTGCCATTCAGCAATGATTTCCTGCTTGGGTTTTATACTTCATCCAAAACCGACAATCCTCTGTTTCCCTCAGAGGCTGGCTATGGCATTTATAAGATATATTACCTATAAAATACCCAAGTATTTGGCAGTCTTAAATAGTCTGATGCAGAGGACAACACAACACGGTAGGAAATGAAAGCAGTGGAAAGGGGAAAAGACAAAGTTTTGCAGTTTTGCCTGGTTTTTGATGGTTTAATCTTTCTTGGCCAAACTCCTGAAGCTTTCATGCAATTCTCTGAAGTGCTAGCCACATTCCTTTGCCAAAGGTGGAGCAAATCTCTGGGTCATCCATAAGATGTGGCTCAGAAACACACCCTTCTTACTGGAAAAGGAAAACCAGGAAGGTTTGCCTCTGCTTGCTGTTGAAGCAATTTATATGCGACATTAAAGGAATTTGCCTTTGGAAAGTAGTAAAAATACACAGTAAGGCCCTCTGTGAGAAAGATTTGGGAATTTTTTTTGCAACAGATCTTGGAAATGTAGATATACGAAGTGATAGCGTGAGACTATTATCTGACTGTCAACAGCAGGGGAAACCAAACATCTGGCTGGAACTAGGAAAGGAATTTAAATCAAAGGAGATGCAGAGGGACTGAAGACCCTTCATCAAGAGAGAGAAAAATTAGCAGGAGTTTGGAAGAACCAACTGGCCTGTAACCTAGATACAGAAGAAGACAAACCAAAAATGTTTCTGGTCTAGTGTGTTTAAGATCTTTACATCCAAATCCTGAACTTCACATCCCTATATTAAGGAGAAATAAATGTAAGACTGTATAAGCTGAAGAAAGCATCTTTTTTTATTCTCTTCAGGTTTTAAAACTTGGAGCCCCCTGGTTTCCAAAGCTCGTTGTTTTTGTTAGCACCAAGAAGTGAAAATGAAATATGCACTGAGATCAACAGAAGGAAAAATCTGCTACAACCAGGAAAAAGAAAGTAAAGGGGTGAGCGGAAGGAGAGGAGGGCACACAGAATTTTGGCAGAAATCCAATTCTAAGCCAACGTGGAGTAAGCATGCTCTTGACACCTCACAGCAAACTCCAGACGGCGAGGAGCATAAACATGAACCTGCCTTTGAGAAACATTTGCCAAAATAAATATGTTTTCATAAAATCTAGCCCAAGTGACAGGCCCTTTTTCATGACTTTTCATTCCCTAGACTTTGATATTTGAAGTTCTATCTGTCTGTTTTCACCTCAACAGAAAGTAGCAGGTTTTCAATGAAACCACCAAAGATGGAGAGTGCTGTTAGGTGTCTGCTTGTAAATGAAGAGAGGGGGACACCCTAATCCCTGAAGCACCTTATGTGGCTCCAGTATCCTGAGAACATGAATTGGCAGCAATTTTGAAAGGGGTTGATACTGATCACATTTGAAGCATGCAAAAAGTAGTATCTCTGGCACGGAATCTGCCCATTCACGCAGCAGTTCACAACTACAGGGCATGTAGCAAGAGATGGTGCATTAGTGGGGGAAACGAAGACAACTGGGCAGTTGAAATTCATGGTGCAAGTGCAAGAAAAAACCTGGAAATTCAAGTGAAGATGAAATATTTTAAAAGCAAAAGAACCTCCTGGAAAATTCAATATTAAATGTACCTAAGGGCTTAGAGCACACATCAGTCACTTGCAGTCAGCTATGCAGATTGCAGACTCAGACCCAGGCATTATAAACCTAGCAGATGCAAGGCTAATTTTATTTAAAACCTAAAACATTAAGGTGCAAAAATGGCTACTTGGTCAGACAACTGTTATTCTACCAAGTACTCTTATTATCAGCAAGACATAATTACACCTTTAGAATCCCTATATCCCTGGTTCCTGTGCACTCTCTGTATTCCCAGTGTTTCTGGGATTTTTGCATCTCAGTAAAGGCACAGATAAGGTTAATGCTAAATTAAAAAGTTTTACTTGTGAAAGAACATTAGGTGAAAACACCCTAGGTCAAAAAACGTAATATTTACACACAGCTATGCAGAGGTTTTCAGAGACTTTTAACCATAAATAAACTTCAAACAGTCTACAACATGGCAGAATTAAGTTTGTATCTATGTATGTTATATTGTATTACATTACATTATGGCCCACAGAGGGCCAACTTTTACTAGTTGCTGAAATGCAACTGCCTCTGGGATGAAGCTTATTGAAACTTCAGCAAGAACTGAAGAACAATGTAGCCAAATGAAACACAAGAAGAGTTTTGGGGAAAAAAACTATACTGACCCCTTAAAAAAAGACAAAAAAGGACTTCACAATTATGCTTTAATGGGCTGTGATTTCTGCTCTTTGATGTATGTATTGCTGGAGACTCTGTCAGAGGACATGGAAAATAATGGTTCTGACCAATGATGGTAAGGAAAAGAATCTCATAAAATATTTTGCAGTAATAGAAGAGTCTATTTGAATCTGAGTTTAGGTGACCTTGCACAAATCTAGGTAACTGTAGGTGCTGTTTGGCTTGATCCACAGCAGGAATAGGAACATCCACAGCTTTTTCTTCCTGCAGCTAATTCTCACCAGCTTCGGACACCCTAAACACAACTGTCAGTTCCATTTACCGGCTGTCATTCATTTTCATTTTCCATGTTTCATGTTAAACACCATAAAATAGTATTAATGAGTATTAGCATTTTAATATCCTCCCTGTTTTATTAATCTGTGATGAAGCATGAAATCTACTGCTGCTGTCAGTACCCACCTGTGAAATCTGCTGTTACCCTCCTTGGGTAGTTGCAGGGGTCTTCCCTTGCTATCCCTGTCAGCACAATCAGCTAAATCTACAGGTACAGACAATGTTTGTGATCCCTCACTACAAACAAGCAGATCATTTGCCCTTTTATACCTATTTGTATATATATATATTTTTTTTCAAAACAGGCAAATGTTAGCTCTTGTACAGCTATGCAAGTGTACATTGGGTTGGGTTCTGATCTTAGCTCCACGGCCTTCAACAGAGATTCTTCAGATCACATCAAAAGAACATGAGGCTGTATTTCAGACTGGTGCTCATAATTAATGTTAGAAATGCATACACAAACACAACTAAACAAATCCTAAGGCAACTTAGGAGTTTTGGCCAGAAAGGAGTTGCATGTTTATGCAGAACAATAAAGATGTAAGAAAAAGGGAGGGAAGAAGAAGAAAAAAAAGAGGGTGTGTTGGAAGAAAGAAAAAAGTTAATTCTGAACCCTGTAGGTACATAGTTCATGGTTCTCATCGTTTAAAGGATAAAGCCAAATAACATTTAAAAATTCCATGTAAGCTGGGAGCTCTCTTGTTGAATCTCAACGTTATTTTCTCCTGATCCTTTGATGGAGATTAAAAATTTCCATGTGAATACAAAGAAAGAAACAACAGTTACTCTGAGATTTTTTCCCTCAGCATTTAATGCTCCAAACTAGAGCAGCCAGCCACCATTCCCATCTCCTCCCCCCTCCTTCAAGAAAAAAAAGTCAACTCACTTTGAAGAAAAGACAAAACAGGGTCAGGGCAAGGGGGATTAGGGAAATGATATTTATATCATGGACCAAATTAAAATGTCAATGCAAGAGGCAGGCAAACAGCCCATGCCACATATATACACCAGGCATGTTTCCTCAAGGAAACAGGAAAGAGATTTGAAAAGAGTTAATGCAGTCCTGAGTTAATACCACCTGCCTCAGACTCAACACCACTTAAAAGACAGTGTTTGGGTCCATTTCCCACAACGCTGTTTCAACAAGCACAATGGAAAAAGCAATTACAGGACTTTTCCCCTTCTTCTCACTGATTCATTACTAAAAATGCTGGAATTTCTGAGACATGCTAAGAATGCGGAGAAAGCAGAGAAGGACTACATACAAAAGGAAAAAAAAACCAAGTGATAAATCTCTAGGGTGTGCCACATCTCTGCAGAAAGCTAATTCTGCCCTTACATCTTGCAATAATCCTTTTGCCTTTGTTTGGTGTACCCAAGACCAATTACAATAAAGGAAAACTCCTAAGTAACCAGGCAAGGCAATAAACTATCAGGCAATTAATTGTACCTAATTCAATAACCTGAAGCACCCATCACAGCATTAAACATCTGTTATATCTTGCTATGTTCTATTTCTCCTGTTCTGCTTTCCAAATTTGGACCATAAAAAGAGTAAATATATTTCTTACACCCTGCCACAATTTCATATTAATTAATTGTCAGTGTCTCTTATTTTTGAAGTTAAAAGCCTAGGGAGAAGACAAGGAAACTTTGAGAAATGTTCTACTAAAAGGTAATTCCACATGACTGCATTTGTGCTTCATTTGTCTTTCCATACTATTTCCTAACTAAAACCTTCAAGCCTGACAGCAACATACTCCCAACGCTCACAAGAACGTGCATGACTCATTCAAAAGCCATTACACAGCAAGCCAGTAAAACTGCACAGCTTTGCTTTGCAGGCTCAAGTTTATGAATGACTTCCCAAAACTGCAGAATCACCAACAAAACCCCACATTCCGGATGATGGAGGGAAAGCAGAAGACACGCAAGTGACAGTCACAGACACCATAACACGGAGAGGAACCAGATCAAAGTATGAAAGGGATGGTATGGATGCAAACCACATAAAAAGCTGTTCTCAAGTTCCACCAAGTCTGGATGCAGTTAAAGGAGCAGGGATCTAACTTCCACTTCTGCCAAAAAGCCCTTTGGGAAACAAGGCAGCTTTCTGAAAAATTGACCACAGAAATTAAAACTCCTCAATTACATACTCAAATCCTTTGAAAGCATGTGCACACTCAGCTCAGGTCATCTAAGTAACCTTAACTCTGCCCACTTGCCAAACAGCCAGGAACACCCCACAGCTCCCGACTAACACAGCTTTTGCACGGGAATGCCAGCAAGTTTAGACATTTTTAGAACTTCTCTCTGACCAAAAGTCTCCGAGGCCGTCGGAGGCCACCCAGGGTGTTTGGCAGGTTGTACACACTGCTGAGGAATGGATCTCATTCATTCCCAGACAGCATCCCATTCTTCTAAAACAAGCGCACCTGCAACAAATGTGATTCCTTGCCAGAACTCATCTTTCCCCTTTCTCTCCCACCTCCGCCTTTGCAGCCATCTGTGTCTGAGTTTCCAACTTTTTTCTAAGTGCCTTTGAAACTAGGCTCCTTTTCTGAAAAAGAAACAGAGGCATTCTGACAATTTGCCTAAACAAACACATATATATGATGCATTTGATAAGGCTGACATGTATCCATAAAATGATGAATTATGTAAACTTTAGGTGCATAATTTTATATTTAGATAAATAGATTTAAACACTTCAGACTTGTCTGTATAAAACATGTAAGTGTCAGAAAATACAGACATGGCTGTAGTTTCACATGGGCAACCTCTTCCACCCTGCTCCACTGTTATTGCATTACAGGCACTGGAGATGCCCACATGACTTTGCTGTTTCTCCATGCAGATACTGTGTGTGGTGGTCTGCAATCAAATGGACCTAACCTCAGTTTGACTAATTTCTCTGAGCAGTCTGGAAGATAAACTGGAAGCTCTGGTGTGTAATTCAATCCTGCTTCCACCTATACAAGTACCATTTCTACACCCTTCTCCCCTGCAATCATTCTACCTTAATTAATTCCTATCCTCTATACTGATTGCTAATCCTTGCTCCACTCCTCCCTGTAGGACAACTCTTTTGTTCTTTTTACCATGGTGTTTGCAAGATGGTCTTCTGTCTGTGATAAGACTAATTTTTTTTTTTGTTTTCACTTTATCCTTTCTTCAAGAACTTTGAAAGTTTTTTGACCAATGAATCCCATCTCCTCTTTTTCATGAGACAGCTTTTATTTATAGTGTTCTTTCCAGGTGGTATTAATCCATAAATTTTGGTGTAAAATGCTGTGTGAGTACAGTTCATCTCTGCATCTTTGATTTAGGGGAAATATCACTCCTTCTCTCTACTCACCTCTTGGATTTCTTCAAAACCAGTAGCTTAATGAGACAGCATTCAGCATTTCCCACAGAACTATTTAACGTGTTATACTCCCCCTTTTTTAGTCTTTTCACTTTAAGTAAAAAAATTCTCAGTTGCTCCTCTTTGATTCAAGATTGTTCTAAGATCAACCCTTACCTCACACTCTAGGCTCCTTATCACATTCAGAATGGAACTCAGAGTACCATTACTGATTAAATGATGGTTCATTAACTTAATGAAGACACTTCTTAGCTACTCTATTCATGCATGTGTGCCCTACCATCACTGGCAGCATTTATTGTCCCATCTATATGCAGGAAGTTAAAAGTCTCCCACCACAATAATTCAATGCAATAATAAAGTCAGCAACAATGTTACAGACATATTTATTATTGTTCATGTTTCACTTGCCTGGCTAAGGCACTATGAAATTTAACACTGAACTAACACCTAGAATAAGCAAAACTATAAGAAAAAGTGAAATATTAGGAAAACAATAATTGTTTTCTCTCTTTACCCAAAATTCAACCTGTCAGTAAAAGGGGACTCAGTATTTCAGAAGGATGTGTCAGTGACTGAGGTGTTATGGACGAAGAGCAATTTAGAAGCAAAACAGAGAGGGGCAGAAATTAAACCATTATCTTGGAAATTGTACATTCAGATCATCTGAATGGAGAATACAAGGGAATTATATTTTCCACTGCAAGAGACATATATGTGATATCACAGTATAAGGATTGTACCCCCACAGGGAGATGTCCAACAAGGCAAGATAATATCTTCACCCAAAGTATTATCTTACATGCAAGTAGTGCTGGGTACAGAAAATGTACTGCACTGATAAAAGAATGCTTAGGGTGATGCTGTCCAAGTGGCAATGATTTAAGAAAAAAAATAAGCAGGAGGGGAAGCACACAAAGGTGGGTAAACAAATTTCTTCTTGGCTCCAAATTCACATCTCGTGTGAGGACAAAGTCAGCTTGACTGAAGGTTACCCAAGGAAACTGAAACTGCATCAAACAGTGGAAAAAAATAGTTAACAATTTTTAATGTTTATTATCAGATCAGAGCAAGCCCAGCTGAGGCCACCAAGAGGGCCAAGAGCACATGACACAGGAGGAAAAGCTGGGGGAACTGGGTTTGTTCAGCCTTGAGAAGAGGAGGCTGCAGGAGGAATTTGATTACACTTTTCCACTACCACAAGTGAAGTGATATAGAAGACAGCCAGACTTTTCCAAGAGGTGCACAGTGAGAGGGCAAGAGGCAACAGATGCAAGCTGCAACAAGGGAAATTCCAGTTGGGACATAAAGAAAACAACTTTTCAGTGAGTGGTACAGTCCTGGGACAAGGCCCAATTTCCATCCTTAGAGATTTTCAAAACTCAACTGCAAAAAAACCCCTGAGAAACACAAAAGTTAGACTTAATTGAGCAGGAGGTTGGACTAGATTCTGCTAGACATCCCTCCCCAGTCTAAATATTTCTATGATTCTATAACTGAATGACGTTTTTCACGCCTTCTCTAAGTTCAGTTTTTTTACAGAATCCAAAGGGTCATAATAAGATGCTGTAAATCACAGTTAGAGAACAAAATTAACACATTTTAACATTTACCTTAGAAAAAATTTGCATTAGGAGCAGCTTGGATGCACAGAATACTGTGCTGTGACCAAGCACACTTTGGGATCTCAGGCACGTGGCCACTATGGTCTCACAGAAAGGTTTGCAGTCATTCATGAAGTTGACCACCTCCAGTTCAGCACATCTAAAGATATGTCTACCCCCAGGTAGTCTGCCAACAGGAAAAGGAATTGTATTTCTTACAGAAGGCATTTGCTGAAAATCATAATGTGTTTAAATCTAGTTTGGATGATTAGGGCTTTTCCCCCTGAGGTTTCAGGAGTAAGCTTGATTGGTACCATAGAAAGATGATAACAGTAATGATACCCTGGAGGAGTAGGACATCAACAAATTTCAAATCCTGGCATTTCGAGTAGGGAGCAGGGAAAGCTCCAACAGCTGGATATGTTTGACAAGGAAAGGAAATGGGAAAGATGAATTGCCATTTCACATTGTAATAGATTAAATGCACTAAGGAGGAGCTTGGGTTGGGTTGATTGTGGGGTTCCCCCCCCCCACCTTTTTCTCTTCCTTGTTTGGAAAGCTCCAATCTATTTGCCCTGTCTTCACACAGTATACTTCCTGTAGGAGCTATTTGTTTATTTATCCGTTTTAATCACAAGGAAAGTATTCATTATAAAATCTCTCTTTACAGCAAAGGAGAAACCTTCCAGCCACACGGCTGACACATGTTAACTCGCAGGTATTCACAGAGCAGGTTCTGTTTTAAGCCATCTTTCAGGCAGCCACACAAAGACCACCAAAGCTGGGTGTTCAGCTCTGCCAGACCTCCCCCAGCCAGCAGCCCTTGCCAGGAAACACAGGTGACAGCCTGAATGATAAAAAGGCATTTAGAGGGGAAAAAGAAAAAATGCACTGGTTTAGTCTGGGCAGCACCTTAATATAAACCTGCAGGGGCCTTTGTGTACAGCATAGCACACAGCCATCCAAGCAGGAGCTCCAGAGCCAGTCACTCCCACCTCCAGTTTCCAAAGATCTCACACTGCCCTGCCCTTTATCGAGGGGGAGAAGGGTGGCTCTGCTGCAGCTCTTTTCATGGCCACAGATCTCCCAACACAGCATTGAGACAGCAAACCTTCCTCTCCTCTCTTGGTGCTGGCCCAGCAGAGGCTCTCTGGACACAGCAGAGGGGAGCTGAGCAGAGAAGTGTGCTCTGGGATTGCAGCTGAAGCAGTTTGGAAAGGCAGAACACTATGACCTCACACAATTTGCTCTTATTTATTTCAGCAGTTAAAAAAAAACCAGAAAACCAACCCAAACCCCAGTGTTTAACTCTGTAAACAAATCATACTGACTTTGGCTATAAAGTTTACTGCAAATTGCTCAGTTCAGAAAAGAGTTTCTCTGCTGGCAAATTCTGGCAGGCAGCTCTCCAGCACTGGAAGAACTGCAGAAAGCTGATTTGTTTTCTTAGCTACAGCTCCGACTCTCACGGGGTGCACCCCGAGAGGAGGGCTCCCCAAGGTAAGAGGATTTCCCTGGCGGCAGGCAAGATGTTAGCACTCAGCATTCCCAGGATAAGGCACTGAGAATTGCTAACTCAGACCTTTTGAAGTGACCACAGTGCTGCTGTTTATCATTCTTGCCTTTCCAGTACCACACATGATCCTTCTGGCCGAAGGAAGAGCTGCCCACTTCCCAGGTGACTGTACCAGGGAAACCGTGGCTTTTTCTACACCCAAAACTTCAGAAGGACTAGATCTTGGACAAAATGGTGATTTCCAAAACACAGTACTAAACACAATAAAATTTTACCTGGCTTTTAGGAGGAAGAGGGGTGGGGAAAAAAGGGGGAAGGACACCCTAAAAGTATGTGAAATGTCCTAATGTATGAGAGGAATACGTGTGTTGTCATTTTGTTTCACATATGCCTACACAGTCTTTTGAAATTAAGTCTCAAGATCTTGTGTCAGAAAGTGCATTTGACACTCTGGTGGAGAACAGAGAACATCTGAGCAAACACACAGTGGCATCTGCCTCCACCAGATCTGAGATGACCAACATTCAGAGATGGTGCAACTATGGTGCCTAAAGAAAAATTGACCAGAATTTCCTATTGTAAGTTTCTGTCTTCATCTGTTTGTAAACTTTGCCAAAGTGTAACTGTTTTGGCTGGAATTACCCATGCCAGGTGTTTCCCTCAAGCTGATTATTTTTTGGATAGCGTCATCAAAAATGTCTCAGCTATTTCCAAGAAAAAAATTATGGAAAAACCCCTTTGTTTTGACCATGTTAAAAATATTCCATCTGCTCTGCTGAAAAGCTCTTGCACTTCCATGCTTGGAATTTGGCACAGCACAGGGTTGTCTTTTCGTCTGGGCATTACATTTGTAAACAGGAAAAGTGCCCATACTACATCAGGCTAAGTCTGAAAAAAACCACTGTTTGCACATGCTTGGAAGAGGCCTGTTTGTTTTGGGTTTTTTTTACTTCTAAAAGGTAGAAGTCCTTCTACCTTGGGCATGCTTCATTCTCTCTTTTCTGCAAGGTAATTGAAGTGCTTGAGCACTGCTCCACAGAGAAAGAGAGTATGCTCCAAGGTTATAAATGTTAAGAAGGATATTCTTTGAAGTTTAGAGCATCCCATATCCTTCTGGTGGCTGACCTGAAAGGTGATAAATCTATATTGATAACAGCTACTCCATTAGCAAGAGTCACAGTAGACTCACTGATTAATTCTAAAAGTGTCACATACATAAATATATATACACACACACTTAAAGAATACCATGGTAACAGTTTGGGCACTCAAATTAAGAAAAGCTATATGCATGTTGCTTATACCTCAATTAAGGTCATTTATGTTCACATTATGATACAACCCTTAAGAACAGACCTACTTTTCCTCTCCCCAATCTCAATCTCTTCTTCACCAAGTGCAAAGATGGACTATGCCCTGGGGATGAATCAGCATTGTGTAATGAGGCAGAAGAATGACTGCCTCATTTGTTAGAACATGTGTGTTAAACGTACAAGGCAGAGAGCTGCAAGAGGGGAAAAGAACTTTTAAGATGTAAGGCAAATTATTGATGCCTGAGGAACTGATTTTTAATTTTTTTTTTTTTTGTAATTCCCTTCTGTCAAAGGATTTTATGGATGCTGCTGAATGCAGAGCATAAATCTAATTTCAGCAAGTTGCCATTGATTACCACCCTGCAACAGCTACCATCAATGGAAAAGATTTTTTCAACATTATGAGCTCCCTGTATAACGTTAAGAATTGAAAACTGGCATACTTAAGACAAAGATGAGTCAAACCTCAGCTCTTGTGTACCTTGGTTTCCCACTTTCAAAAGGGGAAAGGAAAACCACTGCTTCACTAGTAGAGGTGCTGAAAAGATAGTTAATGGACATTAAGGTATCAGTGATGAGCACCAAGAGGAACATATTTACTTTTACCTTTCCAAAAGGAAAGTATTGAACTTATTTTCAGACCAAGATTTAAACAGGGAATGAGGCTGGTGGCCTTCACTTGAACTACAAAAGTTATGTACAACACTGAACAGTATCTCCTTCAGTAAACATCTCAGGCAATAAATGAAGCAATGGTCACAGAGGGGAAAAAAACCCCCAAAACAAGGTACAAAGTAATGTAACTGAGGCTGTACCACAATATGTGGGAAATACAAAAGTAAAAAGTTGCACAGGGAGTCTCAGCTGCAGCACTTACTAAATGGCAAGTGCTACAATTTACAAAGTCAGTATTTTTAAATGCGGCTTTTTGTATGCTCAACCTGTAACTAAGGTTTGGTTAGTATATTCCTGACAAGCTCTGAACTGCTGAAATTTGAGAAAAATTATTTTGGGGACCTTACTGATTAGGACCACATACTGCTTTGCTTTAGACAGCCTTTGTCTAAAGGCTTTGCTTCTGGCTTTGGACTTTCTGGTCTACCTCAATGAGGGGTGAAAACAGCAGTCTCCATATGCCTACAGGTTTCAGCTGCAAGCATGGTAAAATTCTTACAAATATAACAAATGTTGTCATCTGTACCTGCACAACTAACTTTGGGCATACTGCCATTCATGCATACATATATTATAAATGCTTATTATGTTTGTTCTTAAGCATATTCACAGGATATACAGAGAGACATATCTTCAAGATTTAAATTTCCAAAGCAAGTTTGAATTTTTCATGTTAAAACTTTACAAGGAAAGGGGTTGCCCTCTATCTATCGCCCCTCTGCCTTCCCCTAAATTAGGTATCTTACTTCACCAGGCCAAAGCTTCAGAAATTTTCAGGAAAAAAAGAACAAAAGTTACCATGCAATTTCCCTTTGATCACATTTCTCCTGGTAGCAGCTTTGCTGGGATTCTTAGCAAGCCAACTGTCAGCACACAGCAAAGAAATACCAGCGCGTGTCTGTGCAACACGCGGGGCTCACACGGCACAGGCCCACATCCTGCCCTCTGCTACACATGAAGTTCAGGGGGAAAGGGAATAAGGACTCTCTTCTTCCATCTGCTCTGAATGCAGCAGTAAGGCAGGATTCCAACCTAGCACTCAGGAGAGTGCCAAAAAAGGGACTGGCTACTGTGCTGGCTGCCACCCCAGGGCCCCAGGGGTGTGAGGCCCGCCAGCTGTGGGGTGGAGCCGTGCCCCCAGCCAGCTACAGCCTCTGCTTCTGTCTCGCTGCTGGCTCAGCTCGTGGAACGATCGCTTCAAGAAAAGCAATATTGTGCAGTTCATCATGTGGTGCAGGTGTTCACCTTCAACTATCCCTGCCCTGTGCTGGCAGAGCAGCTCCAGCAGCACGCACGGCCTGTGCTTGCCTGTCTTCCCACGCCACAAAGCACGGCACCTACGAGATCCCCGGGCAGGCTTTGCCCTGAAAGAGGAAATGCTGAGGAAAGGAAAGCTCTCACCTAAATACAAAGAGCTCATATTTTTAAGTGATTTCCCTCCTGTGCGGAGGTGTGATACAACTCCACACTCTCTACCAAGACCAACTCAGCAACTCTAATTTCACTGATGAAGAAAGGAACCTGGTGAAGAATCAAAGGTGTCTTCTGAAATAAACCCCAGGGTCAGGTACCACCAGCAGAAAATTCAGCCCAAACAAGAGCTGCTTCACACTGAGGTCACAGTTCCTGTTCAGACAGGATAAATCCAGTTGGTAGCAGGGTATGGTCTGTGACCTCTTGTGAATATCATGTAGACAGACCCAGAAGTCACCAGTGTTGGGTATCTGAGGGCAGAGCTCCCAATCTCGTCCTGGCACCCCTTTGCAGAGGCTGCCAGTGTACTGCAGCTGATTAAAGAACACTTTTTAATCAACCAACCCTGGTGAAGCAGAAGTGTGGAAAGAAGAGAACGAACAAATTCCAGCTGTAGGAAATAAACTGCTATGGGCAAGAATTTCTTCAGCTGTTCCCCAAGCCAGCATGGAACCATGAACATTTGAGCTTGGTAGATTTGGACAGTGTAGGACCTTTGCACACTTGATTTCACTACGATCCAGTGCTGAACTAGTGGATGAGTGATAGATGGAGATTTAACTGCCAAAATGCATTTTTTCCTCCTAGGAGAGGAAAGAAAAAGCAGTTTCATTCCTGAAAAATAAATTCCCCAGGTTTAAATTACATTAGGGGCATGATACTTTTTATTTTTGTCTGGACATACATATTTGAGGGGGTTCTAATAAACAGAGTATTTCCTCTGACTTTTATTCAAAGGCACTAGCAAGTTCTGCCTTTTAAAACTCAAGAATTTGATTTGCTATAGTGCAATAAAACTTCAGGCAGGATAATCATAAATTCAGGCCTTTTAAAATAGTTCATAAAAATGCATTAAAGGACTACAAACTTGAGTTACAGGCTACCAAACAGTATTTTGACCTCTCCTAACATCCCTCATCATAGAATCCCACTGCTGCCAAACAAATACTGATTATTTTCCAAACAATCCCACCCAGAAGAGGAAACAAGTGCATAGAAAAATCACAGGATCTGTCTAGCACCACAAAGCAAGGCAGTGATAAAGCTGATGAAAAAAACCCTTGGTATCATGACTTCATCTTGGAGCTGAATATTCAGCCTTTTTCAAAAGCTGCCACACAACAAAGTTGTTCCAAATCCTAGAGCAACATTTATATACTTAGACAGAACCAAGGTTTAGCCATTTCATGTTCTCTTTTCCCTGTTTTCATGTTGCTTGTGACTTTGTACTTTACCTACAACATATATATTAATCTGAATGCAATTTAGCCTTACAGATATTGCTATGAACAAACTAGATTCACGCAAGCAGAGCTTGTTCTTGCCACATCTTTGCAGCTAAGCTGGGACTCAATGAAGAAGAAACAGGTCCCATATAGATAAATCACATTAATTTTCATGTAATGCTTCAACCTGGAAGTAATCATAATTTTCCTCTACAAAAGCCAGTTGTAGCATCTGAATTTTTTACTGCTGGACAACATCTTTTCAACTTTTGTACGTCAAAAAAAACATTTGAAAAAATGTAAATGCTTCACTGAGCTACAAACAATGAAAAAAGGTGTTCTGCCTGCCATCAAACCCCGCTGTTAAAATATTAACACAATGTAAATATTGTAATATTGAGGAAGTACACTGTGTCAGTACTTCCTGGCACCGTACAAGAGCTTCACTGTTCACTTCAGTCCCTGCTGTTAGTTTTAAACACGCACAACTTAAACAAGGCATCTGAGCTTCTCCAGTCCTCGTGCGGAATTGCAGAGAGGCAAAATCTCACTGTTGGTTCTCTCTAGACTAAAAACCAAAGTATTAAAAAGAATCCTCAAACCCAAACAATTATGTAGATGTCAGTACTTTTGAGGCAAAAAAAATCCCCAGAGTCTTTCAAAAGTCTTGGCGTATTGCTGCCAAACATGGAAAGATCTTTGGGTATGCACTGTCCTCCCCTTCCTCAGAGAAGAAAAACAAGCTGCAAATGCCCACCAGTGCCAGAAGTCTGAAAGCTGAAGTTATTCCTCATGGCAAAAGTCCCATTCCTCAGATTTGCCAGTTAAGCACATTACTTGCAATTGACTCTCTCAATTGACTGAATAAGCAGCATTTGTGTAATACAGAGAATGAAGCAGCTACCTACCATTAGTAAGCCAGATGTTGCTATCAGATCTTAAGAAATGCTGCCTAGCTGCTGTAATGATCTATTTGTCATGGAAGTGTCACAGAAAAGCAGCACAGCTTCAAAAATACTGAAGACAGAGAATGACCTCTCTATAGAAAACAACAAAAAAACCCCAGTTGGTCAGACCTGAAAAAAGTCAGTAGACTTGTTCCATGGGGATCTGGGGGCAACTAGAAGAGTTCAGAGCAGAATTTCACTCTACTGGCTTTGGTTAATGCAAGGTAAAATCCTGACTGACAAAGTCTAAGATCTCACCAGTTTCCACAGAAGTAGCATAAAGCCTTGAAATCTGAAGTAACTGCTATTTACACTCAGAGGCCTTTCTGAGTGACGTATCTGACAAAGACCATCCTTGTCCCACAGACCTAAATTCAAGACCGAATGAAGTACCAGGGGAAAATAACTGAATGTGTGAAGTGTCTAATATTCCAGAAATGTCTAATCCCAGCAAAACTAGGTGCTAGGATTTCAAGAAATGAGTCCTACGTGCTGTATTATGACAAAAGAAAGGTGTAAACACTGCTTCATGCTACCACAGGAAGCACAAGAATTCCAAACCCTCACCAATTTTCTAAAATACACTGAATAAATGCTTTATTCAAGGTTTAAAGCATCTGCTGCTCCTGAAGCTTTCTCACCTTTCACACATGTTTCTGTACACAAGTGGGAACTAAAATAATTTGTACAATGCCCCCACGTACCAGTCGAAGTATCAGATAAGCCTTATTCTTATGCATGGTAAGAAATTGCCCTGGGGTTAACACAGATTTTCCACTTAATTTTAACTTGCTCACAGACCCTTATTCTGGAAGAGCTCCTTCAAGCATGTATCCAGCTGTATCAGCAGATTTGTATATGGTCAAGACTAACATAAATCTCCCACCCTCAATGTTTTTTCACATGTCAGTTTATCTGCTAAGAAAATGTACTATGAACACAACACTTAGCCCCTGTATCTTTTATCTTACTTAAAAGGGGAGAAAAACTCTTGAGAACTCAGTGAGCTTTCAGAGTATGTAATGGGCATGAGAGGGCTATAAAAAGTCTAGGAACAGGACATCATTCCAAAACTGAACTACTTACTGTGAGGGGGAGTGTTCATTTGTTTGTTTTTTAAAGACAAACAGGGGGCTTTTTTTGTCTGTTTCATGAAATATTATAGCTAAGATCCTTCTCCACTTCCATAAATGGATGTTTTTCTAACTCTCAGTGGGTGGTCTCAGAGTTTTGACAGAGGAATATCACAAGCTAAAAACATAGGATGCTACAGAGATAGCCCACCTGCAGTGGTGGTGGATGTGAAGGGGCAGAGAGAAGGTGATTGCAAAGACCAAAACAGACTGTGGTGGGGGAAATCAAAGGTCAGAAATGTATTCACAGGCCTAACAATGGGAAAGCCCTGGTAAAATGAGCAGCCAAAAAGAACAGATACATTAGAAAAAGAAGGGATGCATAAAAGAGACAAAAATGTTAGTGTTCACTTATGCTGGTTTGTTGTTTTTGTTTTGTTTTTTTCAAAAAGATCCTAATAAGAAAATCAGACATAATGCTTGGCATTCCTTTTAGTATAGTTAAAGTACTCTGAAAACTGGTTTCTTTTATATTTCTATTTTATGCTAGCTAATTTAATGAAAAAAAATCTTCCTTTAAAAGCTCTTGTGCAAACCATATGTCAATGCAAACACCTGCTACTACCTTGTGTGTTGCTTGGTTTCTTACCTGTTTTCTACCAGGAAGTCTACCACATATTTCTTCAGACAGTAGAGATGGGCATCCATCAGCCCTGTTCTGATGTGCATTCTGGGGTGCCTGGAAAATAATAAAACAGGGAAATCATGGAGCTTTTGCATGGCTGTTTACAAGAGCTTGACTTTGCAGTGAGGTCAAGGGATAGTGACAAGTGTGCAAAGGTCTGTTCTTTTCCATCTACTGTTGGATTGCCAGGAGAGAAGAGCTCAGGCTGCCATTATGGGGCTGTGTCTATAAACTTACACCTGCTGGCCCTGGGCTGATTTGCTGCAAAAGAAAACACCTCCTCCAAGGAGTCATTACTCCTGCTACATCTTCTCATGTAAGTGGAAATTGCACATTACTGGGCAGGAAGCCAAAGTAATGGGCCCAGAGTGCTAAAAGTTACAGTGGGTAATGTCAGGGTACAATAATTCAAAGCTTCTGGCTAAGTGCCTGCCTTAATATACATGCAAGGCTGGGCATGTTCTGCTAGCAAACACAACAACACTACTGTATTTTCTCCAACACTTCCTGGAGGGGAAGAGGGGAAGGAGATGGGGTCTGCTCACCTTTCCTACACTACACATTACAAATGATTGCCACAGCTCAATTACAAAGCATTTGGCTATCCAGCCCAGTAAGGTGGGAAAGATCAGTAAAACTCCCACTCATCATAAGCCAAACAATGGCAAACAGGGAAGTCTTTGCTTTCAGAGCAGTGGCAGGTTAATATTTTGGTTCCTCAGGAATCTCTGGTAAAAATTTTAAGAAGATTTTAAGAAGAAAGTTTAAATCATAAAGACTCACTGACTGCTTCTATTGCTTCTCTTTATGTTTTCTCTGTTCTTGGATAATGGAAATCCTTTTTGGAACCTGTCTCAAACCAGCTAGATACTTTAGGCCAATATTACTTTCCCCTCCACAAATCTGTGGCCTCATTTGAGAGCATTCTGGCTGTCTGAACACTTGCCACTAGTTCTCAGAACAGACAAGCCACAAGAATAGTTAGCCTGCAGATTAAAAAGACAACACATAACAACAGGCAGGGACTATGCTGAGCTGTTCAAGACATCTGTAACTGCACTCACGGTCAGAGGCTATTAAGGAGAGAAATTTCACTCCACACCTGAAATAGTCTCTGTTTTCATTTTTCTTCCTTTCATGTCTGGATTTCATAATTAAGTTTAGTGAACATATTTTATCAGTGTACTCTATCCAACTTGGTTTGCTTATTCCAGAACATGCTAGATGCAGATGTTTGTGATCATGATCACTTTTATTATGTAGTTAGCTCAGCAAAAGGATCACTCACAAATTGGGCATGCATATATATATATATATATATATATATAAAAAAATAGTAAACCAACACTATCACACCAAATATTTAGTAACACCAAAGCTACCAAGAACATCAGGTGTTCTAGTAAGCCATTTTTCAGTGCATTTCTCAATTAATGCCTTGAACTACCAAAGTATTTAAGTCTTAACATTTCATGACTTATGTGGCATTTCTCAAGCATGCCATTCAAGCTACGCATATTTTTGACTATAACAAAATCCTTTAAGTCCCATTTGCAAAGGAAAGCTCCTATAATAGTAGTGCAACACTTTGCAGTGAAGTATGTGGTACTAGAAAATGATATATGCACTTTCAGTAGATTACTTCATTAACTAAACATGAGCTCACCTAGCAATGCTCCAGTACTGATGTTATCAGTGGCCCAGATGTTGCTGTGGAAGGCAGCCCAAATAGCAATGTTCCTTATGCAAAGAGGACAGGGAATCCACTAATTATAATGAGATCTTGCAGTTGGAAGTCAGCAGATTCCCTCCTGCTCTGCATCCTGAGAATGGTTTCCACATTTTGTGTATGTATGAGAGGGAGAAATTTCCTGTCTTCTCTGAGAAATGTTCCTTTGTATTTATGTAACGAATATAATAGTTTACCAGGAAAATTAACAAATCAATGGAGCAAAGCAATAAACATGTAAAAATATAGAAATGGATGCAACATGGGAAGGAAAGGCAAAAATGGGCGGAAAAAAATCTAATTCTTAACTTGAAGACAACAAATAAGACAAAATTTCTTTAGTGCCAGAACGACAGTTTTTTCTCTTCCTGTTCAAGATCTTTCCTACACCCCCCTTAAACACCAGGCAGGGGAAGGCTGCAGGGGCTAGGCATCAAGCAAGGGTGTAAAACAGGATCTCCCCAGTAAATGCTGGTTCTGTCGCCAGTGTCTGTGTGGCTCTGACACATGCAGTCTCCCCACCTGCAAACTGGAATAACGCTATTTAGCTACACCACAGGACACTGAGGATTTGTGGGCTGAAGTTTGTATCTGCATGCAAGCATTGTACCAAGGTTTTCTGTAGCTAAGCAACTTTGTTATAAAGTTATACAAAATCAGTGCAAGTGGACAAATAGAAGCACAGTGCTATCTCAGCTCCTCCACCACACACAAAAAAAACCCCACAAAAAGCAGCCAGACAACAAGATGTACTGAAACACCAGTCTGAGTTAGCTTTCAATGTAGAATATACTAACAATAATGGAACATCATGCCGGACAAGAGGGAGGTCCCACAATGAAATCCTCTGAAATACAGACCACCTAAGTGATTTGCAACAGAATAGTCCCACAGATTAATATTATAATCACAGCTTCAAAGGTCAAACAGGCAAGTTTGGGCACATGCATAAACAAAGCTGTGATTTCTGTAAACCAGACTCAAGGAGAGAATAGCTACACTAAACCAGACTGATAAGAGTACTCTATCATAACAAGCCACTAAAGATGATGCTAATTTTCACTGACCAGTACTTAAACCAGTTTATCTTCAGGTAAAAGCAAAGGAGCCAAATAATCTAACAGATAACAGCACGCCCCATCACCATTTCAAATGAGCATCTGGTTACTAATATCGAGAGCCACACTCTGGTCTCATGCCTCTGATCTCCCACTCCATCAGCTAATCTTTACAACATATGAAAAATGAGCCCGTCGCAAGGAACAGCTGATACAGAGAGAATCGAATAACAAACAATGCAGGAGCTGACGCACCTAGACTTATTGCTCTGAGGGAGATAATACAGAAGGCTTTTAATTATATCATCAAAGCAAGGGAGAAGGTACTAGGAGGGGCTGGCTGCAGATGGTTAAGTGTTAATGAATGCCGGGTTGGGTGGTTTATCAAAAGAAAAAGACTGGATATGTATCTGAGAGGGTCACCCTTGAGATGAAAGTTGCAACAGCCATTGTTGGAGCTCTTTAATGAGGGAGGAATGTCAAATGTGTACCCTGTAAGAATCATACCAATTACTAAATGAACTTTGCTTCTATCTAGCAAATGTAATCAAGCACAAGTCATTAAAATACATGGTAAAACTCCCTTTAGTGCTGCCACTATAGTGTCTATTACTCTCTGTGCTCCCATGCAAGGGAGGGGGCTGCTCCCAGTTATAAGCTCTGTGTGTTAACTGATGGCAGATTTTAGTCCTAATGATGAGGCATGGAGGGCTCCCTGGCAGAAAGTCGACAATGAGAAGGCTAGGAGAGATCTGTGGAGAAGTAAGGGAAAGATCAGCAATTAAAAGAGCAATTTCAAAGAATGCAATTTAATGTGTAAAATTAGCTTTTATTAGAACATAATTCCACAAAATCCTGACTCAGGATGAGAGTGCATAAAAGTCTGCAAGAGTCCTTAGAAAGGTCTGTGCCTGTAATTCCTGACACGCCATTGTGAAATAATAAGCAGTACTAACAGGATTGATGCATGCTTCATACATGGCATTGCTTTGAAAGTGGAGCCCAGAGCTTTTCTTTCCCTGATAACCCCCCTCAGGATTTCTTCCCTCAGGGAAATCAACCACTGATAGAGCAAACTTCCCTTGTTTAAAGGCAAAAAGTCGGACAATTGTTTCAACTGTAAACTAATTAAGAGAGATTACCACCGAGAGCTGGAGGTTCCAACCAGCTCCATACTCCCACTGACAGTGTGATAATGCCAGGCTGGGGTCAAAATCATAAATCTGAAGGGAGCACACACAATGCTTAAAGCCAAAAAGCCTCTCTACTAAGCATGGGATATTGCCACATTAACCTCACCACCTCACAAATAAACTAGCTGAGAAAGAGAAATCCCATGGCCTCTTTCCCTTTAACTTCATACAGCTGTTGACGGAAAATATGAAGGTCTTTAAATAAGCTCAAGGACCTGAGGCTGTCCATACTCTAACACTAATCCAAGCAATGACACAATAAAAATCTAATCATACCTGCTATTAACCTGGTTCCTAAAATGATACCTGAATTACATCCACCGTGGGCTGATGGGGTATTAATTAATCTTCCTCTCAGACCTTCCAAAGTAAATAAATAACAGCACGCTAAGTACAAACTACGCATTCCACACTTGCATCTTTTCTAACTAACGGCATGTAGCTCACATAGTCCATATAGCCAAACACTCTGTCACATTCTTCCTATCCCCCACACACGAACTGTGCTCTTGCATGAAGCAGCGTGCGGTCCAGTTCAAACACAGTGCTGACCCCTGCCTGTCTGCAAGAACGTGGTGCTCTCGTGTTGATACAAAGCCAGTGTACAGATCAACATGAAGAGAAGTCTCACAGCAAAAGCTGCCAGACCACCTTTAATGTCTCAAGCATTCCTGCTTTTAAAGGAAAAAAAAATAATCCCTAAATCGCATTGCTCATTTACGGGACAGCTCTTGGCTGTAAACTCACTAATAATAAAAGACCACTGTTACATTGGCTCTTCAAAAATCCCAGACACCTTATGACCTTAATTTTTTTTTTTTCTTTTTTTTTTACACAGTGCTTTTGGCCAAAAAGATCCCAAAGCACTTAGCCAAATGAATGTCCCCACTGTGTGCCGGGCTCCTTTGCCCACCGGTGAAATGCTGCCACCTCTGGGCTGCAGAGCCGCGGTGGCGGCGCCGGCCGGGCCCCCGCGCCCCTCGGCCGCCGCTGCAGAGGAGGGTGGGCAGAGGGGAATCGGACGATGCTGCTTCGTGGGTGGAACTGCTTCAGTTCTGGCTGAGGAACGCCTCAGCAATGGGACCCCAAGAGTTCAAGACGGCACAGGCTACTATGAGGTGCCTCCCAAAAACGTGCCACAAGCCCTGGATGACCCTGACCTCTGTTTCCCTGCTCACGGGCATCCCCTCAGTGTTCCCCCCTTCCTCCAGTTTTGTAAGAACCTTATTTAAAAAGATAGGAGGGCAAGATGTGCTTTGGTCCCTTGAGGATCTGGCAAGGGAGGACAGGCCACTGCTGTTCTAGTAACAACTACCCACCATCCATCCTCACAGCTGCTGCTGCTGAAGAGACACTGCACCAGGAATGGGAAGTGCTTTATAAATGAAAATGTTTTATTGATCTAGTGACCTAAGTTGCTTGAAAGCCTTCTGAATAATAAATATTTTTCACTTAAAACCTTCACCACATGCCATTTTTCTTTGTTGTACTATGTTATTAATATACCCATGAGGCTATAATACAAACTCTGAACCTACTTCTGACAAAAACATGCTGAAAACTTTTTGGTAAAGGAACTAACTTTCATTGAAAGCCAAAGATTAAATCATTTTCTCTAGTACAGAGAGTATAGGTTAGCAGTCAGAACTCAGGATTAATATTTGCTCAAGGTCAGTAATGGTTTACAATAAGCCAGTGTGACCTCCCTGTAGAAAGAGTCATTTTCTTGGCAACAACGCTGTGTTTTAACGTTAACATCTCTTTTGACTTCGATGCTGAAGAGCAAGGGTGCCGATGGCTGCGCAGCCACCTCATCACATGAACCTGCAAAAAATGTTCTTCTTCACCCTGCTTCAGCGTACCCATATGAAAAGGAGAAGAACAGTAATTCCTCACCCACCCCAAGTCCGAGGAGTGCTCCCTGAGGGGTGCACAGCCAGGTCGCTGATGCACGTGCATCCCCCTGGGAGCACACCAGACACAGCTGCCCGTGAAAGCGCTTCCCTAAACTTGGTTCTAAGGGTCTTCTCTACCATACTGAGTGTGAACAGCTGTAGGAAATAACACAGGGGCCGGGCTGCCCACAACACTACCACCCCTTTTCTCTTTCCCTGTCACTGGAAAAACAGAGTTCATGCAAATATTTTATACTAGACACTTTTATACTAGATACTATTCTGCTAGAATACCCTGATTGCTATGTGGAAACTGGGAAAGCAAAAGAGAGACCAAAATGATAATAAGCCTGGAGTTTGGTGTGAACAGAAGAGAATACACTGTGAAGGAGGGCGGGGACTGCCAGAGACATTATTAATAGGTTTTACCCTTGAGCTCTGGCAGCTACTTGTTCTATACACAGAGGAAAAGGATTAATCAAGCCTTGCACGTAAAGGTTCTTTCTATGGTCTGCCAAAATATTTAAAGGGCTATATACAAAGTGTAAGCCTTATTATTATACACATTCAATGTAATCATCTTATGCTACAGTTAAGGCCAGGATGACAATAAAGTAGATTATTGTGTGCTATAACCAATTCAATTCCAACACAACGGGACATGGCTTAGTCACTTAGTTCAGATCTGGTGTTTGAGCTTATTTTTCTTATGCTGGGCTAAACTGTGATTTAAGAGATTTAATCGAGCTTTGGGAAATGCTTTCTTTGCTGAAGAAGGAGAAAGAACTAAAAGTCTGCACCTGGCAACCCTAATCATTTCCAATTTTCAGCTCATTTTGCTTCCTACTTCATGGAAATTCACCTTAGTAAATAATTGTTCCCTAAAATCACCAGGGGTGAAAGGATGACAACACATCAGAGGAACAAGTTTTATGAAAACAACTGAAACTGGAGGATTGTATAGAGGCTACTGAAGAACGTCAGCTCCTGCTGATCCCTCCTACATCAGTTCCCAAAGGGCTAAGCAGAAGACATATGATATATATTTTTAAATAAAATAATTACAGTAAATGCATGGGAAATAGTGAATCTGAACAGTAGATCAAAGCTGCAGGTCACTTGCAATACATAGCTTAAACACAGCAAGTCTGACACAATTTCTTCATGCCACTGGCGTGGACTCAAAGGCAAACAAAACTGTACTTGGCAGCGTGAGCCTTGCTGACAAGGTTCTAAAGACCTTCTGTACCTTTCAGGTGAGGTGGGTCCTACTTAGAATATATGATCTGCAAAATTGGGGAATTTAAGGTAGGGGCACACCCTTGGGTTACTAAAATACATAGGCAAAAAGAAATTCTTCCTCCTCCAACCTTAAATTGCAAGTTAAACCATAAGCAAAAAAACCCCTCCAAAGTTGAAATAAGCATAAATGTTTCCCTTGTATTTCCCAGAAATAACAGAACAAATTGAAGCTGTCACACATATTCTTGAGTTTCCCATTGTGAGTTGCTATCCAGGTACCTCATGAAAATCACCTACTTCTGCACCACCAGTTCATTAAAATTAAAAAATCTCTCTTTAAGCCTGTCACTATGCGCAGGCCATAGCTGATCACTTACTTCCCTCTGCTAGGATCTTTGCCTGACAAACAAATGGGCTCTTCATGATGGAAGGTGCACATTTGTGAGTTCTTCTGTAGAAAATATTTGCATTCAAAAGAGTTAAATTTCACCAGACTGAAGAACAACCTCACAAGAGCCTGATAGTAGGTCATTAGGGTTAGAAAGAAGAAGTGGAGAAGAAAGAAAAGACTACTTGTTAGACAAAGCAGCATCTGGCTCCCACCAAAACTTACAGTCTAGAAGGCAAGAAGACATGAGCTTTGAGTCCAAAGATGGGAAAAATTTAAGTGTTATGGTTTAAATTACCAAAATCTACTCAAATCTAGCCTATGTAAATCCAGCTCTTCTGCCATAAATCTGGCAATGCTCATTTCCTTCACTTACTGTGAGTGAATTATACTTTGTTCCTGCTCCTTGAGGGTCTGTAGCTTCCTTAGCTGATGCTTTGACCTGTGGGTTTTTTTGATTTTCCCCTGGCAACTACTGCTTCTGCCTCAGTTTTGATTCACAATAAGCTTTTACTACCGTATCTACTCACATCTCAATTCCACTGGAACCTGGACACTTTAGCACTTGACACAGTAACCACTCTTCATACTGACAAGATCCCAACAACTGCAAGAGTCAAATATTTAATTAGGTAATGAGAACAGCTTTATCTCAGGCAGAAATTAAAGTGGGCACAGAACTTGGCTCTGCTGCCACTGTGGAGGGAGCCTGGCTGTGACTGCCAGCACACAGGCTGCTCCACATCTCAGCAGTGCCGAAAGGGTACATAAAAGAAAAATACATGTTAGAGGAAATTCTGCTAGGGAATCAGCACTCAGACTTCATGAATTCTGCTTCCCTACAGAAAAACAGAGGAGATTCCTGACTTGGTTATACTGAAGTCATGACTCAGCCTGTGTATTCCGATACATCCTCAGAGAGAGGCTAGACTGGATTTAAGGCAGCATCAACCTTGAGCCATGAGATTTCAGAACAGTGAGAGGCATCAGAGCTTGGGACATCATCGACTTTAGAGTACAGCCCAGTTCTGCAGTAAAAAAAATACCCCAGGTGATAGGAACATCACATAAGAAATACAGATATACTTACCCTCTTTTTTAGTTTAAAAGAATCTATACTATTTATCAACTAATATTCTGACAGTATCAAAGAACTTCATTAAAAGAATGCCTTAAAATTAGCAAGTGTAACATTCTTTTTGCAGAGTGACAGCAGAATTAAAAGCCAAAGGAGAACTGAAGTCAGACTGAAGCGACTGACAGACATTTGCTAATCTTTTCAGCCCAGAAGAACTTTATGATTAATTCTTTTAATAGCCAACTGGCACTTTACAAAACACCATTAGAAATACCATGGGATGATGAATATAAGTATCAGAGGGAAAAAAAAAAAAGAAAAAAGACCAGACACAGAAAACTATCATTACCACAAGACGACCTTAACATCCATCCAAAGTCCAAATTTGCATTTTTTAAACAAGTAATTACAGTGGTTACAACCACACTGGATTAGTTTCTGGTTAGACCAGATTACTCATGATTTAAAATTTCCAGACTTGTTAATAGCTATAACAGAAGTTGCTGCTTCTTATTACTACAAGAAACTGAACCTATAACTAAAACGCTTTCAGGAAGATCCTAAAGTTGGAGCTCTATAGCATTAAGCCCAGCTAAACGAAAACATACACTGCACTAAGGACAGAGCTGGCTTCCGAAGATCTCTCTCACCTTTCACCCATCAGTAGCACCTGAATAAAAGCTTAAGGTTGAGCTGGAAGAATTTTACTCCTTTGGAACACTGATCATACAGCAATTAGAATACTGCAGAAGAAAATCCTGGTGAATTCAATGCAGTGAGATGGTACTTTGAGCAGGTTTCCTTCCTTCTCTGGAACAGTTACTGCTGACTAAGAAACTTCACACACACTAGAGTGAAGTTTCTCACTTCAGCACATGCTAAGGTGGGAGCTGCCTTTATAAATAAGTAGGTGAAAAAACCCAAACAAATAACAAAAAAAAAAAAACAAACCCAAAACACATTCTTGAAGGAAAAGCTGTCTGGGCAGCTAATAAAACACTGTTCATCTGTGTATTTTCACTATTTCAATATTAATTTTTAAAATTTTTAGCTACAGTTATGTAGTCCAGTTTTTGTCCAAAATTACCACATATTTTATTGCTGTGACACCCCGTACATTACTTGTCCGGTCACAGAGTGGCTTCAGCAATGAAATAGATAGGAGAAATGTCATTAATCTAGACTTCAGCTGTCCCTCATAGTGAAAGCAGCAGTAGAGAACCATTTTCGGCACAGATCACAAGCTGGTATTGAACAGCAAGTGAGAAGCCAGCAACTGAACCCTCTGTTGTTTATACCACCTGGGGCAGTGAGTTAAACCTTGCAGCCTAGAAACAACAAACTGGCCATGGCAAGTAGCAGAGCTCAGATGTTCCATCATTTGCTCTTAGAAGAGCTCTCTGTAAAAAAACCAGAGTGGCAACAAATCCAATCCTTGTCCTTCGCAAAGTCAAACTCATGGTAGGACAATTTCCTCACACTGAAACATTCAGCCTAACAGAAAGAAAAAGAAAATAAGTGGGGGATGACCTGAAGATTATAATTTACACTTTTACATCAACTTCAGAGACTATTAAAACAAAACAACTTCTATTCCCTTCTTGCTTGGAAACGACTGGGACCATTCTGTCTGTGGTTGTGGACTGTTTCAGTATTATCCAACTGCATAAACGAAACTAGTGTCAAAATTAAGTTTTAAATGGCTTGAGGTTTATAGGAATTAAAGAAGGAAAAATTAAATTTGAAACTCTGCTTGTTTACTAGCACTAATTAAATATGCCAGATTTCTGGGCAAGCTTCCTAGCCTGTGGCTACTACGTTACTGGCTTGTAAAACAGTCAACAAGTGCATGAGTACACAGCACAAATACAATAACAGAGATTTCGTGTACAGTCCTGCCCTTAGTTTATAAAGAGAGAAATGTATTAGAACCAATCTGTAACTATAAAGACCTGTGCTAACCCTCTAGACCATGTTAGTAACATAAAAAAGGCCCAAGTCTACAATGGCTGCTTTTGCAGAGACAGTTAAAAAAAAAGTAAACAGAGAGAGAGGTAAGAAGTAATAAGCACAACAAAAATGAACAGGAAGCCTTAAAAGACCAGTTTACTTCTAAAAATTCCATGCTTCTGGGCTCTGCTCTCAAAATAATTTGCTATTAAAAATAAAAGGGAGTTTTAGCACTGCAACAGAAGAGGTGGGTCGGATTCTTCACACCACAGAAGCTGCACTCTTCACAAATAGATTTTATTATATTGGACTTCACTAGAAAATAGCTTTATTCTGAAGAGCTGGAATTGCACATTTAATGGGAGCATGGACCATATCTTTAAGTGTACAGTCCTTTACACTCCATACTTTTAAGACAGATACTATCTTTGTATTCTACATTTTAATGAAACCAGCACAATGAACACATAGTCTGTGAGGAAACTGCAACAACCAAGAAACAACAAACTGAAGTCAATCTCAAAAAAAAAAAAAAAAGGAGTCCTTGGAGACAGAACAAAATGCAATGGTACCTGTATCATCCCTAGGTAGGTAAAGAAGAAGGAAGGAGAGTAAGAGCCCACGACCTAAACACTGTTCTTTGCACACCCTTCTTTCAGGAAAAGCTCCCCATTTACTTTCTGTGGCTGAAGCAGCTGTTTCTACAAAAGCAGCAAACAACTCTTAATGAAAAAACACTTGACGACAATTTGCTGCCTTGACAGCTTTAACATGAACAGCCTTTCACAGCAACTCAAATTAATGTGTGTTCCCACTGTACAGTAGTCTTGCTCAGCTTTAAGGAAACCAGGAATTATGCTTCAATAAAAATTCAGCCACGCAAATATTCTGCTGTAAAAAGAGGCATAAACATATAACTCTCCAACTTCCAGAATCACGTACATGAGGCAAAGGGAAATGATATAAAAATAACTAGGTTTTTGTTTACATCTCAGATTTAGAAGAGCAATTCCAGAAACTAAATTGCTTCCACAGAGGCATTGATTTAATTAGTCTGCATAGCATGCTTTTTATTTGTGTTCAGACCTCTGACGTACACTGATAAAAAAAGAAAAAAAAATACACAGTGGACACACACAAAATAATTGCCTAAACTTTTTCTATGCCAGATCCAAGTAGGAATTCTCAAACACACTTTCATGGGCTCTTCCCTACATGCAAATGATCCCTTTTTAATATACACAAACGATGTATGTTTTCAATTAAAAACATGACTGGATCAATTAGATCATATATTTTTTGCAAACCAGCCAAAAATCAAACACAAACTGAAGCCATGAAGGAATTTCTGGAAGTACAAACCATACTACAGCTCTACTTCTGGCAACGAGAATCACCTCTCATTTTGAAACAATGCTAGAACTGACAGCAGTGCACAAAAACATGCTGTCATTCACCAATGAAATAACCACATGAATGAACAGGACTCAGAATCCTAAAAATCCCTAAGTGGTCAAAATCTTTGGTTAGCAAATAAGCCCGCTATGATCAAGTAACAGCAGAACACTGGCTTCTTGATATTAGGTAACTGTTAATCTCAATTTTGGGTCTTACTATTCAACAGGATGACAACATGAGCTCCTCAGAGATGTGAACAATGGCTTCTCTTCAGGACACAAACAGTGGCGGGAGGGTGACATTTTTGCTTAAAGTAACAAACAGGACTACTAAGAATGGGCTCTCATACACTTTTTCCCCCCACTGCATTTTGTTCCCCATGAGTACAGACTTTGCTTGTCCTCCCTTTTGCTAGATTTAAAAGCCAAAACACCCCAGAATTTTGCGAATGAACATTCAACTGTGACTGTAAATAAGATATTATTCACTTTTAGAAACAACGTACAAGTTCAAATCAGTGCCTACCTTGAATGAATACTTCTGAAGCTCATCAATTTTTCTGCTCTTTATAACCTCATTTAATTCTCCCTATGCATGCTCCACCCAGCAAGCAGGGATCAACAATTCTGACAAGCAAACTTACACACAGAAGTCAGATCAGCCTTTGCAAAGCCACAGCCACAACCTCTTTCCCTTGTGTACACTGCAGTTCTCAACTCTCCTGTGTGCACAGCACACAGCTGATGGTGGCCTCACATCACCTTCCCAAAACCCCTGCTCATTTCAAGCCTTTGGATGTTGAACAGTGTGGTTCAGCTTTCACCTCTTCACCATACAATAACTTTTCAGGCACTGCCCAATGGTAAAAACATTCACGTCAGCGTATCTAGAACTTAGGAAACAGCCATATCCTAAGATACCTAAGACTCTGGATATTTCCACTGAGACATGAATTAACACTCATGGCCAATTTTTTTATTGCCATTGGAAGAGCAGTGAAATCAGCAGGTGATATACAGGCATATGGCAGATAGCAGACAGAAGCCTTCCAGAAGTCTTGACTGGAACTTGTGAATCACTTCCACTGTGAATACATCTTTTCATGCAGGAAAATTAAGAAGTCAAAGCACAGAGTGTCAAAGTAAAATTAACTTTTCAATTATTGTGCTGCAGTTTGCAATGATTTTTTAATCACTCATACTCAGTATTAGACACCTTTCTCATATGGACAAGTTCATATGTTTTCATCCACTGCCTCCAAGATGGTGAATCAGTCAGAATTTCAGAACACAGAAATGAAAGAGCAGGTAAAGTGACAGAATTCTTTGCAGTAGGCTACTGAACTGCAAGGTTATTTCAGCTCTGGAGTCCGGGATTTCTGCTGTTCATGGCATTCTCGATTTACAGGTTCATTATAACTTTATGCACATAACCTTTACGAGGCCACTATTTAGTAGGATAGTATCACTTTGTTTTATTACCATAACCTGTCATTCAGAAAAAAATTCAATCTTTCTGTTTAAAGATAAAACTGTCATTAAAAAAAGTGAAGAACCAGATCATACACAGCTGCCCAAATCAACTTGGAAGGTGTTTTACAACAGATTGCTTGCAAAAATAGCTGTCATGTTTTTAAAATGTTTAGGAGAAATGAAAGCAGTTAGTCTTTGGAGTGATCACCTTCTAAAGGGAATTACTGTCCTACTGTGAAAATAAACTATTTGAAGAATTATAAAAGATAATATCTTGTTTGATATTTGTATTCTGCTGGATCCTGAAAGTGCTGACCAAAGCTGTTCCCATGGGTAACAAAACCACAGTTCACATCACAGAATTTAAAAGCTGCCATCAGGTGGCCAAACTGGAAGCAGAGAGCAGCAAACAAATGCAAGGATTGAAGAAACATGAACATCACTTTTTCTCCTTTATGCAGAGCAGTAAGGACCTGACAAAGCCCAGACAACACGGCTGTTTGTGCAGCAGGACTGGCTGCTCCCGAGGAGTCCTTGCAGGATGCTCACGCCCCAGGGCTGCCCTGCCCGCCCAGCGGTGCCTGGCAGCACCTGGATGCCATCTCAGGGCATCGTTCAGCCCTGCCAGACTCAAGCCAGCATTTGTAAAATTTGTACACATGCAAGGAGTCACCTATCTACAAATTCCTGCACACCCAGGAGGACTGGCTTGTTAATGCAAAAGAAAATATATTTAATTTTTCACTGCATGCCGAGTGCCTTTGTACAAAAAAAAAAAAAAAAAAAAAGGAGAATTAGTACATTGAAAGTGAATTAGAGACAGTGGAGTGGTAAGAATAGCAGTGCATAATAATGTAACACACAATGCACTACGCAATAATAAATACTACAGGTGTCTGACACACAGAAATGCAAGTGCTGAAACTGAAAATCTGGGTTCAAACATGACCTGTAGCTCATGCTACAGTGTTAGATCAGCTGCTTCCTGCAGGTAATTTTAACAAGTACTATTGTCACTCAAATATGGGAAAGCCAACAGTTAATACCTGTACTCAGAGCAGCATTTTGCATTTACACTACTGACATAAATGTTCACGAGTTATGCCCCTATGAGACAGTAAAGTGATATTGCATTAATTTTAAAAACCAAAGAAAATACAAGACACTAACATTAAGTGGATTTCTCAAGGCCGCAAAGCCAAGTAGAGAGGTGAGATCTCTTTGTGTATGAATTACAAGGCATTCTTAATGCAAACAGGTGATAACAAACCAATTCATTTGAAATTTATCCCTTCCAGCATCAGATCTCCTAGAGAACTCTTCCTATGTAAACACAAAGGTTGCTTATTTTAACGGTTCTCTACAACAAACAGATTAATACTTCTTTTCAAAGAGAAGAACAGATTAGGAAGAAGTAAGGTCAGACAACTCTTCTGCAAACCCTTTAATTCAACAGTTGTCTAGGACAGGAGAAGTCATTTTTTTACCCCCCAGGCATGAGGTTACATATGAAGGCCTGGAATCTACATAATATCCCTAGTATTGTAACACTTTTTTTCAAACAAATATCAAGGACATACAAAAAAAAATGCTAAACTCTGTTTTTTTCCAGTATGCTTCCTTCAGATAATAACGTAAATCAGAAAACACATAGAATCCTGTGTTCTAAAGCTACACTACAATGGGGTGCATCTAAAACAAACAGATGCAAAGGACATATTCCTTAAATCTGAAATATATTCTGTTTTCTCAAAGGGTAAGATATACAAAAACATACCAGCAAGCATCAATTTGTCTCACTGATCTATCCCCTCAATAGCCAGAGGCTACTTTTAAGTATGCTGACTTAACATAGGAATCTGAATTGTATAAATCAACGTCTCAATTAACATTTTGTTTAGGAAGAGTTATGGAAGAAAAACAGAATGTAATCATTTGCTAGCACAGTGGCTCCAGAGGTCTGGGAGTGTGTGCAAGAAGAATGGAGTTGAATGTGGGAAGGGTCCATTACTCTTTCAATAGTGTCTGGTACTGCAAAGTATGTACTTGCATACTTTCCTACTGGAAAAGCTTAAGTCTTCAGTAGCTCCTTGGTCTGGGAAAATGGCAGGAACCCAAATGCTAACCCAGGGATCTAGGAACAAGATCTACCTGAAGAACAATATTTTTCAAGTGGCCTTAGAAGTGAAAAATGGCCATAAAAAGAAGTCTCATTCCCAAGGGATTTTATTCCTTCTGTCTGGCTGCTGTTTGTCAGGTGCCGTTCCCCACACACATCCTCAGCACATTCTAAAGCAAGAATGGAGAGAGGGCCTCTCTGAAAATAATCACACTTGCTGAAAGACCAGCCCTGCATAAATATCTCTAACAACAGTACAAACAGAAATCAGACTTCTTGCCCAATACTTTAGTTGAAATTTATGGCACCACTGGCCATGATTCTGTTATTACTATTCTACCTGGCTAAGACTCAAAGTCACAGAAGTGGGAATTTCAGAGGTATTTTCAGAAATGATGTAGCTCATTTGGGAGAAAAAAACCAACCAAAAAAATATACTTAGTTCTACAAATGCTGTACCAATGCATCAGTGAACAAAGCTATATATTACACATATATGTATACATATATGAGCACATGTACCTTAGAGATGAGACAGAGAAGTTAGGGACACACCTGGCCTCTGAAATTACATTTAATGCTACACCTTGGGACTAATAAAGCAAAGGGGGGGGAAGTAAAATCAAAGGGAATACTAGAAGACAGTCTCTTGTGCTCTTGCAAATATCACCAGCTGCTGGATGATTTATATGCAAAAAACCTGGAAGCTGAGCTTTAACTTAAATTTCCCTGCTTTCTTACTGGTTTGCTTCCAACCCTAGGAGTTTAATTAAAGTCCATCAGCCAAATTTTTCTGTCTGAAGGACCTAAGTTATTCCTTTTTTAAATCTTCCTGTACTGACTGACCCAGATTTTTTAAACTCTTGAGCTTTCACCAACCCAATTATGAATACACACACACATACACAAACATTTTTTAGAAGGTTAAGGAATTTCAAGATGATCAACCCAAGAAATACCAACAGCTGCTGCTGGCCAATATGCAGGTGTGCAGGTACATGCAAGTTATACTTAAAATGAGTAACTGGGCAAGATACAGCATTCTGTATTGCCAGTTCACATGACAAAATCGAATAGTCACCTCCTCTTCATTCTTAACAGAGTATATAGTATTTGGTGACTGGGGAAGAAGAGTTTTACAAGAGATCTCCAAGAAAAGTGGATAAGCAGTTTTACTGCTTGTAAAAGGAATCTATCTCATCTTCCCTAGCTGGGGAAATGGTGCAATAAATTTGATGAAGAAAGGAAGGATTTAAAGCCAGAGAAAATTAGGATTTCTCAAAGCAGAAACATAGAGAAACGTGCTGCCCTTAGGAATAGATCTCTGCTATTTACTTGATCTACTGGAAGAACTCCTGGGGAGCATGTCTTAGCAAGAGAAAGGAAAGTTTGCTATGCTCTTCATTTCCTGTGTAATTCCAGAAACTGCCAGCACAATGCTTTTTGGGGAGAACCACACTACAGCTATTCAACAGGGAATTCGGCATTGTATTCTGAATGAATGGAAACATTCTCAAAGATATATATTTGCTGCAACTAAAGTAGAATGCAAACCCAGTAAGGATGTGAGCCCACATACACCTTCAATCAGCTAATTGCAAATTGTGACTCTTTTCATTATGACTTTCGCAATATTCTTCGCAGTGCGAAACATCACAGTAAATCACCCGGGGTAGAGTTCACAGGAGCCACAAACTAAGTGCCATAAATCAGCTCTAAAAATATTATGCAACTGCAGTTCAACCGATACCAAGTGTAGCTAATTTTAACAGAGAGGCTATCACTTTTATGTGTCCTTGCAAGTTAGTGATTTGGGATCTTGGTGACCAGGATGAAGGAAAGGCTCTCTGAAATCCAGATTTCTTAGAATAAACGAGATGAATGGTTCCCTGCAAAAATCCCAGTGGTATTTCCCTCCTGACCACTGCAAAAACCTTCTGCTAAGCATGACAATTTAAAGGACTAAAAATGCATCAGTAACACAGAACAGTAAGGGAACCACAAACTTTGGCTGGGCTCATGAGCCAGGACCTCATCCCCAAGCAGAATCAGACCTTTTAACTGAAGAAGAACAGTCACATGCCTCATTTCACCCTTACTTTGCTTTAAACTAGGCTGTTCCCCCCCCCGCCCCCCCCATTCCACATTGGCTGATAAATTCCCCAACGGCGGGTGTTAACTAACTCTGCATTCCAGTCTGCTCTGCGTCATGGAGTTCCACATCCCGCTGATGAGGAACACATGGCGGACATGTGCTAGGGGAGAGCCTGACAGCGCTCGCACAAGCAGGGATAACTCCCCTGACCTTTGGCTTTTTTTCTCTCTGTACCATCCCGACTGCACAATGAGGAGTCTGTGCCCCTCTGTCGCCTACTGGTCACTCTGGGGTGGCTGGACACAAGCTGAAACCCTAACATTTCAACAGGCAGCTACACTGAATACACATTATGGCTGAAAATGTATCTTGAAAGCAAGCAATTGATCGTTCTGTGCCTCTGCCCTAAGCAAACCATACAGAGGAACTTTTAGACCATACAGGTTACATCTGGATCAACTGGAGTAAGTATGTCACAAAAAGAACTGGTGATGGCTATGCTTCCTCATCAGCTCTGTGAAATAAGATAACTCACAGCCTTGCTAAAAAGTACACAGTGGCAACTGTATTAAAGTATTAAGATGTCTTTCTAAAATGAACAGACCATTTATCATCTTTTCAAGACCCAAGCCTGGCTTAGAGTAACAATGAGCTTCAACTTCAGCGTTGTCCAGCCTGAATGACTCATGCAGAGTACTGCATTTACTAAGTCACATGGACTCGAGGGTGTCCAAGCAATACAGTCATCCCTTCCTCCTCCAAAACCTCTGAAAAGTAAAACCGAATGACAGGCTAAGTGCTGGTCTGAGACCGCAGCAGACAGACAGACAGACAAATGACTAATGACAATCCATGCAACATACATTTACTGCCGATTAGAAACCAAATGCTGATCCTCAAGCTCTCTGCTTTTAGCCTTATGTGTACTAGAACACTGGCAAGAATCTTGCAGTAAAATTAAAGCCATTGCCAATATGCCTTTCTATAACTACATTCAATAGAAGTTCCTGCTAATATTCCAGATTCTGAGATTCATGAGATTCATGACCTCTTACCTGTACAAGCTGTCAAGACACAGCATGACCTTTCTTTTATAAATAGGACCTGGATATGCCGTACATTCCTTTCAACCCCCCACCAATGAATGAATAAAATAACATGGCAGCAGCAAAACAATAAAATCCTGTGGAGGCAACAGTATTAAAATCAGTAATAGCACTATGTTCTTTAAAATATAAAATCAATGTCTCACTAACTGCTTTTATAATATCTTCATGTTTATTGTACAAGTGTAACATATAAAACCATCAAATTAAAGAGTTTTTGTTATACTTGGCTAAATTGATTTTAGAAATAGTAAATAATTTAAAAAATACTCAGTTTCTGAAGTTGAAGGCTACACTCATCCCCAACAAATTTACAGAAAAAGCAGAGCAAGTTGAGCAAAGTTTAAATGAATAATAAAAAGGACAAACTTTCCGAGAAAATGAATGCCTTTTAGTTACAGCATCTACTCTTAGCTGAAAACTAAACAGGCATGCAAAACCTACGCAGGGCATCCTGAGAACATCTACTCCCAACTCATGTCTCAAACAACAACTCATGGGTCAATATTTTTCTGAAATGTTCAGCAAAATCCTCTTTTCTAAAGAAATATGATTAAAGCTACACCAACATTTTAAAGTGTGGTTATAGTCTGAGAAGTTAGTGTGTAAAAGTCACACCCTTTTATTCAATAGACTTAGTTCCCCTGTTTTGATTCAGTCAGATCCGCTTGCTTTACTGGCTAAAATAACTTTTTACAGCTTTCTAAATTCCAATTAGTACTGTGAAACCAATTCAATTCTGGGAAGGGGAACCAGATTCTTTTCTGGCTTGTGCATCTGTAAAAGGATTATTACCTAAATCAACACATACAATTTCTATTTTTTGATGGAGGAGCCAGAAAGAACCTCACTTTTTTTTTGGATGCTAGTCAGAAAATTTTATTTTTATTTGTGAGAAGAGCAGACCTGGACTAATTGAAAGAGCAGATCTGGATCAACAAAAAACACATCACTCTATAGAAGTTGTATTTTAGAGAAAAGAAGTTATATCCAACAACTTTCTATGATATTTCTCAAAATTACCACTTGAATGCTAAAGAAAAATTTGTTAATAGTGAAAACTCCTGATTTTTCAAAGAGAAGACCACCACCAAAGCTGGGATGTGTATTCATTCTGTATACAGCTGGGATCAGCAACGATTTCTTTGCTCCCTGGTCTGTCCTGAACTGCTTCTCAGGATTTTCCTATGGAGTTGCATTACTGCATCCCCCCCTTCCCTGCCAGTGGCCCTGCTTGTGGGGACATCTCCCAAATGCACAACGTAAAAAGAACCAAGTTATCAAAGTCCTGCTGTTTAATCTATCAGAAGTCACAAAGCTATTTTTGACACGTGTGGCTTATGGAGTACTCAACTGTATGTCCAGCTGGGCATAAGCTCGGGGTGGTGGCCCCTTCAGCAGCACAGCTGGATCTGGAGGACGACATCTGCCCATGAGATAGTTTAGGATGCATCACACTGTAGAGCATCTGCCCTATACCAGTGTCATTCCCAGCTTTTCTAAAGGAAACAGATTTTAGAAGAAAAAAAGAACCACCATAGGAGCAGCAGAGTATTTCAGAGATGCCAATTTCCCAAGAACAACAGTTTTAGAGAACAGAAACATTAAGGAAGTTGCAGCATGTTTATATATGATCCACTTATTTAAAAGAAATTATCAGCAGAAAAAAAAAAAAAAGACAATATCCCAAGGCAACAGCAAGGAAATCAAGTGTATCAAAGCTGTTCCTGAACTTCCATTACCTACCCACTTAGCAATGCTGACTTTTGAAATTATACTACACCATTCATTTTTACTCTCATGATGCAAGGAGAAAAGGAAGAAAAAGCTCCCCCATCTTACCCCCTCTTTTTATTAAAATATCTTAAAAACAGATCTGCATTGTTACTTCAAGGCTACTAATGTTAGTACTATATATATTTATAGATGAGGTATTCCTTTCTGTCTGAAGCACATGAGGTAATAAGTAGCTGGAATTGTCACGGTGATTTATTAACATATTCTCTAGGAGAAGCCCTGCACCTGCATCTGTGCAGACAGAACACCCACGAAGGCTGAACTCACCCCTACACAGGCCACAAAATCTTAAAAGGAAATGCTCCAAATTTAGACCTGCTCCAACAGGTGTCTTTTACTGTTTCACTTTGCATGACCATAAATATCAGAGGTAGAGCAAAAAGCTCCCTGTACATTGTAATCGTGCTTTGAAAACAAATACCTTTGCCCCTTCCCAAAGCAGAGGCAGCAGCTATGGAATTCTCATCATTTCCTCACTCCTTCATCCTGTCAAGACCCAAGTCAGAGAGATGTCACCGGCAAAACCAGGCTCCAGGGATGAGCACATAACTTTATTTTTTTCTCTTCAAAAGGCCCTAAGCTGGCTCTGAAACTTCCCCAAACTGTATTTCTTTCATTCTAGTATCTCATCTTGCAGCTATTTGCCAAAGTGAATGACATGCACAGGCTGTTCATGGCTTTTTATAAGCTCTCATTACCCAAACAGGGAACCATTTCCTTGAAAATGCTTTCCCCAGCAGCGTTAGTCTCTCTAGGCACCACCAATAAATTTGTCTTTTGGCCCAGCCTGTTGCACTCCAAAACGTGCCTGGATAGATGTATTTGATATTGTTTTCCACTTGTTTACTGAGGAAGGATGCTACCTGTGGGACTTGTCATCAGGGTGATTAACAGCACAGGGAAAATACAAGATAATTTTACCGGCCGAATTGAAAGCTTTGCCAGACTTGCTCTGGCAAGCAAAGGAGCAAAATCCAGACTCCTTTCTGTGGTGTAACAAGGAGATGCAATCCCAAACCCAAAATGGCTATCCACAACTTACAAAACCACAACACAAATCAAAACAACAAATCTGGAAAAGAAATCCTAACCAAACTGAGAAAGAGAATAACAGGTTACACCATGAGCTTAGAAATCCCACTAAAATGTTTCATTCTGTAACACTTACATTATTACAAAATGCCCGACTCAAGAGCAAATAAATATTTAATACTCAAAAGGTACTCAGGAGAATGTGTGTTTTCCCCTGTCCCTCCTCACCAGCTGCTCTTTTATGGCAGGAAAGTGAAGAGCATGAAATCCAATGATAGGAAGAAGGCAAAGGTCAGGAAAAAGGTTTTTCTTCAAGGATTTAAATTAGCGTTCTACAGCTTTGCATGTTTTGTCAACACAACTTCCCTCCTGTGAGGAGGGGAAGCCAAAGGGCCTTTGAACCATTTCTGTATGGGATCTAGATTTTTACCAGTAACAAGATTCCCAGCTTTAAAGAAAAGCTCATCTTCCCTCTTCCCATTCCTTTCACCACTCCCTCCCTGTCCCTCCTTCCGCTCCCCTCCTTAAAAAGAGAGAGGAAAAAGAAAATAGAAAAAGGATCTGAAGAACAAAACAAGCACTGGAGGAGTTCTAGAGTTCATGTAACGAGACCACTATAGCCCTTCAAAGGGACCATTAAAAGCAAAACAAACAAAAGCAACACCCTCAAGATGTCTATTGTATTTTACAGAGGAACGAATGAGTGTACTGGAAATTCTCCCACCGTCTTGCCACAGAGTCTGTTATTTCATCAAAACAAAGTTCACAGATCAAGAAACAGCCAACATGGCAGCTGAAAGTCAATCACATCAAGTGATCCATAAAGAAAACTAGATTGGGCTTGTTTTTTTTCTTTTTTTCTTTTTTTTTTTCTCTCCTTTCTTTACTATGATGCATTAAAAAAAGACTTCAAAGATTGTTTCAAGCGTCACTTTTGTTTCTCACATGAGAAATTCAGGGGTTGAGCAGGTCTAGACAACACAGTGGTTAAAACACCATTAGCTGCCAACACTTTGTCTTCCTAGAGCTCCCACAGTTGTTGCTACCCTGCATTTGCCTCAATTGAAATTATTTGATGATTTCCATACATTATTTTGCTTCCCTCAGAGCTTCCCAAAGATGGCAGCTGTAGGACAGAGAGAGCACACCAACATCAACAGTTTGAGATATCAGAGGATCACCCAGGTGGGAACTGGCCCAATATTTCTACCTGATGCTTCAAAGCATCTTTTTGTTTGTTTTTTTTTGTTGTTGTTGTTATTTGGTTGGGGTTTTTTTTTTGGGGGGGGAGGTTGTTTTGTTTTGTTTTTTAAATTCTTTTTAACACTTAGGAGATCTCTTTTTGTTCTTCTAGACTATCCTAGTATATTTGGGCTTTACTTGGAGGGTGGTTAACACTTTACATTCGTTTTCATAGTTGTTCATGTAAGAAAGGCAGGGAGACAGAGATTTTTATCCCATCTGTATATCATCAACACTCCATTTACCAAATCCCAAACAGTTATGCTCAAGATCTGCTGAAGACAATGTAACTGAACAGGTGCTACTGAGGGCAAAGTTTAGCCTGAAGGATAAAGCCTGATTAATTTAGCTATAGGAATGAGAATCTTCTGGTTAGATGAACCTGTAAAATCAGAGGTCAACTAAGATCACATATGTTACAGCAATTTCTAAGTCATTATACCACAGCCACCCTCTAGTGCCAGGAGGAAGCCATAAAGACAAGCTTGTCACTAACAGTAGATAAAATATTCCTCCCCTAGCTCAAAATAGATCTATTAGTCTTCATGTGTACAAACCCACAGAATGCATCAGTGATGAATTTCCTCCTCTATGCAGATCAGCTGCTGTGTATGTACAGAAGGCTTGCCTGCAGCTTGGTCCCCGCCATGCCCAAGATAAGCCCAGGAGAGAGCCAGTGGAAACACGCTGGGATGGGCTCCTTCCATTACAACAGTTAATGAGGCCCACTCTTGATCACCTTCCTTATAGGATAATCCTTAAATTTGGGCAGAGGAGGTGTCATCTTTCCATGGGCACAAGCATCTCCCTCACATCTGGTAGCGGGATGTTCAAGGAAAGATTACACTGAGCTGTGGCCTACAGCACACACCAGAGGCATTTTCACAGCAGAGATTTATCTGAGAGCAGACCCCAGATGTCTGCATCCTTGACTTAAAAGGTCCACATGGATGAATTCCCAGCTCTCAAATGGCTGTTCCACAGGTGTCTCATCTCACAGAGGTGAAAGTCTGACTGTCAGCCTGGGACAGACTACAAAGGTTGGCCTCTCAAGGAGCCAGCACAGCTTTGCACAGAACACATCAGACAATGTGTGCCTGAGAAAACTAAAATCACTGTACAGGAGAGCACAAAGAACAAGTCATCTTTCCTTCTCCTACTAATGGATATGAATTACACTGTGCAGGAAGCTCAGCTTGTCTGGCATATTTGATAAATTCATCCAAGTCCCCAGTGAAGTTTAATGGTGAATATAGCATGGTTTCTCTAATGAATCTTTTGGGGCCTGGACAGACAGCTGAGGTTTTGTGCCTTAAATGCATAAGAGGGTCATGAAATCCTGAGAGCCTCTCATGGATACTCTGCAAATCCATTTGGGACTCAACCAATGAGACTAGCAATTCATTTATGGACACAGGTCTAACACTTCACAGTCTCTGAATCTAAACTGTATCTGACCTATCGCAATATATGTTTCATTTCAAGAAGAGTTACTTTTTCATGCATTCATTTTCTTTCCCTGGAATTTTTCCCAATAAAGGTATAAGACAAGCCTATCAATTGGTTCTAATGATGTAAAAAATAGTAAAATACTGCTCCCTGAATATTGCAAAAGCAGTTTTTCCTCTTCCCTTCTCATCCTACTTTGTCTTTAACCACTCTCCTACTACACAATTGTTTTATCTCATCCCAAGTTCAGTTTCTATTACAAGGACTCATGAGCTTACTTCTGAAGGATGGATCTTTTAATGACAAGTTCTTCATCCAAGTCAGCTTCATTAGCCATGAAGAGCAATCTTTTTCCTGTGTCATCCACTCCAATGAAGTCGCGCTGCTCCACTGAAGTAGAAAATCAAACACAATCATTATATAACCCCATTTTAATGCAGGCTGGAAAGACAAATGGGACCACCAACACCCCCAAAATAAGAAATCCGACTATCCCAGCAAATCCATGAATTTAATATGTACTGTTGATAACTTTTTCAACTTCTTTTCAGTTGGGGGAGCTGATATATATCATGGCATTCAAAACACTGGCCCTGAAAGGTTTTTGCATCCATTTTATGAAGATGCCAACTACAGGTCCTGACATGCAACACTCAATCTTGAGCTGTGCCTTCCTTTTCTCTCTTTTTAATTTTTTTTTCCATAAAAAAACCCTGCCACCTGAATTAAAACAACAACAAACCCAACACAAGCAGCGAGTTCTTCACATCCAACTGCTTCTTCCTCATTATAGGTCACTCCACATTACAATTAGGTGGTCTGGAGAGGATTATGATTTTGGTTAAGACGTAATTATTTTGCAACTCATCTATTTTAGATAAATACCAATATGTAAATCACAAACACACGTAAAAGTATAGATTCTAAGACTTCAACTATGGATGTTTCTGGGTGGGTTAACTTGGTTTAAACATCTTTTTATGAAACTGCCCACCAAGAGAATACCTAACACTCACACGTATTATTGTGGCAATCCCCATCTCCTGCAATCAGTGACTGTGGATCAACAGGGACTTTGGCCTGCTGAAATGTAAAGCATTTGTTTTTGAACAGTTTTCCACAACATCTGAATACAGTGGTGGCAGCTCATTCTAACTTGCACTCTGTAGTTGAGCCACCACTCTGGTGGCAGCCATATACTGATCTTTACAGACACAGGATGTACAAGAAAGCCACAGTACAGTTTTAACAAAAATCTTTTTTCTCCCTATAAAATTATTTTGGGCCAAACTGGCACATATTTGATCTCCTAAATTCTATGCCTTTAACCACACTGGAGTAACAACACACCCTAGAAGTAGCTAATTCTCTAAGATCTTTTTAAGATATTAACTATTTTTAACTTTATTTTTCTCAGTTCAGGCCTATCCCTTGTTTTACTTTTACCTGTTCTTTCAGATTTACCACAGTAATAACCACTGTTAAAACACAGTCAAATCTATGCAGTTGTTGAAAGTTCTCCTGTGCAATCTTTGATCCAAGTGATCGAGCATACCCTCTTCAGAAAACCCCCCAACCCTAGACAGAAATTAATTACACAGCAAAGAAGTACGAAAATAGGTCTGAACATCAAACACTATGACAAATTAAGAACAATTACAATAAACCTTACTTGCTGTAAAAACTCAGAAATAAGTCTTGAAAGCAGTGCCAATTCTCATTCTATGGAGGGCAATGAAGTTTGAGATTAGGGATTAATGAACCCTCACCTCTGCCACCTAACTGGGGTCTCCTGACAGGCTGGAAATACAGCAGTGACTGACTTTCCTCCATCGAGGCACCAACACTTCTTCCAAAGTTCAGGTCCTGCCTGCCCATCTCCTCCTGGCTGTTCTTATAGTAACATATTACACTGCTATAGCTAAACTCCATGCAGCAGGAAAAAGGGAAAAAACCCCAACTTGATGAAGGTAGGACCAAGTACATGACTGACACCAGACCAGTTTCTCTTGCTTGTGTGGATAGGTAAGAAACAAACAGTGAAACCATGAGAGTGCATTGTGGGATTTTTCATAGCAGATGCCAGGTCAGGTTTTTCCTTGAACACTGGCAATAAAAAACATTACTTCCGTAATTTAAAAAAGACAAAACTTATATACTAAAATCAATTATCCAGAGGTATAAGAGTGCTGTTTCAAATTCCATTGGCATCACGTAGCGAGGAAAAAATAAATGGAAGAGCAGACACATAACTAGTTTACAAAATCCCTGCAAGGAATTATGAGAAAAATGTTTAAGTAGCAGTAACTTAACAAAATCATTTAAAGTATAAAAATGAAATGCAGGATGTTTTGCCTCCTCACAACAGATAAATAAGGACTTGACACTGCTCTTGTAATTTATTAATTATCTTACAAATTAGATCCCCATCAATTTAGGGGGCTTTAATGACCTAAAGAACTCATGACATCTCAAGAGAATGTTAGGCACTGTAGTGACAAAAAGAAATACATTTCAGTCAGATTTTTTAAAATGCTTTTTAATCAATCATAATTAATTGACACTTGAGAAAAAGACACCTTTGTTAAAGATTCAGTATCCCCACCCTTTCAGTTAAATGGAGAGGATTTCACACGATGCAGCCTTCAAGACCACCAAGAGGTCTCCTGGCAAACACAGAGAACACCAGTGATGACATGCTTGCTGCTTTCAAGACAAGAAAAATAAGCAGGAAAGAGTCACCATTCCCATCTTTTCTGTCTTTCTTTATACACAGAAAGGTTCAGACACTATTTTCCACTCAATCCCTTGCAGATCATCTGTAAGCACACAGCTCCATTCTGGGTATCTGAATTCCTGACACTCTCTGTTTATTTGGGTTACTACCATTGACTAGCACTTTCATGTTGTGTTTTTTTTACTGTCATGGCTCTTACTGCTCAATTTAAAAAGCCAGTGAGATTATTATTGTCAATATATGATCCCCTAAATATAAAACCCAATGAGCTTGACCCTGTAATTTGCAGCTGAGTCAAGCGTTGCAGGAAACCACAAGGATGAATTTGTAGCATTTAACACACTGCAATTCATGCTAATTTAAGTGTTCTTTATATCACAGTTCTTGAATGTTCAATAATACCCCAAAAGCAACAACTTTGTATCAGATTCCATGACATATACGCAGTAAAATCTTGTTGATCCTTCTCAAAAAATGAATTGCTTTGTAGAAACAGTGAAAAAATAAAGCTGCAAATAAATCTAGTGGCTCGTCACAAGATCCATTTCCTAATACAAACACTTGAACAGTACAGTGCAAGTATATAGAAACCTGTATGTGCCACAATTTAGAGAAGCAAATAGTGCCACCTACTACAAAAAACTGCCTAACATACTCCACGTTAATATCTTGTCTTTAAGTGCTTATAAGCTTCACCAAGTTTTAACTGCCTGGGATGAAATTTCCAATGCCAGGTGCCTGCCTTAAGAGGAACATTTGAAAAACTTCAGCAAAAACCATTCAGCTGGTTCTAAGGCTAAGGAAAAAATAAGTGTTTAGCACAAGTGGAAATGGTTTGGTGTCCTTCCTCTTGAAAAGCTCTAATTAATCTTTGAGAAACTGCAGGTTTACATGCTCTATTCTTCTCTAGCCTTCTATTTTTACTGCAAAAGTTTCTGCCTATTTTATAAAGGATAGGTGTTCCAATTCCTCAGCTCCTAGAACTGATCAAATAGCAGGTGCTACCTAAGGTTTTCTGTACCATCAAGTGGTACAAGCAAAGCACACAAGCCACGAGGCCCCACATCCATGCTGTGATAACTGGTCCAGGGGAAAGAGTTTAATCTGTTGTCTTTTTGCAATCTGTTTTTTACAAGGAAATAAAAGTCATAAACTCACAGGGGTGAGAGGAAAAAAAAAAAGTAAGAACAAGGATTCTGCAAGACAGGCTGGAAGGCAGAGAAAGCAGCCCCTGAAAACTACTGGAAACTGTGACTGTCTATCAAAGGACACTAGAAGGGACAGGAATCAGAAGAGAACAGGTGACTATAGGCAGATAAATTAACCAGATGAATCAGAGAAGTCAGAAACGGAACAGAAGATGGAATTGGTAGTGAAAGAAAAGAGTAATATATGACAGAGAAAAGCCAGGCTCTTGACAAGGATCCTGGAGGAAGGAAACTAAGGCAAGAGAACAAGAATGGAGGCAGGTGGCAGCAAGAAGCTAGCACAGGAAAAGAAAGACAGATGAGCTAAGGCAATGTTGACAGCTATAGGGTGCATTTAGTCAAGTAGGAATGAAAGCCAGGAGGGTCTGGTGCTCCCTAAAATGTACTTCCCTCCTCCAGAATCTGGAGAAGAACCTAAAATTCCTCTCTTGGCACTCCCCTGCTTTTAACAAATGACTGAAACAGGGCTGGTAGGGTTCACGTCTAATCTGAGGCAGTTCACAGGAAACATGTCACCACTGCTGTCCATGGCAGCTCCAGTGGTGCTTTGAGTGGGAGATCTTAGCATTGAGCCCCACAGAAAAACACCAGGGGTGACGAAACACTTTTACGTAACAGAATTTTAGTCTTTTCAAGTTTGGTCTTTTACAGATCTGAAAAACCACACACAAATTTTAACAAGTCATGTAGGAAGAGTTATGCTACTAAGTCAAGCACACAGACATAAAAAACAAGCAAAATAAGAATGCATGTACAATCTGATGTGTTTATATTTGTAAAGAGTCTTCAGATGATCTTGTTTATCCTCACAGACCTTCTCACCCCCACCCTGTGTGCTCAGAGCTCACATGCTGGGCAGCTCTATGATGTTTAACCACAGACCCATTACTTTACAACTCCTGAATGCTCAACTCTGTGCTGTAGCAGTGCTCTTGACAATGTTTTATGTGCCATTAGCACTTAGATTGCCTTTTCAAAAATAGGGGGGTTAGAGCTGTTTAAGAGTCCAAGTACTAAATACTTGCAGTCCTGCTAACCTACACGTTGCTCCAGAAAAATCTTCATGCAGTTTTCTTTTTAAAACGTATTTCCTCCACTTTTCAGACAACTGTTGGCTGGCATTTCACTCCTGTCTCAAACAGTTTGAAGCTACACTTTCTTACTTGTATTCTGGTAATGCCTCTGAGCTTTAATCAAGGACCAGGACCCACTAAGCTGGCAACAACCAAGGCTCATAATTTTAACGAATATCATTAAAAGAAAATGAGGTATGATGTGGGAAAAACTGTGTGGTATTTAGTACTTTTAGCATATAAGTAAAACAGGGATAATAGCCCTGCTCTGCCTTACAGCAGTGTTGTGAGAACAGATACATTAAAGATTACAAGGCACTAAGAAATATATTATGGTAAAAGGGACAAGATAAGCATCTAATCAAGTCCTTGAAATCAGTGGGAGTTTTGCCTAGCAAAAGGCTCCTGGATGTGATTTCAGAAGAGTAATTCACTACATACTATGAGAGGAGAGAATTTCTAGAAGCATTTGTTACCCACCTAGTGCTGGTCCCTACAGCCAGTGTAAAATTCTCAGCTATAATCTGGCTGATGCTCAGAGCTCTTGAAAAACCTAACGGTTTTAATGTTCATATGTAACAAAAATTCAGGGTTTCATCCAAAACTCACTGAAGTCACCTGGACCTTTTCCCTTAACTCTTGTGAGCTTTGGATCACAGCCTGCAAGATTACACGAGTCTAATACTTAATTCTGAGCTGGAAAAAACCAAGTCACACCCTCATCAGGGAATCTGAGGAAAAATAGGGTATCTGTGCCTTTTTATTTCTTTTGCTCTGGGATTGATAACTAAACATATCATACAGACCAGTGGTTTCTCTATAATTTATTAATAAATATGTATTCCTACCTACATACCTGGCTTTTTTTTCCCTTTCTGTCCTGGTACCACTTCTGTTGGTTCATGAGTTTTCTTCATCAACATAGAGAGAGTAGCATCATGTGTCCGAAAGAGGTCCACAACTTTATATAAATCAACATCTGTGATCAGGTCGCAGCTCAACACCAAGACATCAGTCTGTCAAAGAAGGAAAAAAAAACAACAAACCTTTCAGAGATGCAAATTACCACATATGGACTAGCATTTGAGGACCCAAAAACAAATACACACCTTAACTTTTTAAAAATTTTTTATTTACAACTGTCAAAAATAGCTCCTGTTTTTTATCAGTGTGCTTTTCTTAAGTCCTGCTGTTACTGTTATTTGGTTAATGCTTTCCAGCTCTGGACCATAAAGAATATGTGACCATCTAAATTGTCTTCCTCTGCTCCTAAGGACACAGAAGCCATGGCTTTCAAGACTAACAAGAAATTCTGCAGTATTTTCAACAGCTACTTTTAGTTATATAATGATGTAGAAAAGAAATATTTCTGAAGAACTCATTTTTAGCTGACTTTGCATCTGGCTACAAACCGCTGGAAAAGATATTTAAACTATGTTATTTTATTGGGGGACAAAAAAAACAAAGACTATCTAGGATGTGATTTACTCAGTAATTGCACTGCGATGGTGGGCTCACTTTAGAAATACATTTCCTAAAACCAGCAATAGTCCATACTAAAAAAAAAAAAAAAGAAAAAGAAAAAAAGAAAAAGAAGAAAAGAGGAAGTTAGGTCCTATTTAATAGGAGGCTTGTATTTAATTTTGATCTCAAAGGATTCCGAAGTCCCTTACAAAGTTTTTAAGAGAACTGCTGCACAGATCACAGGAACATTGCCACAAATTGAGCAAGACACAGCAGCTTCGTTAACAGTGCACACTATCAATATAATCTAGCTAAAAACCCTTATTTAGAAAAAAATTTCTGTATTTCATGTGGGTTGTTGAATATGGTGCCAAAACCTACGAGTTCAGCAATTATCTTCATTTAAACTAATCCTAACATAATATTTATGTAGCATGGCCTACAGAAAAGTAGCAAATTTCCGCTTTTTGTTAATGATCAACCTTCTAAAGGCCTCTCAAGAAGACAGTGTTTCTTTCCTGACAGTTACCATTTTCACTTTCTCTGCTACCATTTCCCATGCAAAGCCTCCCTGCAGTGTGACATGGCTGCCTAGTGTTGTCTTTTTAAAAGACAATATTTAATAAGAAGGGCACTAAGCAATACTTAGTAAAACTTGAATTAATCCATGGAGGATCAACCAGTAGTTCTACTCTTACTTTTGAAGACTATCTTGGTTTAAAGCCAACTATTTCAGGACTGACCTCTCATTCCAGAAAGGTTTATTATAGAAAAGCTTGGTTTACAGACTTTATCTAACACTACAAGATTCCACATTGTAGTTGAGACTAGCTCAGGTCTGGTATTTACATTATTTGACAGGTTCTCCTACAACTGCTAGGCAGTTTCATGTGTTTACCAATAAGGTGTTGGAATTCATCATGTCACAAACTGTTGGAGCTGCTGATTTGGCATGCTGTGCAAAAGGTCAAGTTCTTCAATTTTCATGTGATTTCTCCCCACTTTACTGAGAAACACCTGGCTGCTTTACAGGAAGGAGCAATGTGCAGGTTGAGAATTTTACGTATTCAAAACCTGACTTGCATCATTCCTTTTAACATATTTTCGAAATGTGTATTTTATATTACAGTTTTGCCCAGGAAAAGTGTTTTAATTAGCACTTCTCTAAAAAAAACCAACATGCACACATTGGAAAAAAACCCAACAACCCAAACCACTCAAGCAAGTTGCCCAGCACTCTGGAGCAGCCCTGCTCCAACATTCCAGAGTGTACAAAGAAAATAAGAAAAAAATTCAGCTTGGTATGAAAGCAAATCTCCCGCTTCACAACTGTAAACTGTGAAGAAATACATATTAAATATCCTGGAAAATCCTGCAAAATGTTCAGATATTCTGTTTTTACAAGAGCACAAATGAGTTACAACATTTACAGAAAAGGCCAAAAGGTGTTCAAGACCCATATAAATAGTCCTGTACTTTTCAAACTCACTTTGTGGAAGGAAGAGATTGCTAGCTTCAAATCTAAATGCATTTGCTCTGGTGGTGAAAACAAGAAATAATAAAATGAGAGAGACGGACACTCCAACAGTCTTCTACTAAGGAACGAGTATCTGGACTTGTAAAACAAACCTTGTAATTATTTCACATTTTACTAAATGCTTTAATCTGTTACTAATGCAAAAATCCAACAAGCATTTCATAGTTCCGATCAGGCTCCTGGGTTTTTTCTTCTCACTATAGGACAAGCTTTTTGCAAAAACTGAATGCAAGACCCCTGAGGAGCATACGGGAACAGAACCACCAAATGTCTGGTTGCCATCTGTTCTACCCATTTACTCTCCCAATATGTAAATAAACGTCAGTGAGCGCAGGGACCAGTGAAACACACAGTTGCTCTGTAAAGCCCACATTTCTGCCTCTCCTCCTGATGAGCAGAGCAGTGGCCTCAGAAGCACGCTGAGAATACACCATGAAAGGCTCTTTTGGGACTTGACAGCCTCCCCTTTGAAACACCACCCCCCTCATAAATAAAGCCCTCACTGTCTAATGGATGCACTTTTTTTTCCAGTGTACAACTCCTGAACGAATAAACTAATGGCTGAATGAAAAAATAAACTATCCTAGAACCTCAGCAGAAGTGTGTGTTTTTCTTTACGTTTTCAGGGTGGGTGTAGAAGAAAGAAAATAAATGGTAGAACTTGTGGGTTTTTTACATATATACATGCCAAATAAATGCAGTGCACCTTTCCCAATGAGCCACTGATACAAAGAAGAGAAGTACGTACTTACTACATGCACTCACGTGCTAACAAGGGGTATGTGAACATACTTGACTTCATGAATTATGCAAACACCTAAGTACACACACATCTCTTAATGAAATACATGTAAAAATGATTACATCAACCCCAAACTATTATACAAACAGACGATAAGAATCAACACGAACTGATTAAAAAAACCCCAGCAAGAACACACCTAAAGCAGAACGACTACAAAGGAAAAAAATGCACACACAAATGCACTCTCAGTAAGGATTACAACCACGGGCAGGGCAAGGCAAGGGTCTTAACTCAAGGAGGACCATCTAATGGATGGAGCATGAAACAAATACTTGGCATATCTGGCATTTTCCTGCTCTGCCAAACTTGATACGTGCCTTTTTGTCTCTACTACTTTTATGACAAAGAGAAGCCCTCATAACAGGCCAGGGCTCTACCACAGAAGCTGCTGTACAGAGCAGGTGAAAAGACCATCAAGCATAAGAGAACAGCACATTGTTTTGGGTTGAGGAACACAGGAAAACACTGCAGTGCTACTCACAGGGACAGCAGCCCTGCCCTGCTGGTAGCACAGCTCATGTTTTTGTGAGCATCACAAGAGCCACAGAAAAGACAAGGAGAATATGATGCTCCTTGGAAGAGTTAACTTGGGCCTTAGCAATCCTTTTTAACCTCAGATTTGCAATTCACTCACTCAAATGAAAAATTGAGACTAGGCTACTGATCAGTGGAGAAAAGTGGGATTCTGCAGAGATCATCCCACCTAGGATCCAAGTTTCAAGAAGAACCTTCTGTGTCCCTACTGACTTCATAAATTTTTGGAGCTCTGGGCTTTCAGTCCAACCATCCCTGAACACAGAGTATTCAGTCAAGTCAAGTATGAAAACAGGGCACTAAGGTCCCCAAATCTCCATTCTACCTTTCTAACACTGGCTAACAGCCCTTTACTATCAAATGTTATGAACTGTGAAATGGTCAAATATGAAATAAGTTAAATACTTTATCCAGATAAATAAAACAGTGTAACGTAAAACATGAAGAGATTTATACAAAATAGAGAAAACAGTAAAGAAAAAACACTGAAAAGCAATATGTCAACAATTATATTAAACTCAGCACAATATGGAAAATATACACAAAAACAAGACCAAAAAGCAGATTGTTTCAAGAACTCGGATCAAGACAACCGATTTAAAAATAGAAAACATGTTTTCAATGGAACTAATTCATACCACAGATCAAAAGATGGATGCAATTATATGGTGTAATATACCAGCATAAATAAAAAGCCTTGGACTTTCTCACACCCTGCACACAAAGGCAAAGCTAAAAACCCTTTTATATGCAGCAATTATTGCTGGAGCCCTTACGATCAAACAGGAGATGTCAAGGTTTCCACAGATAGCTGGCAGCAAATTATGAATTTTTAGTGGTATTCGCTATGCTTTTTCTATCAAGTATAGACAAGGGCAGGACCTCATAGCCTAAACTGCTGATGGCCCCAAAAACAGCAGACTAGAAAATGAGAAAACATGTGTTGCAAGGAAACTGTAATATGAACAAAATCAGCCTCAAGAGAAAGAGGAAAACAAATGTCAGATTGCATTATAAACAGAAAAGAAGCAAAACATCCACAAGCAGTAGAACCAGCTTCTAACAGAACTGAAAACAGACAAAACACTGAAGTTAAATCCTAAGAGTTTCCAATTGCAAAGTATTACAGCTGAGACTTTGACAGGAAAAGAAAATCAAGAGATTAGATACACTCAACCTAAGTTAATACATGCACAAACAGAGAACTTTGCATCACTTCCTGCGGTGTCACCAAACAACAAGGGAGAGAGAGAGGAACAAGTTATAATTATTGCTGGAATTAAGACTGAGTTTTATACACAATAGCCTGGAACTTCACCCACATGTTGCATTAACAGTGGGGTTTGTGTGTAATGCTTTTTATTATTCTAAAGAGTGGAAAGGGAAAAAACTGTTTGGCTGTGGGCAAGCGTTTTGATTGCTTGTTAGCATTCTCCAGGCAAAGCCAAAGATACCTCCCAGCAATTGCATTACTCACCACTCCTCAGATCAGAAACTTACATCCAAGGCTTTAGAGAATCCCTTTTTATCTCAGTCTCTATTAAGAGACCTCCAATTTCCACACCTGTGACCTCTTTGAAGCTCTATGGCTGTTGCTGTAACTGGAGCAGAGAACCTCATTTATTTTTTCATGTCTCTAAGATCTTGTTAGCTACCAATTGAAATGGCCGCCTTTGGCTGGGAATTCCCACTCTGCTTTTGTAATATCCTTGATGGCAAGATTCAGAAGAAAATAATGATTTAGTACTTTCCTACAAATATGATGCATTTATCTACTCTGCTCTCACCTGGCAACAGTTTGCTGTAGACCAGCATCTTCATAACTCTTCTGTGGATAGAGGACAGTGGATAGAGGACAGAACATCCCTCAATCTCAAATCCAGCAGCAACCTCTCCTCATTAAAGGATGGAAGAATAATTTTTTTTAAAACATGTGCAACGTGAAAGAAGCTTCTTAGAGGCTTTTTCCCTTTTCAGGAAAAAAAAAAGAAAACAGAAACATCTAATGTGGGAGCCAAGGGAGTCTCTTCTAATTTCTTGGATGGCCCTGAATTCATCAGGTGAGGATATCTTAAGGCAATGTGAATGCCTTCACATACGTAACCTGTCAGCATCACTGTTTATCTTCTCAAAGAAAGTTGGGAGAAAGATGCCAGAAGCTGGGGAGGAGACTTAACCCCAGTCCCATCATATGGCTCATCCTATGTGTTGTATCAGATGAGATCATACAATGAAAACACCATTTTAGGTTATCTTTGCATCTCACGAGCTATCATCCAAAATCAATATTTTTTAATTTACATATATATAAGCTAGGAACAGGAAAGATATTCAAGCCTAGAAGGCATCCTGTCTCCTCCCAGAAGGAAGTCTTGTTGCCTATGTTCAAACTGATATGTGGGGTGGAAAAAGGTAATTTACAGATCTCAGCAACCAAACCCAGAAGTTTAGAGATGAACAGAAGTTCATAAACTTATTAAGGATGTTTTCAAAGCAGGACATTGATACTATGACACTTATTGAACTGTAAAACTTCTGGTCTGGAACATCAGCTTTGCAATCCACCTTTTCTTCTGGTTTCAACTAATTCAAATTTGTCCTACTTACACAGTACTCCAAAAGTAATTTTCCCAGCTTACTTCTCTACCCACATCACTCCTCTTCACTGGTTCTATTTTCTATCACATCAAGCACAAGCTGTTTACCTTCCTTATAATAGCCTATCCCTTCCACTTGTCATGCACTTAGCAAATCTACCTCATATCAATACAGGACGACAGCTCTAGTATTTATTTGTATCTTCTAAAGGGTGTGGCTTTAGCTTCTGTCTTTTCATCTTTCTTTTTAATAAAAGAAATCTGCTACCCTTACACTTGCAGAACACTGACAATTGTCATCAGGATGCTGGGGCACTGGACTGACACAGTTGATCCCATCTTGGTAGGCTCGCCCATTTGTCTGAGATCAGGGTCATCTCCTGGGTTTATGTCCCGATCCTGAGTATGCCACAGAGCAGACTGTTTTTCCCATCTATAGGCACCCAGAAGTGTGCACTGGGCCTGCTAAGGCTCAGGGGAGCACCCCAGCACGCAGACCCCAAATTTGCCAGTTCATGGAGGGTAAGCATGGCAAGGTAAATTCTCTCCTGGCTCAATGGAGTGCACAGACAGATCCCTTCCCCACAGGCAGAACTCCAGAAGCAAATGGCACTCTCCTCGTCACTCCTGTTCCTGGAAGGCAGGTTTCCAGGACTACCTGGACAGCAGCACTACCAGACCTGCTGAGCAGCTGATCTTGGACTCTGCCTCACATGAACAGAAAGGAGAAGGCAGCAGCCGGGCTCCAACCTCAGCAGCAGCAGCGCAGCAGGAATTGCTGCCAAAGCCCAGAGCTCAAGCCCAGGCTTAGCACTTAATGTAAGCAGAGCCTTAGGCAGTCAGGTGCTGCAGTCATACACACAATAATAATAAAAAGTAGTCCTAATGGAGCTCAACCGGCTCAACTTATTGAAGGGAAAGAAGGCCTTTGCCCACAGCCAGCAATCACCTCAACTGCAGATCTCTCAGCAGCACAACAAAAAGCAGGAATGACCGGATTCAGGGGCTAGGAACCAGAGATCAGCGTAGGGATAAAAGGCAAAGAGGTTTAAGAGGGAGAATAAGTATAACCTGGAATGAAATATTAAAGTATGTAATAGACAATTCATACATTCTAGTAGATGAAGAAAGTCTTACTGTATTTCAGAAACACTTTCACTAAGTCATCCCTAAGTTTCGGGGCTAACAGCCCCAACTAGTGGGTCCAAACTCCTAGGACTAGAGGATCATAATGGTTCCTTGCAGTCTCAAACCAGACAGTAAATAAAAACCAAAACATACAGCATGTGTCCTCAGGAATCATTCTGCCATCCTGCAGCAAGTATCAGCACGATCTTCAATTTAAAAAAACTCTTTCCAAGGTCAAAACAAGTAATTACACAACACCCAATTTCAACTCTGTTTCAGAAGAAAACCTCAACTCTAATGTACTCTGCAAAGGAGACACAGCTCAGTGGCACTGCTGCTGTGCACCAGCCTGCACAGGAGTGACAACTTAGATGAAACCCCACCAGCCTTGTTCAAATGTTGGGGCTCTTTTCCTCTAAACACTAATCATGCCATAGTAAATAGAAGCACTGTTATAAACTGTAGATGCCTAAACTATCTTCCACACAGTAGCATTTTCTCCTCTAGCACCTCTCCAATTTTTCCAGCGGTGTTTGGTCTGCAGCAATTGCTGCTGTAAGAAAAATGTTATGAAACCTTCACTGCTTTTTCCAGCACTATTAGTCTACATCCAGAATTTTCACCATCTTCCCAAAGAAGCTAATTGAATTTATACTACAGAAGAATACCTAAATTTGTTTCAAGAAAATATGAACGCACATTTGCTTTTCCACTTTCAGCACAGAACCGAGGAAAAATGAGATAACCTGTTTGGGTTTCCCAGTTAACATAGCATGACAAAAATGCAAAATTAAATTCCAGGCATCTTAAAATCCGCTGATCTTCACCATGGCTTTCACCAAATTAAGCAGTGACAGAAAACCAATGCTGGGAAGAGTGACAGCCTCTGGGATAGCCTGTGTTATTCACAGCACCACATTCCTATTATCAATGTTACACAACTGTAACCAAGCTGCAAAACCAGACCCGGGAAACCCCTCTCCAGCACAGTAAGTCCATGGGCTGATGTTTGGCACCTCCTTCCTCCCACATTCCATAGGAACTGGAACTAGGTACTTAGACTCTAACACACAGCTGTGTCTGATCTGAACAATGCCATTTTCTCTTTCAGGGGAGGAATATCACCTGCAATGATACCTTTCTTGGACATTTTTCTGGAAGAACATTCTTTCCTTACTGCCCGCAGCCTTTTTGACTTTGTTTCTAGCCTGTGGGATTTCTATTTGTGTATTTTCCCCATGTTTGGATCTTAACAGCACTTCCCTCATAGAAGGTTCGGGCTTTTCATGGCCATTGTGGGCATTACAGCTGTCACAGTGTCAATGGTTAAAGCACAGTAAGTTACTTACATAGGGCAGCTGTATATACTTTAAATAGGGAAAATGAAAGAGGATTTACCAAAATGAACACTACTATTTACTCCCCAAAAATGAAAAGTAGTAGTGGCTGACAAAACCAGGAAAATATTTTTACCAGGATGTTTTTAAATGAATTACTTCAGCTATATCCATGTGCAAAGAGCTTGCTGTGTCTGCAAGTAGAATAGGCTGAATTTGTGTAATTCATCAGAAACCACAGAGGGCCTAAATGAAAACACACACTGTAATACAGGAAAAGCACTGACCATTAACTTCTAGATGGGAACAAGAGGTATTGGTTAACATAATGAGCACAGGCCTGGAGTTCCCAGGAGCATGAAAAGGATAAGGACATGCAGTGGGAGATGCAACAATTGAAACTGACAGGCATCTCAGGTCTGTCAATGACTCTTCTTGCAAAACACCTAAGGTTTTGTCAGCCTGTATAATGGAAGGCATCCTCTTTAGCTGACAATGGGCAGAATAGTAAATGCCCTAATAATCATTCTTGATCCAACCTTCACAGCTAGTTGCCTTATTCAAACTTCTGGTGTTTCAGCCATTATCCATAGTAAACCTGGATAGCAAAATAATTTAATTAGCTAGAGTCTTCTAAAGCTGAGTAACATTTAAAAAAATAAAATAAAACAATAAACAAACAACCCCAACAATGGCTGAATTCTCTAACTCCTACCCTGCCAGGAAAAATAATGATCAGCTGAAAGTCCTGAACACATTCTTCAAGCACAGAGTCAGGCAGTGCTGTATTGTTCCCCACAGCCACACAGCCTGAGCACCTGCCCGTGCAACTGCTTTCTACCAAGACAATCAGCTGTGCTTTGGGCATTGGACTTGGGCATGCAAGCTGTAATAAATTTTGCCTACCGCCTTCAGTGGTGGCAGCTTCCAGTAAGAGGCAGAGAGGGGAAAAAAGATGCTACATACCCTGTGAGCTGCCATCTGATACATCTGCTTTCCCCACTAAGAACATTGTGAAAGCCAGAATCAGAAAAACGAGCAAGAAAGCATTTTTATTTGCAATTTTAAACACTTAAGTAAACAATGTTTACTGTCAGGTGTGCTGGAAGAAAATGATTAAATTCTTTTTACTACTTCAAAACAGATTAATAGAATATTTAGTTCAGTCTTTCTTAGATTTAGAGAGAGACCTTGTCTCTTACAAATGAATTTAATCTGGGTTTTTTATTTCCACTGACAGTACAAAAAAAATACATAACTCTACATTATGAGGACCTAAGTTTTTCTTTCCATGCTCACCAAACTCTGCTCAGTCGTACCAAAAGGATTCAGATTCCATCTTCCAGCCGTTCCAGCAAGCTTCCTTACATCATGTGTTTGGAAAGGAGATTTTTCAGCAGAGGAAGCGGAGCGCTTCGCCATGCTGGCCAAGACTCCACGGATCAGTGACCCTCAGCAGCACACGGACCACCACTGTGACATCACACTTTCCACAACACGGATCCCAAACATGCACATACCAAGAGAATCTGGAGTTTCAATCTTTGTTTATTTGTTCAAAGAAAGTTGGTTTTTCTTCTTTTTTTTGGTAGCTTTTTAGGGTTTGTTTTGCTTTGTTTTTTAAGAGCTGCATTACTTTGTAATCTTACTTTTTGAAACTGAGAAAACCAGGTGGACCACCTGAGATGAAACATTTCTCTCACAAGCACTCACCAGCGATAGCAGCAGAAGACAAGCTGATTAATTCACACCATATTATTCAGGGCTTCCATTAACACAGCTAAGGGCTCATCAAGGGAGGAAAATATGAAATTGTTCCATTGCTGTTACTCTGCTGGAACGCCACATTTTAATCACTGTCTGGAGTATAGTTGAGTGACACAAGGGAGAGAAATGCTTAATAGAAGATGAAAATAATATAGTCTCAGTGAAGACAAATGTTTGATCCAGGCACACCCAATCCACTGAAACACAGAGTCACGAGTTAACCAGGTTTTTCAACCTGCTGCCTGGAGAGCCCCAGCTTGGGAGGTGGTGCCAGACAGCAGCTGTGTGGGTCTGGTAAAATTTGGCACAGGAAACAAAATGGTCAAATATTAGAGATGCCTGAATTTCAGAGGAACTCATTTGTAAACTATAGTGACACCCCTTGCCATTTATTTTTTTCATCAACAATAATCTACAATCTGCAAAAAGGGCTTTAGCAGCCTGATGAATGGTACAAGCAGAAGGTCACAGAAACACAGCTCTCAAAGGGGTTTCCCGAGTCAGAGTTTTGCCTCCTGCCATTCCAGCTATTGACTTACTTTATTTAAAACCAAACAAAAATACAAGAAAACAGATTCTCATTCTAGGAGGGAATTATGGGATTCTTATCTTGTTTACTCCTGGAAAACTGTCTCACAATCCTATTCTGCTCTGATTAAAACCTTTCTGTAATTTTCAGTCTATGTTTTCTCACAGCAAATTTAAACCCAATTATACTCCACTCTGAATATCTTATCTCCTCTTCTAGTGTTTCTCCCACATTTGATACATTTGAGTTCCACACCTGCTCAGTATTCCTGGCAAACAACCCCTTCTCATTGCCTTAAGCAATAGTATTAATTTCTCATCTCTACCATAAAAAAATACTTTACCTGATACATTGTAGTCTTGCATTAACCTTTCCTTCCTCCATCAGAGTGGCTGCTTAACCATCACACTATTGCAGCTAGTACATTCTGAGACATTGCAATTTACTCTTGGGCTTCTAGCTCCTACTACAAATTTCTTGTTACTATTCCCCAAAATCATGAGTTCTGTGTTACCAGCCAAACTCTGTGTGCTATAACTGTGCTATAACATGGTGGGTGATGGCACACATTTTGCATACTGGTCCTGTGAATCAGCCAAAGGAGGTCTACTGAACTGCAAGAGAAGGCCTTTAAGAATGGCAGGAGAAGTCAAATAAATGAAGACCTGTATCTGGACTGCAAAAAAACACACAGGACATACCAGAAGACTTTACAATATGACTTGAAAAAAGCGTGTCCATTAATACCAGCTACAGAGGAAAAGCATCCCTAAGTGAGCCAGGGGATTTCATTACTTAAAATTTCAAGAAACATCAAAATAAGTTTCACTTTTAAAAAGGCTACTCCCCATAATAATGAGAAAAAATCACCACTGAAAGACAAGCTGCCTACAAAACAAAACTGCATCATCTGCTACCACAGCCTGCAGCAGACAACATTCAATCCCTTCTCTTGCTAGAGAAACTCTCACAACTGAAACTGTCAAGACTTTTACTGATTTCCCTATTACTCAGATTCAACTCATCTGAATGTTAAAGCCAGTGCTGCTTACCAATGAAAACCAGAAACAAGGACTAGTAATAGTTATTGAGGAGAATGCAATTATACATGATTTTAAAGAAAAGCCGTATCTCTTACATAGAACCCCTTCCACACTGCTCCAGGCAATTAACAAGTTTACAATGCTAAATAAAAATAAATAAAAACAAGATCATGGAAGCTATAAAATTACACCCTAGCACCTGCTGTGTCCACCTGCAAAATCAGCCTTACTGTTTTACTAAAAATGCCAAACACTGATCACACTTAAAAACCCCTTAATCTTAGAGCAGTATGTATGAGGAAATTTGAGAACAAATCCAGAGCAAGATCAGTGTTTTCTCATCATTTATGGATGAGGTATTCAGTTGTTCATGCCCAGGGCTAGATTAAACCTTCCTTACATTCAAATTGTTTGCTCTTTCATCCCTAATGAAAGTTTAGCTTTTACAGAACCTGATTCTTGAGCAAGCAAATTATTTCTTCCCCCACATAAATTGTCTAGGTTGCTAGAAAAGCATGCAAAGGCAACATGCCTCCCATGCCTGTAAGGGGTGAAACAGAGACCTCTAAAACTCCTATGGTGGTAAAGCTGCAGCTCATCAACAGCATTGCTATACCATCAACTGTGAGTCTACAACCCACCTTCTACCACTTCTAATCCTATTTATAAACAAGAAAATAATTAAGTCTTTGGAGCTTTACTTTCATTTTCATATTTTGAAAAGCCATTCATTAGCAGTCCTTCAAAGGATGTGCAGAAAACTAGGAACTTAAAGGACCAAAAGAATAAAACTGACAGTGATATTAAAATTATATCAAACCCTAAAGACTGGACATTAAAATGATACCCATGAAAGCTGTCATAAGGCACACAGATCATAGCAGGATCCTGAAACAAACTGCATTCCAGGGAAATGCTGGGATGGTCCATAGGAGGGCAATTAAGGGATCTGATCAACAGTTGTCACAATGTTCTTTAACAAACTGTTTTCATATCCCTGTATAAAACAAAACATTTAAGAAATAAATAAGTCCTAAACCCACTTTTTTGACAACATAATTTTAAGTGCTGCACTTAGTGTAAAACATTGATAAGTGCCAATTTTTTATTTGGTAATATAAACACAGGCAAAAAAAAAATCCCAAAGTTTCCACTTCATACACTGCAAAATGATTTTTCAGTTACTTTTATTCAGACTAACACATTTCCAGATTGAGGACCTTTTTAAAGTCATAGTTTAGCACACATGGAATAAACCACAACACTGGAGATTCAGAAACTGAACAACAGCTCTAATGAAATTTCCTCAACTGTTTGCATTTAAAACAGCTTCAACTTGTGTTTAATCTCTTGTCCTGCTGGCTTTCTGAAGGTGGGGAAACAGAGTATGTAGTATTACACAGAATATGTAATATCATAAGATTATCTTATGCATGAAGCCATACGAGATTTGAGACAGAGTTTCAGACACTTTCCAGTACTGGTACAAATCTCTTTAATAATCCCAGGTAAATCACTTCACCTCATTAGGCCTCAGTTCTCAGCTGTAGAGTTGTGAGGACAAACTGATTAATGGTCTTTGCTATTCAGATCCCAAAATAGAATGTTTAATATAACCAAACAAAACAACCCACTACACAAGGAAAGTAGAGAACTACTGGTAAAGAACAGGCCAGACTGACACCCAGGCCTAGGAATCCACAAAGGGAAACTTACAGAACCAAGTTTTCACTACTTCTCAAGCAGGTGCCTTTAGGAATCAAGTTTAGCATAATATTTTTATTGTATGAAGGATCCAAGAAAATGATGCATTCAGACTTGTAATGAACATGAAAACCCTAATGAAGCTGCTGCCTTGTCAATCAGGTGTAGGCTGAAACAGCCAAAAATAACAGGAAGACTTCCAATAGAGCAAAGAACCTGCAGATAGTATACCAACTTTTGAAGAAAAGATGTCAAAAACATTGTGTGTGCAGAGTGGGGAAACAGCAAACAAAAACTTTAACAGATTTCTTTTGCTCTCATGAACTTCTGAACAACCAGCAAAATCTAAAACTGGCAGAGTCAGATGCCTGCTACTGTGAATGAAGTCAGTCTTACCTGCCACCAAAACCACCAGCATCATAAAGAGAGAAAACAATGAGAAACTATATTTTGTTAGCCCTTACAGGTTTAGCACATATGTGCTCTCCTGCTACTACTGAATACAATTCTCTGATTCTAATTTTGACAGTTAAAGTATCAAGCTTCATTCACCAAGGTGCAACACAACAAAACTGCAGGCACAGCAAGCAGCAGTGAGAGTCCTTCAGTCAAAGCCAGACAAGGCAGCAAGTCATGAAATGTTATGCTTTAGAGTGCTTTATGCACATCTCAGAATTTGTGATCAGCAATTCTGCTACCCTTAGACATATTTCTTACTGTGCATTTATAATCTTGGCTTTACTCCCTGTCACTTGCACTGCACACAAGCAAGTTGTCTATCCTGGGCCACGTTACCTCGCTTTCACTGAGCATACTTGCTCTTCTGTCTGTGGGCAATTAACTCAATTTGTGACAACTAAGTTTCAGCAACCAGTTTAAACTTCTCATCAGACTTTTGGCATGGGCTGCAAAAAGCCTGCCAGCAAACTATGGCCACAAGAAGCAGTTGTTTTCACCAGGGAAACTCATTCTTCAAGGAGATGGCTCTCGCGCTGCACCGCAAACACAGCCAACATACAGCAGCTTTTCAGCTACCTCTACTGTGGAGTTCTCTCACCTCTATCTCACAGGAGAGGGCATTCCCTGTAAGAGGTGCACCAGTGGAATGCATTTACTAGAGGAATGACTCCAAAATACACAGTGCAGCAATCTGCTCAAGAACTTAGTATAGGCTTCTTTCAAATAAGAGACCACTTTGTCCTCTGTGCCCAGACAAGCAGACATGGAATAAAAAGGGCAGAAGCAGCTGCTGCTGTTCATACACAGTATCTGACTTAGGAAAACTTGTGTGGTTTTCAGGACTACCTCACATCTCCTCTAAGCCTTTTTTCTGGAAAATAAACCAAAGATCAACACTGCCGCCTGTGAAGACACACTATTTTCTAACTCACAGACACTCTGCTTCTTGTCTCCCAGGGCCACTAAGCAGACCTGCCTGGATCACCAAAAAGAGGGACACCCCAACAGATGGACTCATCACTGATCAGGTAATAAAACTGTAAGGTCAGGGTCCCAATTTGCAGTGCAGATACTTCCTTATTGCATGCATGTATTTAGAAAACACTGCCAAACTGAGTTATGACAAAACTGTGATTCTCCACATGACAGAAACATTCAGTTCAGTCAAACTGATTTTGTTAATTTTGATTTTCTTTGTAATGTATTCTCTTCACCCTCTAAATATTCTAGTCTGTGCATTAATCCCTTGCAGGATCTGTCTCGCCATGCCACCTACACATCCGTATTTGCCTTGAAAGTTTCACCTTGTCTGAACTGAAGTCTTTCTCTTGGGAGTATACAGCCTGTAACACTGCAGTTTATTAGTTTCAAAAAGAGCTTCAAAAAGAAACCTCAGGACTTAAGCCCTCATTGATGTTCTGTTGCAACATTTATTTAAACAGGCAATTTGGCTAAAATGGCCTAAACAGACAGGGAACAAATCCTAAGATTAAGTCTATGACAACAACAAAAACAAAATTCCGTCCCAGATCACAGCAAGAGCTCTGAGCAGCATTTCTGCCTTACATGGGAGTGTTTTAATTATGCAGCTGGAAATTAAAATTCTATAAACTGTTGGTTTTATTCGAACAGCAGCCCTTTATCACATCTGGGCACTGTTTATGAAGAGCTTACTGTAAGACCAAGCCAGCAAAAGCAGAGGAAAAGCAGAAAACTGAAGCCCAGCACAAGTCACTGACCCCAGAGCGCAGGCACGCCTGTGGCAGGGCCGAGAGGGAACACAAACGTTCCTGAGCATCACTGCATTGCCAAAGACAAAGAACGTTTGTGCAGGGCTACTTCCGCAAGCACTATGTGGACAACAACTATCACATATTGTATCAAAAAATCGTAGTAACAAATACAACCTTTTAATTGCCTTGCCAGAAAGCTAACACTAACTAAGAAGCAGCCAGAGCCCAGCCTCGACAGGCTCCAGCCTTCCCAGCTGTCAATTCCAGTCTTTCAGAGTCTTTGTGTGAGTTCCCCCAAGAGGAGACCTTTACAAAATCCAGCTCTTTCGAAGGTCAGGAAATTCAGTTATGCACAATAACATTATACAGGACACTTCTTACAACACAATAAAAAAATATTATAAACAAGTAACTTCTAGTCAAATTTAATAAAAGACAGTAATACCTTAATTTTCTGGTGAATATGCCTCAGTGAATCTGCTGTACCCATGTCCATGTTGTCACTGATGCACACAAAATCAAGCTTCATTTTTGTGTCCAAATTTAACATCTTTTGGATTTCCTTCCTTGTAATCACAATGACCTCTAGGACAAAGGAAAGTGAGATGAGACCAAGCAAAAAAAATCTAAATTATATTAATCACAAATAGGATACACCCACTTTTTTATTTAGAAAGGCTGATGGAACTGTCAAAAGGCTTGAGTAACATAACTGGGTTCTCCACCCAGCCAAGCTCGTTTGGCAACAGTAACTTTTCAAGAAAAGAATTAAACTCCCAATGAATATGAAAACAAACTCCCCTGCTTTGCTGGGTGGAGATTGTTACTGAAAGGGACACATGCATGTGTGGCATGAGTTAGCAAGACGGAACAGACACTTCTTCTATCATTAACCAGCAACCTCAGACCGTATGTCCTCAAACAGACCAACGAGACCCCGTGTTCATGTCACCAACACTTTAGAGCTCTGTCTTTTGCTGCCCCGATCCTGTGCAATCCTCTGTGGACAACACCACCAACCACACTATTACAATACAATGGTTAAACTATTTCTCAGCATCAGCTTGGCAAGAAAGTGGAGTAATATATGAGCAACAAACTCATTCCCTCTACAAAAGAAAAAGGATAAATGCATATTTGAAGGAAATCAAGAGTGGTATGAAAGCATATTTTCCAATATGAAGAATGTGAGAACAGAAGCTCTGCAAAGAAAAGACCGAGGAAACAAAATTACAAGAAACCTTTTTCCCCCAGTCTGAAGAAGGGGAGAGAAAAGCAACAGTAAAACAAACAATAAAAATATCCTACCCCTCAAACCACCCCAACACTGGAACATTGTATTCCACATGGAATTTTAACAGAGAAGTATGGGAAATAATAAATAATAATGATAGTAATAGTATAGGCAAGATGAAATCACATCAAGAATCTGCATCAATCAAAACTCATCTTGAATCTATTAACAGAAAAGAGGAAGGAACTGTAAACATGGGAATTGTGTGGCAGTTTGGTGCCAGAGATATTGCTGCTCTCCCATTCCCATACTGGATGCCAATGTGGATTCAAAAGAGGCTGAAGAACCTAGAGAAAGGGATTGAAAAAACACCTTGAATTAGGCAAAGAGTTAACTCATGAAGGGGGAACTGGTGTCAGGTGCAAGTTGTGAGCCCATGCAGTTCAGCATGAACCTGGTTAGCTGGGCAAAGGTCTCCTAAATATTAGGAGAGATGAAGCACCTGCAATTAGGGCAAAAGAGACACAGTGAGTCAGCCCACGGAACATCTACTTACTTTAATAAGCAAACATGAGAAACTAAATTCTTATGTAGTTCTTAATAAAAATCATCCAGGGAGAGAATTCATGGCACTGGATCATTTAATGCAGGAATGTACAGCTTAGTCAGTGGGGTGAAGCAAGGAAGGAGGAGGACGGTGTAGTTTGCTTACCAAAGCTGAATACATTTACTGAATACAACCCTGCTTGTCCACATTGTCACTGGAGACAGATAAGCTGATGAGCTACGTGTGAGAAAGGAGAAAGATCTGACTGTAGCAGTACCACAGAGTCACAGCATGGTTCAGGCTGGAAGGAACCACACTGGGTCATCCGGTCCAACTTCCCTGCTCAAGCAGGGCCATCTCAAATCACATTGCACAGGATTGCATCCAGATGGCTCTGGAATATCTCCAGGGAGGGAGAGCCCACACCCTCTCTGGGCAGCCTGTTCCAGTGCTTGGTCACCTGCACAGTGAAGAAGTTTTTTCTCATGTTCAGGTGGAACTCCCTGGGAATCAGTTTCTGCCTGTTTCCTCTTGTCCCATTGCTCAGCAGCACTGAGCAGAGCCTGGTCCATCCTCCTGACACCCTCCCTTCAGAGACTGACAGGCACTGGTGAGGTTCCCTCTCAGTTGTCTCTTCTCAAGGCTGAACAGGCTCAGCTCCCTCAGCATTTCCTCATAAGAGAGATGCTCCAGACCCTTCATCATCTTCATTGCCCTCCCCTGGAGCAGCTCCAGGAGCTCCATGTCTCTCCCATCCTGAGGAGCCCAGAACTGGACATGGCACTCCAGATGCAGCCTCACCAGAGCTGAGTAGAAGGGCAGCTAGCAGTGGCCAAGAACATCAAGTAGAAATTGTTATTTCTGAATAAAGAGCCACACAAAGCACAATACTGATTACACAGAAGCTTTTAGCTATTTGAATTTCCATTGCAGGATAAAAGTATTGCAAAAAAAAAAAGAGACAGGAGAACAGGCAAGGAAGGCAGACATTCAGAATGCAGATTTCAACAAACAACAAGCAAAAAACAAATCTAAAGAACAAAAGTTCTTTAGGATTTTCTAAAGAAACAGAATAAAGGCAAAGTCTACTCCTAGTTTTGTTCCTTCACACTGAAATTGTAAGAGGCTAACATGGATAATCATAAGCTGATCTTTTCATCTTCACAGAAGAAAGAAGCAGTCAGGAAAAAAGCCACAGACTCAGGATGAAGTACAGGATAATCACAGAGACAAAAGAGAGAAGAAGAAACGCAAAAGACAAACACAAACATGAAAAAAATAGAAGCTTGAAAGGTGTCAGAAAGAAGCTTTATAAGAAGCTGGGGGGATGCCACAGAAAGATTTGGTCCAGCACTCAAAAGGTGAACAAAAGCCTAAATTCAGAAGATACTGAAGAAGCTCACCAGGTACTAAAGACCACCTTAGCCCCAGTGTGAAACAAAGCCCACAGGTGAGGAACACGAGCCTGCCGTTCCCCCTGCCCTGTCCTGGGCAAACCCCAGCACGAGGCTCTGCGCTGCCACCGCGACTGAACGGCTCCGACAGAGCAGGGAACCCCGAACCTCAGGGCAGGCTGAAACAGCAAACCACGGGCCATCCCCGGAGAGCTGCCACTTCTCATGCTGCTGCCATTTATGACTCTGAGAAAGAAACATGAGAGACTCGTGGTTAGCAACCCAGGGAAAGACACCCAAGTTGGGAAAAGCCTCGAATCAGAGAATCGTTAATGTTGGAAAAGACCTTTAAGATCATCAAGTCCAACCATCAACCCAGCATCACCACCATGTTCACCACTAAACCACGTCCTTAAGTGTCATATATGCATAGATTTTGAACATTTCCAAGGATGGTGACTCCACCACTTCTCTGGGCAATCTGTTCCAATGCTTTAAAACCCCTTCAGTGAAAAAAAAAAATCGTAATATCCAATCTAAACCTTCCCTCGTGCAACGTGAGACCATTTCCTCTCGTCCTGTCACTCATTACCTGGGAGAAGAGACCGACACACACCTCACTACAACCCCCTTTCAGACATCGCCGGCCCTTGGTGAGAAGAGGGGTAGAGAGCGCAGCCGAGAGGGCAGGAAGGGATGTGACACGGGCCAACAGCACAGCTCCAGCGCAGAGGGGAGGTGTGCTACAGCACCTGCCCCGTCCAACAGGGCACCTGCGGCACGGCATTAGAACGACGGGAGAACGGACGGAAGCGGCGGCGGGGACCGGGGACAGCCCGCAGTGACCGGGGACAGCCCGCAGTGACCGGGGACAGCCCGCAGTGACCGGGGGCAGCACGCCCAGACCCCGCCGTGCCTCACCTTCGAAGCCGGCGCGCTCCAGGAGGTTCAGCGGGTACCAGAGCAGGGGCCGGTTTCCCACTGGGAGCAGCGGCTTCGGGATGCTGGAGGTCAGGTCCGTCATGCGGGAGCCGCCTCCNCATGCGGGCGCCGCCTCCGGCCGCCATCAGCACGGCCTGGAACTCCATGGTGCTGCGGAGTGGCAGGGAGACGGGGCAGGGCCCCACCGGGACAGGTGAGCCAAGGCCGCTGCGCGCCGCCGCTCCCGGCACTGACAGCGCAGCAATGGCGGCGCCGCCTCGCTGCGCCTGCGCGCGCGGCCGAGAGCGTCGATCGCGGGCGAGCGCCGATAGAATCGATCCGCCTCCCCGGGGGGCCGCGGGAGGCTCCGCCCGGCCAGGGCGGCCAGAGGAACACCGAGCGAGGGATCCCGCGCCGCCGAGCGCCGAGTCATGGATCCCTGCCCGG
>VZRO01007212.1:389215-587719 GCA_013397915.1 Daphoenositta chrysoptera | reverse complement strand
CCGGTGCCGGTTCCGGTGTCAGTGCCGGTTCCGGTGTCAGTGCCGGTGCCGGTGTCGGTGCGGGTGCCGGTGCGGGTGCGCGGCCGCTCCGCGTGCGCGCCCCGAGCGCTCCTGGAAAGCGGAGCAGGGCGCAAAGCGCCGCCCTCTAGCGGCCATCCCGGCACCGGGCATCTTCCTGCCGGGAGCGGGCACTTGGGTGGTGCTGGCGGTATTTTTAAGAGAATCTGCTTTTCTGTCACCGTGATACGGATGACTAAGCTCTCACCACGTAATTATCCTTATCAGCTGTGTCTGAAAAAAACTATTTCAACAGCTTCTTTTGTTGGTGAAGCAAAAGCCTGCTATTTCTTTTTCCAAAAAAATTTGCATGGATGTATAGCTGGAGACACCCACCAGCATTAGTGTGTGAAACTGCAGAGCTCACCTCATCTCTCCTTTTCCTGTTCCCGCCCTGCAAGTGCCCTGTTTTGCTTTAGAACACGTGTCAGTCAATGTCTGGGTTCTCCGATGGGTTTGATAGGAGATGTGTGGTTTCTGGCAGTGATTGTAAAACAGTTGGTTTTATGTTCTATTGCTTTCAGTACCATTGTCTCACATGGAGGGGACCAGATAGATATATTCCTCTGGGTGATTTCAATAATTAAGTGTGCTTTGACTTAGCCAAAGGCAGGCTGGTAACTTTGTTATCAAAAATGTGTATTTAAAGCCAGAGGTCCTATTTTCCTTGTAGGTCACAACAATGATAACTGAAAACAGAGGCCCTGGAGCACCTGCCCATGAGCAGCAGCTGAGCACAGGCTCTGTGCCTGACCCACCAGTGCCCATTGGGCTGGGGAGGAGGGTTGAGTATCATCTATTTTTATTGCAGCATCAAATTGCATTAGGCACAGTATGGCAGGGGAAGGCAGGATAAAAGGATGGCTCCAGCCTCGGAGAGCTGTTGGTCTGAGCAACAGCCCAGCCTGCAGTAGTCTCAGCACTGTGTGACTGGGGCCAGTGCTGCAGCTTTGGTCTCGTGGCAGAAGCTCCTGTGTTCCTCTCACTTGTCTTGTGGGACTGTGGAAGTGAGGAGCAGGGTAGTTGGGGGAGTGACTGACAGGTGTCACTGGCACAAAGAGAAATTTCATATTTGCTTCCAGCATTCAACTGAGAATTGCAGGGGAAGACCAGGGAAACAGACATCTCAATTCTGTGGAAATCCACAGGCTTCCTTGGGGAAAACAGCTTTAATTTCTGTTTGCTGCCCAGGTCCCTGCTGAATGCTACATGTTTCTGTATATTGGGTTTCTTTCTGTGCCCCATGGGATGCTTCGGTGTACACGTAGCAGGCAGGTAGCCCCAGGGAGCACATAATGTCAAAACAGCAGGCTGCTCTGGCACACAGTTGGCTCAGCTGGCTCTGCCTAACTCCTGTGACAGGGCAGGTGTTGCCTCCAGACAGGAGTGCTGCTTTCCCCCAAGCAGCTTCCAAGGTGGTGAGTGCACATGTTGCTCCTGCTCAGGGAAGCCGTAACCAAAGCCCCTGCAGAGAGTTGCCATCAGCGAGGTGCCCTGCCCTGCCGTGGCAGGATGTCCCCTCATGGAACAACATCCAGCTCCCCGTGCTGCACAACAGCAGGGCTGGGCTCTGCCTGCTCTGGGTACGGGCACAGGGCCTCCCATGTCCCTGGAATGTCCTGCCCTGCAGAGGGCATGGAGCGAACGCAGAGTCACCAATTTGGCTTTTCCTCTGCAAGAGCTTCTCCTCAGTTGAGTGTTAATTCAGAAAGGAGCTGGATGTGCTGCTTCTGGTTGGGTGGAAGGAAAGTCACCATCAAGTGCCCTCCTCAGCTTTCATCTGCCCCTTCTGAACTTGCTGCACAGATTGAGTCTTTCTGAAAATCCTAAGTCACTCCTTTCTACCTCTATAAGTTAGGCCAGAGTTGGGCCTTCTTTTTCAGTTTTCCTCCAAATACTGACCTCCCAGGCACAGCTGTGAGAAGGAAGGAGAGGTCCAGTGGGCAGCTTGTGGGCTGTCACTGCATGGGTGCATGGACACGCCACCTGCATGGGTGGTGGCCTGGAGCAAGTCCATAACAATCTCTTCATCTTTAAATTTACCTGGGAAAAAGTGACACTTTTGTTTTGCTGTCTGTGTCTTACTGATGGCTGTAAGGGTATCTCTGCCCCATCGTGATGGGGAGAGACCTAGGGAAGGGAGATGCTAAAGTTTGCAGGAACCCTCATAACAGTTGCTTGAAGGTTATTCCACTGTGTTTTGTAGTTTGTTTGCACAACATTGCTGTAGCTGCCGTTGCATTAGAGTATTTCCCCTCAAAGTTACAAAAACCAGATAAAATTTAAAACTCAGTGAAAGCAGAAAATTTCCTTTATTCTCTGTTAGCCATGAAGGACAGACCGCCCTCTCCTCTGATGTCTGTATACCCTGACACTTTGTTGCTTAGGATGTTTTATCCCTGACAGGTGAAACCTGTCTTTAAGTAACATTTGATTCCCAGGGAATCGGGTTACCTCCGTTGCCAGATTGTTCTGCAAAAAATAATGAAGCTTTAGACTGCAGACACTTAAAATGCTTGTCTGAACGTGACAGAGCTGTGAGCTTGGTCAGTCACTTCTGCCCCGTAATGTGTTCCTGTTTTACTTGGAATTCTTCAGATATGGAAAACTTTTCTTTCTAAAAGTTCAAATAAGCAGAGCGCTGTGACAGTTTTTCACAACGCTTTTCCTTCTGAGTTTTAAAAAATACACTCATCACAACTGTGTTGCCGGTATAGAAATTATAAAACTAATTTGATTTTATGTGCCTTTGCGTATAGTGCAGCGTGCATCAGAAATACAGAATTAGCCAGCTGTTACAGGCTCCTGTGCTAGCAACATGAGTAAAACCAGTTTTTCAATTGCCAAGCATTTTTCTGAAGTATAAAAAACAGAAGAAAACAACAACAGAAGTTTTGCTGTGGTTTTGGGGAGCAACATGGTAATACTTATGTAGACAGTCAATCTTTTATATGACTAAAATGCAAATACTCTATGACAAATAGTTTTGGCTTGCAAAAAAATTAGTATTTTATAGGATTGTAAAACTATCCTGAATAATTTAGTTGGACAGGCATATTTCTAAAATATGAGTATTTTAGAAATTCTTAGTTGTAATTTTTGTTCATAAACAAAAATATAATAAAAGCACTGTCAGAAATTAGCATTAATTTTACATTTTTAAAAATACAGATATAAAGAGGCCACTTCAGTCTCTTCTGCTCTCAGTTTATGTTGTTGCATTGAAGTTTGCAGTGATTTCATTGTATAATTGATCCTGAAGTGAGTGCCAAGCACAACAGACTTTTGTATGAGGGCTGCTGTCCCAGAGTCTCGTCTGTTCCTCCCCAGATAAGCTGCGTGGTGCAAATCGGGTGCTGTAATTACCGTCTGAGTCTGGCAGGAGGGAGGTCTAGTCCCAGTCCCCATCTGGATGCAAATTTTCACCATGAAGCTGGAAAAGCCACTTCGCTTTTCTTGTTTCAGCAGTTTCCTCTGCCATAAACGCTAAATTGGAATGGGAGAGCTTGAATAACTCACGGGAAGTTTGGTTTATTAAACTCCAGTCCCTGGATGTAAGAGCAGTGGTCTTCTCCCCCGATGCAGTTGCTCGCTGTGCACAGCTGCGTGAGTTTAAAACACTTGTATTACCAGTTTAGATTTTTGCAAACATCTGTTTGGCTCTGTGACAGAATACCAAACAACCCCTGCAAAAGAACCCCTCTTTCTCTCCCCTTGCATTTGCGGGCGGTCTCAGAGAGGCTTCCCTGATGAGGGAGGAGGAGGAGAAGGCTGGTATTTTTATTAGAGAGGCTCTCGAGGCCACAGCGTAGCTAAGGGACTCATCTGCTGTGAATTTGAGGAAGGGCTGCACAATAGTGGGAACCCGCGGGCAGAAATCCCTTGGACTCAGCTGCCGGCTCCCCAGGGTCTGTGCCCCATCCTGTCCGATGGCAGTGGGTTGTGGCAATGCCCCAGCTGCTTGTGTGTTGGGGGATTGGTGTGGGAGAGAATGGGAAGAGCCTGGGGAGGTCAGAGAAGTGTTCCAGTTTGCCTTTTGCAAGCGGTGGGCTTGGCAAAGCTGGGGGTAATGGTTGGGTTTGATGATCTTAGAGGACCTTTCCAACCCAAACAATTCTATGACTTGTGGCAGGTCTGTTCTGTGCCCAGAGCACAAACTGTTTCGGGTGCATGGTGGCTGCATGCTGAGCTTGTGCTGGGTGGGTGGTAGCTGGCCGTGTGCCCCCTGCTCACAAACACACCTCTCGTGCAGGCAGAGCCCTCCTTGGGGCATGATGCGATCCCTGTGTTTTGATGTAGCATGTGCCTTTGCTTAAGGAATCACTGGTGTGGCTTTAAATGTATCCATAAACGGAGGAATGGCTCATCCCAAAGCTGGGGCTCCATTGCTCTACTTTCACAGTTGGTGTAAAAGAGCCATTGGCATCCTGAGCTTGCTTCTGACACCCAGCAGGTTTGTCCCATCTGGGTGGCAGCACGGGGGACAGCTTGTATTGCTGTATCCATGTGTCCTGCACTGTTCAGTTGTGGGATCACTGAGGCCCCAAGTGTCTCCATGCCAAGCCTTTCATATCAGGATAGCTGAGTGGACTGATCGTGCTGCTCCTTAAGGCAGGACATTCGGGGAAAACCTAAACCAAATGTTGATAGCACTTCTGCAGAACTAATTAAAATGAAATTTCCATTGGTAAATCTTCACACGTGCCAGCAAATATAAATAAGCAAAGCTTAAGCTGTGGCTTTATTCTTAAAATAAACAGAGAGCAAACACCTTTTAAAAGGGGCACATTTTACTTGTAAACCAGGAGAGAAAGCCACTGTGTTGAAATGCAGTATCACTTCTCCCACTATCCTGGATCAGCTGTCTGGGAGCTTGAGTTTTGGTTTAATTAGTAACACTGCTGCTACTGTTTGTGTTGCACTGAAGAGATCTCCTGTCACAGTCGTAAATTAAATATTTTTCACTGTTAGCAAAACACTGTGTGACAGGTTTTAGGACTGAAATTCCTAAATGTATCTGCTGATGTATGTGTGTCCAGCAGCATGGTGTCTTGTGTTATCCTGCTGTCACTGATATATTTTGAGCACGTTACATTACTCAGGCTGACCTGGCTATCCTTTTTGTCAGCTACAGAAGAAGACTTGTGAAATGTCCCTTTCTGGGATTCTTTATGGGAGCAGTGGTTGCTCTCAGAGCCCCGTGTGCCTGCATGTGCTGAGACCCCTGGAACAGCAAACGTCCACAAGTGGTGTGCAAAAACAATGTTCCTGTGTCTGTAAACTGGAGGCTGCAGGGTTTGTGTAGTATAAAATGCATAAAAATACAATAACTGATAGAAGAAAAGGAGGTATTTGCATCCTTTATTTTAAAAATAGTGTGAAGTGCCTTGTAGTCTTGTGTTTGGTGGCTGTGAGGCTGCATCTGGAGCATGATGCCCCATTCCAGGGTACCTGTCCAGGAAAGGTACAGCTGCACTGCAGCAGGTCTGGCACAGCCACCAAGCTGCTGGTGGGTGCTGGAGTGCATGGTGCCCAAGGGGAAGCTCTGAATGCTGGGCTTGTTCAGCAAGTGAAATCTAGAAGAAAGAGGGCTAGAGGAGATCCCACTGCTGCCTGCAACTACTCAGTGTGTGGGAACGGAGGAGACAGAGTGAGACTGCATGTGTGGCAGCAGGATAGGAGGTGGTGGACATGAGTTGGAACTGGGGAAATTCTCATTTCATTCATGGAAACATTTTTTCAACCTGAGTGACTGAAAACAGACACAGGAGTCCAGAGAGGTGGTGTGATTTCCATCTCAATCCTTGGAGATACTCAGAGTTTGAGTGGACTAGGCCCTGGAGCATCTGCTCTAGTTTGTCCTGCTTTGAATGAGGGCTTGGACTAGATGGCTGCAGAAGACCTGTAGGCTTCAGTTATTCTGTGCAAATGCTGTCATTGTGCCATACACAGATCAGGTGTAGGTGTAGGCAGAGGACTTTTGTTAATGTGGTCTTCTGAGGAGGAAGGGATGAAAGAAAATCCTTCCAGTACTGCCATGTGACATTAGCAATTTTTGAACTTATTTATTAGCTTATGAAATATGACATCTAGTGAAATCAAAGAGGAGCAACAGCATTCTCCTACATGAGGAAAAACCAGTGCTGGTACTCCAGAGATCAGTTAAATTTTCTGCTCTGGCACATGTGTCTGGCATGACCTTGGGCAAGTTGCTTAATCTGTCTGTATCTCCAATCCCCATCTGTTCATTACTGTCTTTAAATTACAATACCTTGTTTTTGTACTTTGAATTATAAAGTCTTGGAGTACTGATTCTCACTATTTTTTTAAATTTTGCTATACAGTACTTAGCACAATGGGACCATAAATCTTCATCAGTCCTGTGATACATGAATAATAAACAGTAACGGCATAATTTAGGGACACATTCTGCCTCTGATCTCATGATGCATAAAGACAGGGGGGTTTTGTTGATTAAAATGCTGTGCTGTTCAGCCTAACGAAGATACATGGGCCTTACTGAACAGATTTTTACGAGCCTGTTGTTGGCTCTTTGGTTTGTTGGGGTTTTATTCTGTTTCATCATTACTCATTGATTGCAGGTATCTAAACAATTTGCTTGGCAGATCAGGGAATAATAAATTCCTTTAATCTGTGTCTCTTTCAGTTTAATTATTGTTAACTCATTACTTAGCATTTAGTTCAATGGATAATGAACTCTGTTCACTGTGTGGTGAAACAGAGTTGGACTACAGAGACAGAACTGGCTTCTCTGGTTCTTTTGAAGATAAAAACCAAAATTGCAGAGTCACTGAGTGTTTAACTCCAGGTTAGATTGAAGGTTACCAGCAGGCACACTGTGGTTACCATTGCAGGCTCGATGTAAGTTAACATTATTTCGGTCGGTTCCATGTCTGGCACTGCATTACATTTGTTGCTTTATTTTTAAACAGTTAAGAAACTGGTAACTACAATGTAGGCAGCTATTTTAGTCTTGATTATAAGACAGTGTCTAATTAATCATATGTAGTACAATCCTAATTACTGCAGACAGACTTTACATTTGTGACTGTGGTAATATTGTGTTGGACTACTTCCTGCAGAGTTTAGAAGTGTGTTCAGACCTCCCCATTTTGGCTACAGCTGGGGGAATAAATCCCTCATTCACTCGGGGGTGCTGTAGTCTCTAGTGCCATGCCACTGAGCATCTGGGTTCTTTTAGGACATTACCCGTTTCTCTTGTTTCTTCATCCTGTAATTTTCATCGTCTTCTCGTCCCAGGAGGCTCTGAGAGCCGCACGCAGCAGGCACTGGCCATGGCTCCACGTCGTGCCAGCAGCACACGCAGTGCTGGTTCCTCTGGGAACAGAGGGCTCTGCTCCCAACCCCAGGGAGCTCCCGTGGGTCAGGGTCACCCCCATGGCTTTGCTGCCACATCAGCAGCTCGCTGCAGCCCCAAAGCCAGGGACCACTGTGTCGCGTCCAACACGAGCTGAAGTACACCTGTGTGGCTTTTAACACCTCGGTTATGTATCTTGAGTTTTCTTTCTAAGGCTGGACTCCAGAAATTGGGGGAGACTGATGCACCAGGGAGGGGAGCAGGGCACGTGGAGTCCTGTAACAGTGAGCAGCAGCTCGCTCAGCCCCTGCTGCCTGCTCTGACACCCGGCAGGCTTCGCATCCCCCCTCTGTTCCGCAGCTATTCACAGCTATTCACGCAGCAAGCAGAAACTGAGTAAAAATACTACTGAGACTTTCCTCTTATCACCAAGGCTGGGACTCTGGAGCAGAGCATGAAGCCTGCAAACACAGCTGCCCTCGGTAGAAATGTAACTCTCCTATCATCAGCCTTTTCAGCTAAAAGGAAGAAAAGAAAATAGAGATTTTGGTGAGATCCGTGCTGAATGGCTTCAGAGGGTTTGGCAACGTGTCATGGAAAGCTTGAGTATGGCTATATGTCAAAGATCATTGTTGAAATGTTTATTTTGGGCTTGCTACTGTATTCTGCTCAGTCATCAGGAGAAAACAGTTCGTAGCATTCATACTGTCTGACCATTTTCAGCACAAATTTAATGCAATGAACTTTCTTGCAAAGTTAATAAGGAGGGAGAACTTGAGAGCCCCAGATTACTAAATTGCTGCTCTGGAGATATTTTTCCTTTCCTGAAGAAGGAGTTGTTTTTTGTAGTGACCCCCACAAAAGCCCTTTAATACAAATGACATTACCCACATTTACAGAAAGAGAAAATGGCACTTGCCAAATCTGCAAATCACAGTTGTGTTTCTGTCAGCTTTGGCAGTTACATGGCTTCTGGTAATGCTAATGAAGGCAATCTGCTTTTAATTTAAAATCCTCCCTGCAGAAAAAAGTAGTTGGCAGTTGAGGGATTCGGCAGTATCCTTGTGTGAAACTTCTCTTTCTTTATTTTCTATGGTTTGCTTTAGCCAAGGAGAAACTGTTAATTAAAAAATACTCCTAATGTAGCCAAATATGCAGGAATGTACTTATGCAACAACTACCTGTACCAGTTCTGCAGTAAATCACTTCTTTGTTTTCATTTGATGAGCAATTCTAATTAACCAAATAAAAATACTGCTTACCTTGCACTTAACTCAGCATGTTTGCTGCTTCCCAGATGACTGGGGGACCCAGGACAGCAGGTTTTGTTTGGATGACTCTTGGATTCAGCAAGGCTGAGGTGGTCAGGCGGCACAAGGCGAGGACAATGCCCAGGGAGGGCTCTGCCTGGGAGCAGCTCCTGCTGGCTGGGGCGGGCAGGGTGGGAGCACCCAAGGGTGCAGGCTCTCCCAAAAGGCTTGCCCTGGCTCTCTGCCTCCTGCAGGCACAGAGGAGGGAGACAGAGGAGGGGGGAAAGACAGCATTGCTCAGACCGCGTTTAAATGCAGTTTCTTTAAAGGCATTTTTCCTTAGTTCAGAAGGTAGTGGACCAAATCATGGATCCAGTCCACATAATTTGGTGCTTTGCAGAGCAGTAAACAGCCTGTGCTTGGAGAAGAGTGTGAGCAAAGTGTCTGTGTGTTGAACAGGTACAGTGGTGGTGATGTGGTCCTGCAGCAGAAGCATCTGGAGATGATCCAAGTGCCTGTGTGTTGTGGTCCCTCGCTTCAGCCCTTGGTCCTGCCCTGGATCCTGTGCAGCACTTCAGAGGAGCTGCAGGCAGGAGCCACACCCTGGTATTTGCTGTACGGAGCTTAGGACATCTCTGGAGCTGTAGAATGAGAGAGTTGGGCAGGAGGTACCAGAAGGCTTCCTAACAAGTGTAAAGTGATCAGACAGCCTGGTCAACAACTGTGGTGCTCCAAGTGCAGTATTTGCTCAGGTCCCACTCAATGGAGCACTGACAGCTGCGACCAGTCTCCCACATCTGGGAAAAATGGAAATTATTTTTTTTTTCTTTTTTCAAAACTTGTAAAGATAGTTTCTCTAGCTTTAGGAAAATCAAAGTTAAATCTACTGTGGAGTTGTCTTGAACTCATCCGTAACTAGGGCAAGCATTTATATTGTCAAATGATGAAAGCACTTTGCGCTTTATTGGATTGTAGTAACTTCTTCAGCAGTGCATTTCTTGTGTGCAGGAAGGAGGGGTTTGGCTTGTTTCACAAATATTTCACAATGATTTGAAACTTACTTGTTCCTTTTTTCATCACAAATGAAAAATGGCCAAAGCTGCTGGGTCTGTAGCTTATTACCCCTTCACACAAACACTTGTTTTGAAAGGGACGGGGAGCTGATGAAGGCATTGATACAACCTGAAGCAGATACTGCTGCCCTTTGCTGTAATAGAAGGAGTTATTATAAGGCAATAGCTGGAGCCATATTTTTCTACTCAAAGTCTGGGTGTTCAGCAGGAGTCGTGACCGCCCTGTCAGGGCTGGTGTAGCAGCAGCTGGTACAGGGGGCTGCAGCTCCAGCAGATCTTCGGAGAGCTGAGAAGTTGGGCACAGGCTTTCAGGGCTCCACAAGAGTGTGGTTTGCTTGACAGAACTGACTCCCTGCTCCCATCTGCTTGAAGGCTGTACCGCAGGGACAAAAATCTGGCCTCATTGCTTCCTCCCAGGGGATTTATCTTGGAACTTTGAAACCTAACCTCCTGCTCCATCCCTAAATTTAAATCCAGAGTTTCTGACTGAAGATAGAACCATATGTCAGTGAAGCACTGGGGCACAGCCGTCCCCTGTATATTTATAATCTGCTGTTGCTTTGGGAGTTTGCTGTAGAAACAGGAGCCAGAAGAGGGCCCAGATTGGCAAGAGGGGTCGTATGGGATGTGCCCTCAGGCTGCCAGAATGCTGCCCTGTTAGGGGCATGTGATGAGCCCCCCCGCGCTTGGCAAACAAGCACTGGAAAGGGTGGAAGGATGCTTGGTGTCTAATCCAGAGGTCACCTGAGGTAATCCAAAAGCACTGTGGGAGTGTCATGGTCATGTTTCCAGAAGCAGCCATGGTCTTGGAGCCTTGCTACACAAAGGAAGCCACTTAAACAGAATGCTCACCACCCCAGCACAGCCTTCTGGAGACTGCAGGCCAGCTGCATCTTCCCTGGTGACCTTGGGGAGGGAGCAAGTGATCTAACAGATGGAGAAAGTATATTCTTGTGATTAGTGGGTGATGGGCTCCTCTTAAGCAGAGAAGGTCTGTTCTTGTAATTAATTAGCTGGTTAATATGTTTGTGCAATGGCATGCCTAACTAATGGGCAGTTACTATGAATACACACACAAATGGAAGCAATGGGTGCAGATGGCTGTAATTACCCAGGTTGGTTTCTGCAGTAATCACACATGCCACACATCAAGTTGGCATAAAAATTGACGTGTATTGGGTGATTTGTTTCCCTCCCCCATTACACGTGGAGATGCTCGTGTGGCCCTTGTCTGTACACCCAGATTCCCTGGACTCAGGCCTGGGCTGACCCCCCGAGCTGAGGCAAGGCTTTAGATTTTGGTGTGTGCACTAAGAACTTGAGCAAGATGAAGACAACCCTAACTTAGGTTTTCTCTGCAGTGTCCTCCAGCCTGTGCTTTGGACTATGTATTTTGCCTGGTGATGGTGCAGAAGCAGGGCTGCAGAGTTTCTGAGGTCTTCAGGTACCATATGTGGTGTGTGGTTGGCCTCCACAGGGCAGCTGGCTCTTGCTCCGACAGCCAGGCCTAGGAGCGGTGTGTGAGGGACTTGGGTGCCCTGCAGTGGCGTTGTAGGAACGTGAGAAATGTCTGACTAGATCACCCTGCAGGCTGTGTCTGACAGTGCTAGCAGAGAACACATTAGGAACTGAGTGTGGCTGTGCCACCTTTCTGAACTCTGTCACTTTGTACTCCCAAACACCCACAGCTTCTCCAGAGGGGGTATCAGGGGTACATCTCTGCCCAGTCCTTCACAGACCTTTGGTCCATGAATGTTATCTCAGCGCTTTTTAAACCTGCTGGATAAGGTCTGCCCCACAAAGTCCCATGGCAGCAAGCTCTGTAAATTCATCTCCCACTACATAAAATAGCACTTTTCTCTCTTTTAAACTAGTAAAGCCCTTGAACTTGCATGGCTGTTCATCACTTGGATGAATCAGTAAAAGGGCTTTTATTAATAAACCTAATACTAAGGAGGAGTTGCATTCAAAAGACAATTCAAGGTTTGGGGAAGTGATTGCATCTTCTTTTTTACAAGGCCTGCCTGGAGTAAGGGGGCAATATCAGATAGCTGTAGTGGTGCATCTCGAGAAGGGAAATCGAGCTGCTTGGAGTGACTTGAGGACCTGGAAGATCCTGGCTGGCAACAGCAGTGGGTGCTGCCAAAACCTCTTTTTGCATCCATGCTGAGTAGCGCTTACTGGAATTGGATGATGGACTCCCTTTGAGCCAAGTGACTGAGGAGCTACTTATCCATAAGGCTGAGTTCTTGTTTAGGAAATGGCAAAGACAATTCAGGGGCAGTATGCATCAGAACGCGTTTCTGGGACTGCTAAGCACTGCTCCAGGTACAAGCCCGGAGCACCATCTGCTCAGGGATTGCTCAGCACGGAGCAGGAGAAGCTGCAGGAGCCGCTGCCACTCCGGGAATTGCGGATCCGGAGGGGAGCACCCCAAGGGAAAGCGGCTGCCCTTCACCCCTGCAGCAGCTGCACTCCTGAGATGGGTGGGTGTGGGTGTGGGTGTGTGTACCTGCCTCACACACTGCTCTGGGCAACAGGCTCCGGGAGAATGAAAGACCTGTGGATAATTCATGTGTCTGCACTTCTTTGTGGAGTGCCATTAATCTTTGCATCAGGAGGCCGCTGCTTTGTCTCCCAGCGTTAAACCTTGAAGGCTCGTGATGGCAGTTAAAAAGCTGGGGGTACAAAGGGAAGTTTAAAGAAGCCTTGTAAGAGAAATTCATGTCAGGGAGTGAATAATCTGAAGGCTCTGTGCAGTGTAATGGAGAGCCGAGCTCAGGCTGATGACTCTAACGTAGTCAGCAGTGCAGAAAAGAACTGTAAGTACTTCCAAATCCTGTGGCCATCCTTTCTTTCTATAGCAAAAACCATCTCTCTTGTGATCGGGGTTTTTTTTCAGGCTTTTTTGTCTTTCTCTTAGCAGGTATGGGCACTGTTAAATATTTACTTTTCAACTAACATTTTTCCTCTCTGGTTCATTTGTTTTGGGACACTACTTCTTGCTTTTTGAAGCTTGTTTTGTTAGGCTGCTGGGTAAAGCCTTCCCTTTTTTTGACAGCCTTTTTACTGGTTCTTTAAAGCTCTCCTTTGATGTGAGCTCAGAAACACAGATCTTACTCTTTTATCGCTTTCCCCTGTCAGTTTAAAACCAGTTATGAGTACCACAAACTATTAAAAACAATCTAAGCTAACCTCTCAAGTGACAGATACTCAGGGCCTATCTCTTATTTTCAGGCATGTGTATAGGGCAGGCTTTAGTTTTGAGGCAGCAAGAAAGGATGCTGCTTGGTGAAGAAACATGATAGTGGAGGCTCAAAAAATTGTTTCAGAAAATTTATGTGGAAAAAGGCAAAGCAGTGGGATGTCCTGGTGAGTTTAATATACCAAGAAACTCACTATCCATGTGGTCTTGCCTATCCCGATCTTCTGTTTTCTACACTAATTTAATTGATCCTTTGTTGATAATTGAGTTACCCGAGTTCATTCCTTCTTCAGCAAAAAGGAAAATTGGCCTGACACGAGGAGTATGGAGTTGGAAAGGACAGCTGGGTCATGACTTCAGTCCTCTAATACTCATGCAGCCGAAGGCACTGAGGTCTGATGAAACTCCTCCATGTATCCCCAGGTACATGAAGTGCTGCAAAGGCCACTAATGAGGAGAAGTCAGGCAGAGCAAAAGCATCACTGGGGTCCCAGTGCATGTTAGAAAAGGAACTGTAAAGAAGAGCTCCCCAAGCTTTTTGTTGTTCTGCATGGGAGAGCAACTGCAGGGTTCTCTGAACAGCCCATCTCTGCCATCCCATGAGGAAGAAGACTCATTTGGCACAAAGCAGGTGATGTTTTATCACTTGTCTTGTGCAGTAATGGTGCTGCTACTGTTTTCTTGCAAAAATACCCTGGAGGCAGGTGTGTGCTGGCAGCCCCTCATCGTGCACACCAGGGCTCCCCCGGTGCTTCCACCTGCTCCAGCCTTTGGCTGCTCACTGTAATCCACCCAGGAAACCTGTTATTTGAGGACAGGCCATCTGCAGTGGAGCCTTGGTCCCGTGGGAGTCAGGTGAGTGTAGGAGAATTGAGGAATTCTTGGGGTCTGTGAGCCTTAGTAAAACAGCCATCTGTTTGCAGACTTCTGTCCATCAGAAGTGGCCGTGTCAGCCAGATCCTGGAGCTGCTGAACTGCTAATGGGAACTGGTAGAAATATCTTGGAGTGGAACACAAGAGGGCCAAGCATAGCCCTGGCAAAAGGAAACCAGCTGTTAAAACTGCTAGGAGAAAACCTGGATACCTCCTTAACAATTTTTCTCCCTTCTGCAGCCAACTCTGACATGGTAGTACAAAGCACTGGTGGGACACACAAAGGAAGGAAGCCACCATCACCTTCTGCTAACTAGGTGAAACTATTAAAAAATGCCTTACCTTTGCCCTTTTCAACACCGGCATAATTTAAATTAAAAAATAGTATTTTTCCAATATGTAACTATTCTCAAATAAATATAATTTTTTTTATTTTTATCTGATGGTGTACAATTATCTGGCGTTGCTCAGAGGTCCCTGATGTGCTGGGAAAGCTGCGTTTCTCTAGTTCACTGCTCAGAGGTGCCACTGTAGCTGTGAACAGCAGCAGCTGGGCTGAACTTGGCTGGTTCAGGGCTCTGACAGGCCAAAATAGTGTCTTTTAACTCTATCAGATTGAGTTTCATAGATCCAGATTTTCAGTAAGTGGGGTTTGCAACTTTGCCCTCAGAAGATCTGCCAAGCTCTTTTGCTCTTGCCTTTTTGGTCTGAATTAACCATTTTCTTATGGGCAATTTCCTCCTATTCCTTTTGCACAGCTGCCCGACAGTCCTTCAGACATCTGCAAAAGCTGGAGTACTTCTTTGCAGTAATGTAAGCATTTCAGTGACCAAATCCCACAGAACCCTTTGTGTTTTTTACTCAGAGAGGGGATGCTTTGTAAGGCCTGTGCCATCCCCTGACGGAGATAACATTTTCCGATGGTTTGCGTGCGCTGCCCTCTCCCCGCCTGGCTGCTGTGGGCAGACTGGCAGAGCCCTTGGCACGCAGCACGTGGCAGGAGGATGGGGGCTCTCTGCGGGGCTGGGGGCACTGCTGGAGCCCTCCCCAGGGCCCACGTTTGTCCCTCAGCTGTCGTTCTCAGCTGCTGGTGGACACGGACAGCTGCTGTTGTCTCAGCGTGGGTTTTGCTTTGTTTGGTTTTAATCTGTCCACTTCATTATGTGCCTGAATTAGAGTGTGCTCTTTGAAGAGCTAACCACTTGTCTAGAGCCTTCTGGGAGTACTTTAGAAAGTGTGTCCCTTGGCCTCCAAAAATTTTTGATTATAAACTCGCACCAGATTGGGAAATGAGGTGTGTCTGCATGGTTTTTCTCCTTCCTCCCTTGCATTTAGCTGAGCATTAGGATATCTGGCACTTGCTGCATCAAAGGGCTTATCTACAATTCATAAAGGAGAGCTCTCTGCCTTGTCCAGCATGAGAGTTAACAACAGTACCTTTTAAAAAGTGCTGCTGGGATGCAACCTGTCCTAGGCCCTAACCTCTGTTGAAGCTCTCAGGGCTTGTCTGTCACCACTGTAGCCTCTGCTTTCACTTTGTTTATGTAAACACCAGCCTCTTGCAAAGGAACCAGAAGTCAAGACAAATTGGAGCTGCCTCCTGCATGTCCAGATCACAGGTTACAGGGTTTTCCAAAGCAGCCATCTGTCTGGGTTCCTCTCCTTTCAGCAACATTTGATAAGGCCCCACGAGGGCTGCCCATGGTGTGCAGGGACAGCCTGTAAAGACCTTTCATCAGGATTGACAAGGTGAAAATTGGACTTGTCACACACAGGGGTCAGGGTGCTGAGATTTATTGAGCTTAGTCATGAGGAAAGGATATGCACTAGTGGCTCTGGGGCTGGAAATCTGCAACAGAGATGCAGCCAGGGGTTTATGACTTCCCTGAGCAGAGCACAACCTTAGTCTTCATGTTGCTCTGACATCCTCCATCAGCCAGCAAGGCTCAGGCTGGGCAGGAGCCTCAGTCCTCACAACAAATGGGGAAAAGCAACTGGGCTTCTCAGTTGGCCAAGCAGCAGCTGCCAACACACAAAGGATTTTAAGAGTAGGATTTTCAAAGCCACCTGCATTGATTGAACTGCTTCCGTTAAAGCTTCTCTTAAAGCTAAACCACTGGGCTGGGAACAAGTGCTTTTGCAGTTCCAGTCCAGCAGATACCAGAGTCCATTCCCCTTGCAGCCCACTGGCTGGTCTCTCTCTCATCCACCCACAGCCCCCAGTCCCTCTCCTCAGGACTGCTCTCAATCCATTCTCCTCCCAGTCTCCTCCAGGGAGAAGGCCCTGGAAAAGGAAGGAGTGTAAAATCTTGACCAAATGAAAGCTGCTCTTCACAAACCACCCTGCCAGGGATAGTGCCTTGTTGCATGGAGAAGAGGCAGCCTGTGCCTTTGTGTCTGTGCTGGAAGAGGCTGAGAAACACGGAGCAGGGGCTCCCAGCAGCAGAGACCTGGTTGTTATTAGGACTGAGCTCCCCCAGTCTGTGGTTTGGGTGCATGTGTGTATCCAGAGTGCATTTCCTCTGCCCTGTTCAATGGCAGAGGGAAAAAAACCCAGTCCCAATTCAGTACACATGTCTACCAGTATGGCCCCCTATTTGTGTACCAGTATGGCCCCTATTTGATCAGCCTTTGTGGTTTGCAGCACTTGGCAGCTGCATAGCTGGGCCTCTCCAGGATGGATGGAGCCATCAACGGGAATTTTCTCTTGTGAGAGCCACATTAGTGCTGATGCTAGTACTGCATTTCCTTCCTGCACTGCTTGGCTCTATAGCACACACCTGCCCTGCTCAAGGGGCAGCAGCCTGAAAATTGGTTTGAAGTTGGGCTTGGTGCCACCTTCATGGTGCATCTCCAGGGCCAGACATCCATGATGGGAGGAGGAGAGCTGAAGAGAGGGGATAACCCATCAGGGTAAACATCTCTGTGGCTTGGCAGTCCAAGTGCAGATGTTTGAGGAAGAAAGAAGGACCAGGGTGAGAATATTATGATCATTTGCCCCGGGATGCTCTCCATGCCTTAAGAGGTCTGTGGCTTCAGGTATCTAAGGGTTTAACAGCCTTTTTGGACTTTCTCTTTAGGGCTGTGAAATGAAGAACATGCTGGGTATTAAGGGAGTTTCAAGCACCTTTTCTATACTTCATCAGGATGGAGAAACGTAGCACATGATTTCCTGCACAAATTCTCTCATCCTGTCACAGAGTAATGAGATGAAGGAGTCTGCCCATCTCCAATATCAGCTCCCATTTTGTCAAGCGAGGCACAGGAAATAGCAGTGTGGTTTCTGCGCTCTTCTTCAATTTCAAGTCTCCTTGAATTTCATTCCCTCTAAGAGATAAATTTATTGCAGAAAAGCTCGGCTTTCTGTGTGGTGGGTGCTGGCTGCCCACAGCCTGACGGGGCCAGGGCACTGCAATTACACCTGGCAGAGGCAATCCTCAGGCTCGGAGGAGTCTGTGTTCATGGCTTTTAAGGAACCCCATCATGTGCCTTCTCACTTAAATGGAAAGCGTTAAATGGCCTTCTGCAGCCGAAAAGGGGAAATAAGGATAGTCTCCTCAGGGCACTTCTGACACATGCTGACTGCCTGACTTTTTATAATTCACATTTCTTTCACTGAGGAAATAGTCTGTCTGGTACGCTGTCATTTTGCCCCATTGCCTGCAATTTCAATTTCTTCATTCACTTTCTACTTTTGAGACTCCAGTTTCTTGGAATTATTCCTTGTGTAATGACTTCCCTTGCTAATTTAGTTCTAAGTGATCCCTGGACAGCCACAAGCATAAATGCATGTAGGTGGCTGGGCGATTTGTCAGGGCTCTGCTCTAGGAGATGCTTAGTTCCAGTACTTTTATGAAGTATTTTAAATAGTTATCATCTGTTTTATGTCTGCATTATAAAGCAATCCTGAAGTATTGCTTTTTTCATTTTTAAGTCTAAACTTGTTGATTTCTGTTAGCAGTCCCAATTCTCTGGCCTGCCTAAAGGAGGTGCTGGGCTCCGAGAGCAGAGCTGGCGGTGCCCTGTGTGGTGGGAGCTGCCCACGGGAGCACACAGGGAGGGAGAGGCATCCCTGTCCCTTGCTCTTGTGGTGGCAGGCTGGTGGCTTGGCCCTGCACACAGCCCTGGCAAGCCTGGTAAGGATTTGCCCCTTGCAAGGTGCTGGATTCACTTTCTGGCCCTCAGCAGTCACCAGACACGGAACTTTGAAAATCTGTCATTGTTATGCAGTTGAGTTGACTTTAAGTATTTCCTTGCTGGGGTTTTTGCATGGATCTCAGCTGTCTGTCTTTAATAGTTTAGCAAAACACAAACTCTTCTGGGAAATAATTTCACAATTAAGCATTTAGGAGATGGGCGCCATCCAGAGCTAACAATTTTATCTGGAGACATGTATGCAATGTTTTGCAGACTTGTTAGGACCTCTGTTCCCACAGGTCCTAAAAAATATCTGCAGTCTTCTCCCTTGATAAGATATTCATTTCCTCCTGTTTGTCCAAATCCTAAAACAGAGAAAAGTGTGTTGCTAGTGACCAGCAAGAAGGATGAACTGTTCCTAGCTGGTAAAATGAGATCCCACCTCACTTACCCAGGCAGTTGCACCTGTGGAAGGAAGGAACTCATGTTGTTATACTTTGAAAGCTACCATAATGAGTTAAGTGATATTTTCCACTCTCTCATTGCCATTGCTGCTTTGCCATGTTGGAAGCTCAGCACACTGGGGCATATGAATGTTTCATATATGCATATATATATATATATATATCTCCTCATCAACTTCTCCATCTGCGAAGCATATCCTAAGAGACTTCAGAACAGCCACTCACATAAAGTAACTGCACAGCATTTGCTCTCCTGTTTTGTGGTTGGGGAAATCAAGTTGCTATGAAGTAGAATGATTTGCTCACGGTTGCTTTGAGCACTCAGTATTCAGAATTACCTTTCCTATTTTCTTTGATTTTCATTAATATGGTTTCACTCTTTACTGTATTTTAAAGGATGGTCAAGGAACAGTGATTGATTCAGCCAGGCTAAGAACAAAATGAAACTATATTTGTTACATAGACAAAAATGTGATTCCTCTCTCTCTTCCTCTCCTCCTCCACTGCAGCTTTAGGCTTGCTTTGAAACTTGTTTTTCTGAGGCTGGCAGCATGGTTCTTGCTGGCCACGTCACCCTACACCAGAGAGCAAATGTTTGCTGACTGAATCCAGCTGTTCCCAGGCTGGTGATCCAGGAGAGGCTGGCTGGGCCAGAGGGGCCAAAATGTTAGGAGTGCAATAAGGAGCCTGAATGGATAAAACATGAGCTACAAGCTAACGTACTACACTGTTAAAAAACAGACATCATACAGTTAGGGGGGTGTCAATTCATGTTGATTGAGAACCAGCTCTTTCATGGTTTAGCATGAAATTTATTTTTTAGTCCTTAGTGCAGACCATGAATAGATACAATGACTTTTTACTGGCAAGATCATCAGAATCTGGTTGTGTCTCTGGTGCCTTGGCATGGTTGGTATGAGGACAGGGAGGGGAGTCAGGGTTGGAAGGGAAGGCTGCAGGTAAAGGGTTGTATTTCCCATTGACACTCTATAGAGCAGGCACACATTAAAGCTGTAGTCTGAAGCCTGGCTGCCAGCCTCCTGGAGATCTGCTGCCTGAATGAAAAACAAATTATGTGTCTGCTCCTCCAGGAAAGGTGGCTTTGTACAAGGTTTGCTGCTCTGTCTGCAGTGAAGTGTTGGGAATGCTGGTAAAAACTGCATGTGCAGCCTGCAGAGAAAGGAGGGGGACAAAGGTCCTTGTCAGCCTCACATAATCCTCAGTTCAGTTAGCCTCAAACTCCAGACAAAGAGATAATACACCACAGTTTCCTAGAGCGTGAGAAAAGCAGATCTTATATCAACACAAATGCTCAATTTGTCATGTATCTTAATGGGATATCCCCTTCGGAGTAGCCCAGTCCTCAAGCGTGTTCCAGCTGTTGAAGCAGCATGTTATGAAATACCAGTTTTTAAAACAAACAAACACAAAGCTGCGTGTTTCCGTGCATTCAGATATTCACTATAATGTTTTTCAAATGGACCTCCAGGGCAGCACCTTGGTGGGAAAACATCTGCTTTTGCACATGGACCTCTAATGGTGCAGAATACACAGCTGAGAAGGTCCTTCTGACAGTGGGGGAAGCTCTGAAACCCAGAGTGGGGAAGCCCAGAAGGGTCAGTTGTTGGGTGTTGCAGGGAAATGACTCCCTGTGTGTAAATTGAAGCATCGATATAAGAGCTCATAGATTTTGAAGGCCAGAAAGATTGTCTCCATTTCAAGCTGTGGATTGTGTCCCCTTTGAGAGCTAAACAAAGATTTAAAGCATTGTGGGCTGTGAAATTTTATTAATAACTTCATAAGGTGGTTAAAAAAAAACCAAACAAATAACTCTTGCCAATTATTGTGAAAGAAAACAAGATAAAAATAAAAATCAATAAAGTTAAGTGGTTGCATACACCTTCTCTTTCTTACTCAAGTGCTGATTGTGAAATTTCACTCATTGTTTCAGCCTGCAATGGGTTTTATGAAGACAGGTGAGCCATGAAACAAATCAAGTTTTCAGAAAGTTTGATAAACTCTGCCTTTTTAAATCACCCTGCATAGCTCTGGGTGTAAAATTTACACAGAATACAGATTGCAGGTTCAAGGACTAAGTAATCATTTTTCCAGAGCTGTTGAGCAAGCCCAAGAGAGCTGTTAGACATCCTAAAATAAATAAATATTGAGCCCAAGGGAGAGATGAGTATGTAATTACATAAGGTCTGGCTTTTGTGCCCTCTCAGAAAGTTAATTTAAACTTTGGTTAGCTGAAAGCTCTCTGCAAGAGGCGGCACCAGAAAGTCACTGCTGCTGGTGAATTTGTTTGGTGTGGCATTTTTATCTGTCTTTCTGACTGAAATCCATGCAGATGAAGAAACGGCATGCTTTGGAGGGGAGGCATTGTGGGGTTTAAATAACAATTGGGACCATGGACGACAGGAAGGAGAAGGAGAATAAAAGGCTGGTTCTTCACAGCCTTTGACAACTTCAACATTTCTATTTGCACAGCAATTGTTGGTTGGTTGGTTGGTGTTTTGCTTGGGGTTTTTTGGTGCTGATTTACGTCCTCATGCTTGGGAAAGGATGAACATGGGATAGCTGGGGAGAGTCAGACTTCAAACATGTCCAGTTAAACAAAGGCAAGTCAGTGGCATGAAACAAGTGTTGAGAATAGAAACAAAAAGGACTTACTAGGGATGAATTGTGGGTCAGGCCTTGGGAGACGTGTTTTACCCAGTTACTCTTTACTCTGTCTCACATCATCGTGAGCTCTCTTACCTTGGGAATCCCATGTGCTTCCGTGGGGTAGCCCTTATCTCAAATTCAGTAGCACATAGGGAGGTTATAAAACCCACTGTATGTTTATTTTCAGTCTCTTTGTTTTTAAAGATCTGTTTTTAGATGTATTTGGCAATGTACAAACTGATTCCTCATAAATCTTATCAAAGTCTTCTGACTGCAGAAGTTAACCCAGAGCTGAAAATCTGAGTAGAGAATTCAGCGTTTTCTTTTTTTCTCTTTTCTTGCTGTTTTAAACCCCTCTACCTTTGCAGTACCCAGGGATGGTCCACGCATGCACAGGAGCCTGGTCGTGTTCTTTGGTCACTCCCTCCACTTCTGTTCAGCCTTCCAATCTTTTTCTATTTTGTCTACTTGAGGCAAGCAGCAGCTGTAGCTTTAGCCCAGTGTGGAGGAGGTGGCAGTTTCTGTGTACTGGATGTATAAATACTTGTGATCACTTCCCTAAACATTACAGCAAGCTCTGAGTAACTGGTGTCGTGACTCAGTGCTGCTGGAGCTTTTGAAGCCGTGCCCAGGTCTCGCCATCATCACACAGCACAGCAGAGCTCGGCTGCTGCGGGAGCCGCTGCAGCTCAGGTGTCCTTGGGGCAGGGAGCCCCGGCTGCCCTCGGCACCTTTGGCATGGCTGCAGTGGGGTGGGGGACTTTGCTGGAGCTCCGAGGTCTTAGAGCAGGAGTAGTAACAAAGCAGATGTCTCTGGGCAGCTCTGCTCCAGGTCAGTGTAACCAGGGGGTTACACACAGCACACACGGCCGAGGGCTGTCAGCTGGGGTGGCTGGGAGCACAGAGAGGAGTCCCCCCAGGCCACCAGGAACCGTGGCTTAGGAAAGCTGAAGCATTTCTGGTGGTATTTAAGTGCAGTGTTATCCTTCAAATGTACCATACACAGCGGCGTGCAGATGGAGCTTCACCAGGCTGATGTTATTTTGTTCCTCATGCTAATCCCATTTATCTTCTGGACAACAGAGCCTTGCAATCCTACACAGCAATTAGAATCCCAACTTTCGGGAATGTTACACAAGGTTTGCCCATTATTTTTTGCTTTAAGATGCTCAGGTCTGGAGATTTTCCAGAGGTGTTCTGGTAATTTTGGATGTGAATGTTCTGTACCAACAAAAGAGAAAAGGACAGTGAATCTGCCTTTCTCTTTCAGCTACTGAAGAAAGTGGCAACAGTCCAGTACCTCAGCAATGATACTCAGAGGAGGATGTTATTTTTACCTTCTTGCATTTGCAGAATTGCCTTGGCTTTTGGAGGAGGTAGCTAAGTCATTGTAAGTAAGGACCTCAGATCCAAACTTCTTGTACTATGTCCTTTGTCCTGGACCATTTTTGGGTTATTGCTTAGGAGGTTTCTTTTAGTCTTTAGGTCTCTTTTTAGTGCCTTTGATTGCTAATGAAACTACATTAACACCAGCTACAGTGGGTTTTAACCTTAGGCTTAAACATATCCTAAATCACAGCAAAATATAAAAAAAACTCGATAAAAACCCTGTATCTCAACAGGACTATGCAACAAAGCTGTGGGAGATCGCTTATTTTGCATTTTTATAGTGCAGTAAATCATTTGAAGTTGCTCTGAATGGAAGACAAAACCAGAGGAGGTGTTTGTGCTGTAAAGATTCTTCTCTTGCAGCTATTTGGTGCAGCTGCTCGCTGTTGCTCTTGAAGGTGACCTGTGACCTTGGAGAAGTAGCCCCATAAACGCACGTGGTTCCACACCGGCATCCCCCTGGTTTCCAGCACAGCACCTTGGGTGGGATTTTGCACCCAAGTGCCAAAGACACCTAAGCAAACACTGGTCTTAGAGTGTTAGTTATTAAATTAGCTCTTCTACTCTCTGTGTGAACACTCAGGACTGGAGAAGCTGAAGTGTGTGTTTTTCTACACAGATGCTCCTGTCCCTGGTTGGTTAAAGTCAGGCTGTTAAAGTCTGGCCTGAATTTGCAGACTTTCAAGGCAAATCCTGTAGCCTCATAATGCTCTCGGATCTTTGTGCATACCTTCCTTGTTTTTGTAAGTGGGGATTTTGGAAGAGGTCTTACATTGTGTGTTAGGCTTTGCTAGTGCCTCCTTCATGTGAAAAACAGCACCAAGTTAAATTCAGGGTGACTCTACTAAGTTGCATAAAACCTTCCCTTTAAAATGCACTTCTTCTATGAGGCACTGAACTTTAAAACACTGTACACAGGCATAGATACAAAGTATGAGGGGTTATAAGTCTAGACATAATCCCTGTACATAACTGGGTAGAAATAAGGGCAGCTCCACATGTGTTCTTCCATGGTATGTACTGTTTGTGACTGTTCGGGATTGTTTCTGCTTCAGTTACAATGAAATCTCTCTAGGGAAGACACAGTGTCTTCTGCTTTTCCACTGCAGGAAGCACACCACTGTGGTCTATAAATAATAACAGTTTATATAGTGTTTGCCTTTCACCTTTCCATTCCCTTGCAAATAAATAACTGTACTGCTGTCTTTGCAGTATTCTTTATATTAAGCATAGGGAAAAATAGCATTATTTAGAGAAAGGTAAATTGCAGCATTAGGCCATAATATATTTAGAGTGGAAGACCACTACAGTTGTTCCTGTTTCTGGTTTCTGATGAAGGCAGACTAGATTTACAGCTAGTGATTGATGGTTAATAGAAAACTATTGCAGAAATCCTGTGGTTGAAGTGTACGATTTGCATGGATCTCTCTGGACACTTTCCAGGTTTTCACTTTAGAAGGCAGTATTACTTCTCTATAATTTATTTTTCCTGGCATCCCTCATTAGAACATAACAAGGTGCTTTGCAGCAAATATCACTCACCCAGTTCATGACCAGTATGAACCTGTGCAGCAAACACACGACTGTGGCTCCAGAGGCTGGTGGTGACTGCAGCAGGATGCTCATTAGGGTACGTGGTGATGCCCTGCACGGACATCCCACTTTGCCTGCTCTCATGGGCCCCCTTGGTACCATCACCTTCATGGCCACCCACAGCAGTGTCACTCCCCTGCGGAGGGGAGGCCCTGCCTCTGCCTGGGGACTCTCCCTGCCCTTCAGTGAGCTTTATGGGCTGCTGCTTACAGGGAAATGCCAAGCCTGTAAGGCCTTCGTGTCAAATATCTGGGATGAATGTGAAAGCAAACGGCTGAATGATGAACTTGTGTTTCCAGGCTTCTCCAGGGGGCCTGGGAGCTGAAGAGGGCTGGTAAGTGATATATCTGCCCCTTCCACCTACACATGTTGAGCTTTGGAGATTTTTAGAGTTTGACCAAATGATGATATGCCCTGTATAGGCAGTACCAGAAATACTGAGAAAGTATTAGCTCATTTCCTTTGGCAATAATGCTGGAGATGGGTGGCCAAAATACCCTTTAGCACGTGGAGTTTCTGCCTTATCAGAGAAGGTAAAACCACAGGCAGTCAGAGTGGGACTTTGGAAAGCTGACCTGGAGCTCATGGGACTTAATGCAGTTCCTGCAAAATGGCATACACTGCACAGAGAGGTATTGCAAGGCCAACTTCAGGTATTTTATACAGGCCAGCCTGTGTTTGTTCTTGCTCTCCAGGTTCTGATCTGTCTCAATCACTTATGTAAGGAGATTAGCCCTCTAAGAGAGCCAGAATAAATATTTATGCAAGTAATGGCACTATATCTTCATCCTGTATTTAATGTGCAGGGCTTTCACTTGGACTTACTTTCTTACCTGTGAGAATGACAAGTAACATGGAAATCTCTTCTCATTAGGTTCCCATGTATGTTGTGTAACATAGCTTGCACAGTAATTTAAATGTAAGTATAAGTTTGGACTCCCAGGCATATTGGCTTTTGAAATCCTGGACTTGCTGCATTTCTACCCACACAGAGCAATCTAAACCCCCTTGGTTTGGAGAAGACTCCTTGAGGTGTTTATCCAGGGGCTCCGTGAAGGAGCATATAAAAAGTTTTCTTGTTCATTACCTCCAGTCTGACCTCTAAAGACCCTTATTCCATCTTCCAGAAAGTAACTTATTCACTGTGATAGAGAAGTGCAGCTCTAACATCCAGTCCCAGATTGCTGAGGTTGCACAGGGGACTCCTTTTGTGAAGTACTCTGGGGTGGCTTGAGCCACTGAACAGACTTGGAGTTAAGCAGATTGTCTTGTTTCAATGTATGAGTCCAAATGAACCCTTTCTTTTCACCCAAGAGCAATCTCTCCTCACTGGCTCTATGTTATATCCAGTAGAATTCATGGCAGCTACACAAGGCAGGAGAGAATTATTTTACTTTGAATTCTTGGAACAAATGTTGGGAATTAGTGCTTGCAGCTCATAAATAAAATAGTTTTATTTTATATGCAACTTTATTCATTGGATCAAATGTCTAAAAAACATGTGAAAAAGGTAACTGGTGGCACATACCCAGCTTTCTGGGGGAAGTTTCCATTAAGATGAATGACCACATAAAAATCACAGAGGAAAGAAACCAAGAGAACTAAAGAAGTGACAGGAGAGAGGGTTTTTGAAGCAAGTTTGGAAGCAGTTGGAGGATTGACGTGGCTGACAGATAAGAGGGCTGTTGCAGACAGCAGAGGTAGGCGATGGGGGATGCAGTGTTATGAATAATGTTAAAATAATCTGAAGGGACAGCATAGGGAGTAGTGAGAGTTGAACTGGGAGAGGAGGAAACGTGCTTTGCGTTGAAAACAGTGACCCAGCTTCCACCGAGCAAACGGGAGCTTCCTGCATGTTGCATATAGGTGATTTGTCAGCTACCACTGACGGCAGATCGTAGGGGAGAAAACACTGCAAAATACAGAATTCTGCTCTGATAGTTACGCTTTTCTGCATTGCTAAAGCTGCGTGATGTGGATGGAGGAGAGCTGGTGGCCTTTCAAAGGGCACCTCTGCTCCAGGGCAGTCTCAATGCTGGTCATTAGTTGGCTGCACACAGCTGCGATAGAAGCACACACACAACAATACCAGAGATCAAATTCACATCTGTCAGGGAGGATAAAACAAACCACTTCCCTCTCTCTTCCATCCATGATTTGGACAGCGATGAATAAAAAACCCTGGGTGTCAGGCATAAGCCAAGTGAGTTCTGGTGGTTTCTTTTTTTTCCTTTCCCTTATGCATGGCTAACTCCCAATTCCAAGTATCAAAATGCAGTTTCTAGTGCATAGGATGGTATTTTCTTGCTGCTATAAAACTTGTAGTGAACTATTAAAGTGCAGCAGCTGCAGCATTTCATCCCTGAGCAGCCCACACCTTAGTGTTGGGTGAAGTGACCTGGAAAGAGAATGTGTACTTCATCTTGTTAAATTCATAAAACACCGAGATGTTTTTTGAGAGCTGAAGTGCTACATAAGTGCACGATCTGATTATTTTGGGAAAGATGCTGTGGCAAGTGATCCTGATGTATATTAGCTCACCTGAGGGCAAAGTGGACTTCTTAAGGGAAAAGAGTCTGTGCAGGAGACCTTGGCGTTAGTGCTGTGGGCAAAGGTCCTGCTGTAAAACACCTGAGAGCCTGAGCTGATGATTGTGCCAAATGAAGTGCTAACTCTTGGCTGATGCAGGTGCACAGCTGCTCCCGGAGAACAAGCTTGCTCCCTGCAGAAGAACAACAGTACTTCATTTAGTCTTTTCCCCTTCTGAAACTCTCTGCTCCATCCAATGCCCAGATGAAATGGGGTGACCAAGAGGTAAATGTGCAGTGTGTTTATTATTTCTGTGTATCTCTTCCTCTTCTCCCTTCTTGGCTGTTTGCTACTGGATGTAACATGTGAGTCAAATCCTGCCTTAGCAGACTGGAGCACCCTGGGTTATGCTGGGTTTGCCAGGCTGGCTTTAGCTGTGTTCTTACCTGTGTGATAATGCAGTGGGGTGGCAGTTTTTCTGTTTGCCTGAAATCAGGTGTTAGAGACTCTTTTTCTCCTCATTTACACAATTTTATTCACTTCAGCACTGGATTTTTTTAAAATTAGGCCTTCCTTTATACAGAAAATATTTTGGTTTTAAAGCTGTTGTCTAACTGGCAGGAACAGAATGGCACTACCAGCTGGGAGAGGAGAAGATAAACATTTTTTGGCTCAATGAGTTGCACCTAGGAGCTTTTCAGAAAACTGCAGTAATTTCCTTCTAACACCCAATGGAGTGCACTTCGTGCTGACACATAGCTTGAAATGAAGGTGAATAGTACCAGCTGTTGGCTTGTATTATTAATTGTTTGTATGACAACAGCATTTGGTGGCCTGGTTCAAAGTGGGTGGCGCTGCGTGAGGCTCTGCCACAGCGAAGGAGGCAGTCGGGACCTCACCTGCTGAGCAGAGGACGGGGGTGAGGATGACAGGGGACACAGAAATCTCAAGATGTGACTTGCCCCAAGTCATCAGCAGGACTGGGAATAGAAATCAGTTCTCATGAAACTCGACAGAAACAATAGGAAGGTGATAGCAGTTTTGTCTCTTAATCCCACTGTAGTGCACTGGTTTATAGGTTTATAAGGTGACCAATCAGTTTGATCCTCTTTCAAGGTTCAATATCTTTAATCTCAGTGTCTGTGAGTTTATGGGGAAAGCTGGAAATGGAACAGGAAAGTGACAGTCACTTGAATTTGTCCTAATCCCACAGGTTACAGTAAATCAGTGGTGGAAGCATATTGCCTATCACGGTGCCATGCATGACTGATCAGCTCTGTCCTTCAAATGCTATTAACTTCGGGCTGGTTAATCTATATTCCTGTATGTTGAACACAAAGCAGTGCTGGCTGAGGGATTAGGGGAGAATTAAGTATTTGTTCTCTAATCCTGAATGTTTATAAATCAGTATTAATTACTTAAGGTGCTTTTAGAGAGTTTACATCCCAGTTCTTCTAATAATTTCATGATCCATCTGGCTAATAAAAATACTTAATTGCAAGAGAAGAAGTAAAATCTGTGGCTGTGAAGTGTAAGCATGCAGATCCTGTGCTTAATGGGGACTAATTGCGGTTATTATGGATTCTGATAAATTAAAATTAATAGTGGGGGTAGCCACATCCCACATCACTGTCTGTAAACTGCTGCAGAGATTGGGCCCAGTCCTGGGAGACAGAAAAAAGCTGAACCCAGGTCAGTGGAGCCCTTCCTGTTTGTAAGAGTAAATTTATGCTTTTGGTGCTTTTAAGGGTGTATGAGGATTTGGGGACTGGCATTTTGGGGCCGGGGTGTGTGAGAGACTGAAAAGATTGATGCCTCGAGACTCTTGGAGGTGGATGTATGGGGGGGAGGGGGCAGGTCGGGCCCGGGTTTGGGTTTTTGGGGGTAGGGGAGTTGAGTGATGAGCACGGGAATGCCGATGGAATTGAGCATCCTGCAGGGTTTGTGCCGGGCTGGCAGTGACATCCCAGGCTCTGTGCTGGGGTGCAGCAGGGCTGAGGGATGGGCTGTGTGGGGAAACAAAGACAGACATTGTCTTCAAAGGATCATCTTTCCACTGATAAGGACAATGGTCTCAAAGCAAAGAAAAGGGGGTTTGACTGGAGCAGGAAATCTTGCACTAGGCATTAGCAGGGCTATTGATTGCCCTAGATTCAGCATTTAATCCTTCCTTTAATCACAAATCAATTCCACTGTGTCTTTGAGGTTTTTAAACTTTTCATTCAAATGCTTCAGACTTCAGAAGAGCAGTGTATCCTGTGCAGGACTTTGGGAACCCACAGCCCACCAACACCCTGACATTGCTGCCACTTTGGGGCAACCAGAAAAGAGATATTTGGGGCAGGGGAATCTCTCAGGCCCTGCTATGTTTATATCTTTATCTTGGAAGGAAGGAGGCCTTTTGAATACTTTGTCTCCTAAAGTCCTTAATCAACTTGGAATTTTGCTAGAAAGAGAGTTTGTTTTTCCTTCCTTTGATCTGTGTGCACCTCACAGAATAGATCGTCTGACAGGGGTTACACTCCTGTCTGCCTAACACTCAATTTTCTGTGTGGGAATCATGGACTCATTTAGGTTGGAAAAGACCTCTAAAATCATCGAGTCCAACCACTAACCCAGCACTGCCAAGTCCCCCACTAAACCCTGTCGCTAAGCAGTACATCCCTTGCATTTAGCCCCAAAACTCAGCCTTTGGGCCTGCTGAGAAACAAAAGGACTGGAAAATACCATATGAATATGTATGAATGAACATGGCATACCACCAAGATTCAACCAGCCCCCTGTTTGATGCTGCCTCAGCCTTTCTTGGCATTAAGACACGTCCAGTGTACCTTGCAGGGAAGTGGCATGGTTGAGCCTGGGTCCCTGTGAGCATCCTGCTGGCTGCACATCTGCCACCAGCAGAACACCTGCAGGTTTTTTGGGTGCAGTGCCTCAGCCTGCTGATAGCTGGCTTTTAGGATCCTGCTTCCAATGGGTTGCTTAGCTTGTAGTCATTGCTTGCTCACATCAATTGAAATGGAAAGGACTTGGTTGTGCATACATGTCACAGACGTGCTTTTTAATAGCTAAATAATAATTTCCACACGAAAGAGAAAACAAAAGGGTCTGAGAAAGGGAAGAATTTGAAAGCTTTGGTGCTTTCTGTTCTTAGTGAAATGTGTTTTGTCATAATGTTTTGGGGTATAAATTTGACTGGAAGAGCATTACACAAAGAAAGAACTGAAGCTCAAGGCTTCTGAATTGAATGACTTCTTTTTTTTTTTAATTATTTTTCAATCATAGCTACATTTTTCTCTTGAACTGTTGGAGTTGCTCAGTGGAACAGTTGAATTGGTGGCCAAAGCCTCAGGTCTGCAGCACTGCCTTAAATGTTAACACAACTCTTGGGGGTGTCCCTGCCTTCCATCACTCCACAGCACGAATGTTTTGTGTGATCATTGTACTGTCACTCTCATTTGAGGCCTCCTTCAGGCCCACTTCTATTTATGAGTTTCTCATGAGGAGTTTTTAACCACTCTTTTCCATGATGGTGAGATGTATCAGCCTACCTGCAGAAAGAGGCAGGGGAGAAAGGGCATGTGATGACTGTGGGTGTTAAGAAGTGCTCTTTGGTTGGGTTTTTATTGCCATGGCTGACAACAGCACATCACTCACCAGCGGGATGGCCACTGCTGGATTAGAGTTGCCCCATTGTAGTAAAACTCCGAAAATTTCACACTGCTTCATGCCATTGTGTTTATGTTTATGCCACATCTATTTGGTGAATAATTTATCACCTGTTTTTAAAATCTCCCTTTAGTCTCTGCCACCACAGTAGCAGGCGTCCTGTTTATTGGGCAAACAGGAGCGTTCCTAGTAAAATTATATTGGAGGTAATATGTCAGTGGAAGGAGAATTATAGGTGGGTTTGGGGGACTTTTGCAGGTGTTTTTTTTAGCTGGTGTCACAGCTGGACTTTGGACTGCTGTCCCTCAGTTATAAAGCAAGATCTTAGCTGATGGTCCCTGAGAATCAAAGGCCTTACTGGGACTGTAGTGTTACTTTTGGTTTACTTCTTTGCTGGTTTAGCTTTAAAGAAGATTATCATCTCTGTCTTGTATCAGGCTATGAAATAGCCTTTAAATGTCAGTCTTGACATCACTGAACATGTTCCAGCGTTTTCTCATTTTCCACTTTTCTGACAATTGTGCCTGGACTTGCCATATCACAGTGGCGGGTACAGGGGACACCTCACTATAGCACATCCAAGTTGGGAATGAGTGTTTTGGGACATGGGGAAGTTGTATTGTACTTGGCATGGGACTTTTTTTCTCTTTTGTTGGGGTTTTTATATCCAGCAAAAATTATTTGAACATACTAATGTTCCCATTAGCTGTTGCTGGCTCAAACCCTGAACTTCTGAGAAAGTGATTCTTTCAGTACCCAACCCTGAGTCAGGTTCAACAGGATTTGGTCATGGCTGTAATGAGTTTGATACTGTCTAATCCCAAATGTTCCTGCCAGTACAGTCACCTCACCAGGGTAATTTTAAGAAATACCAAATTGACCCTAAATATTCTCATGTAGGTCAAGGCTTTCCATTCAATAATGGTTTGTGCTTTTCCTCCTGAGCTCCCTCCAGTATTGTTTTGATATTAGACAGGTTGCTGGAGGAGGAAGTTGGCTCTGAGGATTGGCTATTCCTGACACAAAAATAAACACACAAGATTGGAAAAAAGAGGCCATCTTTAGCAATTAACCAAAGAAAGAATGTGAAGGGTGATGTGTGATGGAAGGTATGAAAGGCTGGTTTTCAGCTGCTGAATTACTCTGCTAGCATGTGGTACCGTGAGAGAAGCAATGTGATATATGAAAATAAAAACATTGACTATCTGAGCTGGAGACTTCCCTTGTGAAGCAGAAAGCTAAGGGCGCCAAATCCTGTTAAATTTTAATGAGATTTTAGATACAACTCCTTGTGTGTCACTGCTTGAAAAACAACACTTGAGGCTGATAACAGCGGAGGGCCTGTGAGTTGACACCTGCAGCCCAGCGTGTGGCCTTCAGAGCTGAAATATTGGCCGCTCTGGAAGGCGCTCTGGTCAGGAGGGGTGGGAAGCAATTCCTTCAGCTGAGCCATCAAAGCTGCTCTGCAGTTGCTTTTGCTGCCTCTGAGCTTTGTGAGCTCCCAGGGCATGTGGGGCCTTCCCCCGAGAAGGGGAGGACTGGCAGAGCTGCTGTCCTTCCCCAGCCACCGCTGTTTGCCAGCCCTTTCTTCCCCAGATGCCCCGGAGCAGAGTGGGAAGGAGGTGTGGAACCCTAATTGTATGTGAACAGAAGAGTGAAACTTTGGGGTTTGTTTCACTGCTGTAATCATAGCTTGGCCAACAGGTGATATTTCAGGTTTTGTTCTTGTTTATGGGCAGGGGAGAGGTGTGATCCTGCATACCTCCTTCTCCTTTTTGGGCATGTTTTCTTAACGGGATACTATTTTTGTACCAGGCCCATCCCTTTTTCTGGTGGTTGCAGGAAGTGAAGTGTTCCTTCGATCTTCAGGGATAACAAGTAGCATAAGAACAACAACATCATTCAAGTGGATGAGATTTGTGAAAGCACCTCTATTTTTAATAAGTTTTGCAAGCAAGCTTTCCTGAGGACTGAGAGGAAGGAGAAGGGGGTTAAGAAAGCTAAACCATCTCAAAACATGACTTTAAAAGCTATAAAGTACCAATACTTATTAATTCCTTTGGCATGTATTAGAATAATATGAATCCTGATGAACTGAATTGGTATTAGTGCAGATGTCATAAGCACTTCTACAGGCATTCTGCTGTAATTTAGCATCAATTAACTAGACCATTATTTAAAAGAGTTACTTTAATACATTAAATTTCCCAGTGTGTCCTCAGGCAGTTGCTGGAGCTGCTGTTAGATTCTCTTATCACTCTCCATTTTTCTTGCTAGATGTTGCTCCTGCTGTCCTTTACTTGACAGCCTGTGCTTCATGCAGCCACGGGACTCCTCAGGGTGCTTGGCAGTGCGGGCTCACGTTCTGCTTAACCTAATTTAAGGAGGGAGCTGCTGCAAGGGACAGTCCTGCCTTTTCCACACCCCCTCCCGATACTCTTTTTCCATCTAGCACTTCCAGAGGTAGGATTTTGAAACTTCGCGATTTTTTGTCGATTTTGTGACCTCGAACACATCCTCTGAGCCACACAGCTGCTGATCAGTGCAGTGCCGAGCTCCTGGTTGTGTAGGGAGCACCCAGGAATGTGGCATTTGTTCCTGTCCCCGCTTGGAGCTGTGTGGAGGTGCTGGCTCGGCTGCTGGCAGCTCTGCACCCTGCCGTAGGGGACTGCGTGGCCTTGTCACCGTGCTGTGACAAAACAGCTGCTTGTCCAGGAGCTGCCAGGGGAATGCCTGTGCCTCCAACTGCACCACAGACATGGTGATTGCTCATTTTATCTCCCCATTCCTGCGGGATGCCCTGAAAACAGCTCTGCCTCCAAAGATTGACTCTCATGATGTAGATAGAAAATGCTCAGTACAGCAAAGCATTTCTATACCTTTCTATAGCACAAATTAATACGAAGAATCTGAAACTGGAGAGTGGAACAACCTTTTCCCCCATATAACGTGTAGGAACTAACCTGCAGTCAGTCACTGCTGTGACGCAGACATAGTCCAGTGTTTTTCAGGAGTAGTTTGGGAAGTGTTAGTAGGTGTTTTCATCTCAAGGAGCAATAGCTGCTGCCCTGCTCTTTCCCTTGGTAAGGGCTGTCTCTGCTGATGCATAGCACAGCGGGGCCAGGATGTGCTGCACAGGGCAGAGGGCCCTTCAGGCACCTGCCCTGGCCTTGGATCCGTCTTCATGGGGCTCAGGATGCTTCCCAAGGAGCCTGATGAACAAGCTCCCACTGCCCTGGCAGCACTCACCCAGCTGGTGAGCTGTATTCCAGCTCACATGCAGCGTGTCAGGACAGGCAAAATTCCCATTTGTAAAGAGTGCTGTTAACATGCATTCTTTAACCTCTGCCTCCAGTTTGCTGTTCTCATTTACTCCTTCTGGAAGACAAATTTGTGTGTCCTCTGCAAATGACCTTTAGGTTCAATATTAGTGCCTGCAGAAGGCAGGGAAATGGCTCTGTGGAAGCAGCAGCCTTTGAGTCTGGCCTTTACCCATGGGGACAGACCTCTCTCTGTCTCATTTGTCTGTAGCAGTGTTTCTATTTGCATTGTTCTGTCATGATACAGAGACACATATTTTGGACTTAAAGAGTTTTATGGTATCTCTTCCCCCAGCTTTTTGGTCTTTGCAGTCTCAGTGCTCTTTCTGAGTGTGCCAGCCAAAGGCCATAAGCGGGGCTAGGTTGGCTGGGGAGGTAATAACTCCTGTTAAAACCAGCTGATAAATTGAGACAATCTGGGTCCTAGCCTTTTCCTTGGATAGAAAGCAGGAGCTCCTCACCTCCTCACCCTCAGTGTTACTACAGTAGGCAATTTTTCTGCAGACCAACAGAGGCTCGAGTGTGAGCAGATCATGGCAAACTGGCAAATTCAGAATTTCTGAAGCAATTGGCAAATCGCTATCAAAACCTCCTGAGTTCAGCAGATCCACCAGTCCACTGAATTCATACAGGTGCTGTACTGCAGTGTATTTTTGGTGTTGTACAAGATACTTTTGAGAGATTGGTGTGGATTCAAGCAAACAACTGAAGAGCTCTGAAGTCACTTGCAGAGCATGGAAATATCCATTTACTAATGGGAGAAAATTTATCACCAAACATCCACATCATCTTACTCCTTTCAGTAATAAACCTCATGGAAGAGCAATCAAACAAATCTGTAAATTAAAATTTGTAACTCCAGTAAGTCTCTGATTTTTAATTGCAGTAAAGGTAATGGGGTTTATGTCACAATTGGATTTTCCCCACACATTCCCCCACTCCCTCCTTCATCCCAGATACACAGGCAGTAATTGTAGGTCTCCCTCCTCCTTCTCCTGTTCCACAAGCACTTTTCTCTTAAACTAGATCAGAGTAAGTAGCATTTTTAATTTGTACTTAGCTTAATTTATGGCTTCAGTTTTAGACTTTAAGGAAGACCTGTGACCATGAAGTTCGTCATTTTCCATCAGCCTGATAATGATAGCTCTCCCTGTGGTGTATTCCTGCATTTCGTTATGTTTCACTTAGGGCCAGTGTTACGATTTTCATATGATATACTTCCTCCCTTTTAAGCAATCAGAATTCTTTAAAGTGTTTTTCAAGTCTTCTTTAACAAAGCAGATGACAGGTCTGTCCTGATGATTTTGTTCGCGCTTTTCCCCGTCTGTCCCTGTTCCACAGCGTGGGTTCTGTTGGACACTGTTTAACCTCGGGGCTGTTCATCAGGCTGAGACTTTGATTTGCCATCTGGCCACCACATTGGACTGTGCTTTCTGCACAGTGATGTGGCCTGAGATGCCTTAAAAATGATGGCCTTTTGTGTTGTTTTGCATGGCTATCTAATCAGTCATTAAGTAATTAAACCCTTGTGACCAGTGCAATGGGTTTTATTTATGTGCTTCTCCTTGGCTTTTGTACAAGCTTCTGTGATGAGTTTGCTGAAGTATTTTAGGTTTTTTTTGCAGCCCAGCAGTGTCCCCTGTCAGTGGTGTCATCGCAGGATCTCCCTCCCTCTGAGGTTCCTCCTCTTGGACTTGTGTAGCCAGAAATGACCTGACGTCACACCTTGTGAAGATCTCATCGCAGAACAGTCATTACCTTGCACCTTGTGTCTTGGTGCACATCAAAGAGCTGCAAGTCCCAGCAGGCGAGGTCCCAGGGAATGAGGTTTGGTTCAAGGCTCACATAAAGCCAAATTGGCAAGTCTGGTTGGTTTTCTTTTACAAATTGAATCAGACGATTGAATTTGGACATCGAACCGGAGCAGCCACTGCTCTTTGGCTGACTTGCTCGGACCCAGCTGCTTCTGGGCTCCTTGCTGGTGCCTGTAGGGGTTAGAACAGGAGCTGCCTGTGTAACTCCTGCTTTCTGAGGATAGAAAATTGACACAGTGAAACCCTGGGAGCTGACATTAGCACCGAGATCTTCTGGGACAGTGACTGCCCTGACTATAACCATTGGTTATGGCCTTCAGAAATCCTGAAGTAGCACAAGGGATCAAGAGGTCAAACCTGGGCATTTATGAGGGCAAAGTGTGCAAGAAAATCAGTGTTTTATATAAATATGTCACTACCTAAGGCATAGGGATTTCCTAGTTTTGTTGTTTGAAAGCAGAATTGATCTTCTATTCAATTTCTGGTACGTGTAGTCAGTTGAGATGTTATTTATTTATTTTGATGTTGGGCACAGGCTGTAATGCTCCCTGGAGACATTCAGCTGTCTCTTGATCTGCTCAGGTTTGGATATTGGTGTCACTGTGGTTTCTGAGTACCTTCCAAGCACGTGTTAAGCAATACGATTTAGCATATGTCTCATTTAGTGTCTTCTCTGATCCTCCAGGATGATACTGGTCTGGATATGTTCTGCTAGTTAAGTTTTTTTTTTTTTAATTTTTCGTTTTTAATGAGCTACACATGTGGCCATTTAAGCCAGTAAATTTTGACCAGGTGCCTCAACAATGTCAGTCTTTGCTGTGCACTTGGAGAATCGCTTATTCCTAACAGTTAATCCTAAAGGATGCCGAATGCCCCCAACTCTGTAACTTCACGAACAAGCAGTGGGTGCTTGAGTCTCAAATTCAGCTCCCAGACTTTACACCTCCCCACAGCCCATTTCCTGAGATGCTTTCATTAAGCAACATTCGTGGTATGTAAAACTCATTTTGTTCTGAGGGCTTGTTACAGGTCATTGAGATGAAACCAACTGTGAGTTTTTACCTTTGAAGGACTCCTGGGATGCCTATTCTATTCATCAAATCAGTAGTGTTGTACTTTTCTTGTTTTGTAAATAGTGCTGTAACACAGATTGCAGCTTGAAAATGCTGAGGACAAGGAGCTGTGTTGTGGTCCTGTGTGTGTCTCAGTTCAGCTGTATGCTTATGTTGTTTTCTTTACAACAATCCAACAGCTTTCAAAGTTCAGCTGTTGGAGCTTTTGCAAACAGAAACAGGCATAAGCTCTGCTCAGCCTTTTGTATTAGAGATTGCAGAGTTTGAAGCTGTGTTTCAACTTCTTGCATTACAGTGTCAGAATAGATGATATCAGAGGAAAATAATCTCTTCCTGATAAAATTTGCTGCCTCATTGATACTCAGCTTGAAATAGAAGATTACAGGGAGCTGTGCAGGTCTTGACTCTGTGTTTGAACATGCCTGTAATCAGATGTCTGTGTTGAGGGAGAGACCGGGAGTGGGTGTAGGTCGCTCCACCTCTTGCTGGCTGTTGCGATATGGAGGTTGCAGCTTGTTAATTTAGGGAAGATCACTAAGTTGTTGGCTCTCTGTGGTTGTTCTTGCACCAGCTGAGTGTGATTCTTGTTACAGAGTCAGAGTCACTGCCATGTCTTCTCTCAAAGGAGTCATTCCTGCACCTGTTTCTTACTGAGGAAATAGGTGGTGCTTGCCCCCAGTCAGCCCCTGTGGATGGGCTGGTCCCTGCCAGCAGCAGGCAGGGAGGAGGGCTGGGAGATGGAGACATGCCCAGGGCAGCAGCACGGGCATGCAGGGTGCTGGGGTGAAAGCGTGGGGGTCTGCAGGCAAGGCTCTTCCTCAAGGACCTTCTTGGAGTCGTTGAAGGAAGAAGGGGATTTGATGGGAGATTGGTGTGTACAGGCAGGGAAGGACAACACTAGCGATGAGGGGCAGATGCAATGCAGTGATTGGGAGCCCGTTTATGGCTTGGTTACTCTGCAAAGCCAGGAGTGTTTTCTCTGGGCTACCTAGCAGTGTAAACAGACTGCCAGGTGTCTCTAGAGGCAGCTTAGTTCCGGTCTGTGGTTAGTGCTTACCCATGGGGCACTCCAGGAAGATGCTGAATTTCAGTCAGTGATTTTCCTCCTGGTTTGTGAACTAGATTGGGGTCATCGTGGAAAGGGCCTCAAGATGACAGCTGATGCTTAATGACATGGAGGGGTCTGGATGGCCACTAGATCTGTACCTGCTGGAGTGCTTCTCCGAGCCCATCACGTGCTGACACGGAATTTAACTGAAATGAGCTGAGAAATGCTCTTCATGCTACTTACAGAAATGAAGCACAGACAAACCTCTGCGGGGGGGGCAGTTCATAATTAAATAGTAAGACTTAGCTCCTGCTGTCTTTACACAGGTTAATTTATGTTTTGAAAATCTCAAATAACTTACAGCCATTAGGTAAAAAGCCCCTCCCTGAAGCTCTGACTTGCACCTTTCTGTGTCTGTCCTAAGGTGTCTGCTTAAATGCATCAGTACATAAACAGACACTACCTGTGGGAATGTCCAGCCACAGGGAGTTCTGCCTTTTGTTCTCTCCAAGGGTTTGGGAGAGCTTGGCTGTGTAGGCACTGTAGTGGTTCCATGGTTAAGGCAGGAGTTCCGCTCTGCACCTCCTAAAATTGCATTCAGAAACACGTGCCATGAGAATAGGAGTGTGGGAGGGAGGAGAGGGACTAATTAATCATCTGTATGCCTGGGACACCAGCACTGGCATAAAGCTGTTCCAGACATGGGAGGAACCCGCAGCTTCTCCTCAGGGACTATTGGTCCCAGTTTCCCGTGGCCCCATCAGTGTTGTTAGCTGTGCATTCCACATCAAGTCAGTCAGTGTGTCCTGCATTGCTCTCTTTTCAATTAGTGTTTTTTAACAGCTCAAACCCAGACACCTCCTATTTGAGTTGTGCTTGGCTTTGCCATGTGTACGCTGGAAGTTGGTTCAGTTTTGCACTGTTAACCATGGATGTGCTTTATTTATTCAAAGGATGTGATCTAAAGCATGCAATTCAACTAGTTTATTGGTTTTTTCTCTTCTCTTTTCGTTTGGATTTCTGGTTTAGCTGCTATAAAAAGATCTCACCTCATATTTAATTGGAACATGTTTAATTTTGGAGAGGTCATGAAGTGCCATTCCCTAATATGACAATACTGTTAATTAGGCAGAATTCCTGTTGCAGGTGCCTTGTTAAGGAGGCCCTTCTTGTCAGCGTAAAGAGCAGTCATGAAAAGTTGTTGGGTTTTACATAAAGTGGCAATATCCACGTGCCTGGAGGCTGGCAGAGCACAAGGCACACAGAGCAGTCCAGATTTATTTATACATGTGCTTCTCTGTGTGACCGGTGGCTTTGTCACAGCCCTGCTGTGGCTGAGCTCTGAAGGGGAAATTCTTGCACTCTGCTGCTGTACACAGCACTGATAAGTCATGAGGTCTCATCACAAGCCTGATGATAGGGAGCATTTGGTTGCCAAGAGTGGGGCTTTATGAGAAGTTTGACTCCAATTAAAAACACACAACCTTACACCATAGAAAACAAAACCTCTTCTTGATAAAGAGGAAGAGATACAAGATACAAACCAAAGCATTAAACTCTGGAAGGCATACAAAAGATATGTATAAACCATACAATGTTTTGGTTGTTTGGATTGTTTTTCAGTAATTTTTTTAAGCCTAGTGGTTGGGTGCTTTAGTTGTTTTCAGGGTCTTGAAGGGGTGACTTTATGTTTTGAGGTTTGGGTTTGGTTTTTTTGGGGATCAGACTTTCTGAAATACCTGACTGTGTAAAGCCACCTCTTGGTGGTCTCCGCTGGACTCATTTGAGAAAAACAGAGGAGGAATTAACAGAGCCAAGCAAAAGGTTTCGAGCTGATTAGCTCAGGATTTAGTTCAGGAGCCTTTTGCCTCCTGCCCCTCTCAGGGACGTGGTTTGGTGGTGCTGGTTAACAGCTGGAGCTGATGACCTCAGCGGTCTTTTCCAACCTTAACAATTCCGTGATTCTGTGTCAGGTGCTGATGCTGTAGCACCTGAGAGGTGACAAGGGGGCACAGTGGGGACACCGTCCCTTCAAGCAGCAGTGTGTCACCATCACCATGGAACTGTGCAGCCACGTGGCCACTGTCTTGCCTTGGAGGAAGCCTGTGTGGGGAGGTGGCAGCTGCTCCATTCTGTTTGTACTCAGCTCCATTAGTCTTGCCTGATTTCTCTGCAAGACCTAGTCTGAAACAGGGTAGTTTGGTGTCCTTTTGAAGAATTGGCAAAAAGACTCCCCTATGGCATCTCTTGCTGATTGTGTCTGTTTACTGATTAGAGAAATTCTCATTATATTCCTTTGGTTTTGATCATTACAATCAAGTGAGGATAATTTTCAGAAGAAAGAGCAGCATTATGCACTGCGGAACAAATAATGAGACTACTAGATGGGAATAATGGATGGTAGAAGAGAGAAGTTTTTGGGGAAAAAAAAGGATTCAGGAACTAAGTACATTTAATGAAAGCTATCTTTCATAACCCTCTGACACAGCCTTAAATAAAAGTCTTCATCTGGCATATGAAGCAAGCAAGAATTTCATGTAAAAGCCCATAGAGAAATTGAGTTGGACTTCAGATTGTGTGCCTAGATGTGACATTCTCCCTTCATTCATTCAGACTTCCTTTTATTTCTGTGTGATCTTACTGTGAATACTGCTGAAGTGGGATCTGCCCACACAGCATATTGCAGCTTCAGTGCCGAAGGCAGTGTCAGCATCCATCCACTTTCTGAATTTGGTTGGGAGGTGGGGGAATCCCTTCCCTTTTGGGTAGCAGATGTCGGTCTCCTACTCTCCCACAGCTCCCAGAAGTGAACTCTGCCTGGCTCGTGTGGAGTACAACATGAAGGAAAGGATCTCCCCTGCAAGCACAGGATGATAAATAAGCCTAAAAGCTTAAACTCCGTTGAATAGCATTAGCCATAGCTCTGCTCCCAGGCTAACAAATGCCAGATCAGGTTTCTCTGTCTCCTCTCATGCTTTACAACACCTTTGAAATGAGTGCTTTGGTTAAGAGCAGCCAATGCTTCCATCTTCAGCTGCAGGGTTCCTGTGGCTCTGAGCAGGACTCGGCAGTGTGTGTGGGGCTCAGGTGGCTGAGGCCACTGTCCCCACTGAAGCTCAGGAGCAGTTGGTAGTGCAGTGCTGGGGGGCTGTGTAAGAGCCTGGAAGCTGGGAGAGGAGGAGCAAGGATTATTGGTGCTGAATAGAGATGCAGTGGTGGCCTTTTTCAAGTGCTTTGCTTCGGATTGCTTACCACGCTGGGCACCTGGCACCCAAAGGCACTACTGGAATAGCAGTGGATTTTAAACCACTGCTGCTTGCTGAGGTGCGTGTGCTCTCTTGTGGAAGAGGTTGTACTTTGGTGTCTTGAGGAGAGTGAGCAGGCTGCAGGCCAGGATAAATATTTGACTGCTGGTCACCTGCCTCACCTGTCATCTTCCCCTGCAGCCTGGCTGGTCCCAGCACTAGGACAGTGCCTCCCTCTTGCCACAGGGCTTGCAGGTGCCTCCTGGCACCACCTCTGGAGCCAGCAGTCCAGGGCAAACTCTGCTCCTGACAATCAGTCTGTCCCAGAGATCACCCTCCACAGGGCCCTGTGGGAAGGGCAGGGCCAGGTGGGAGCAGAGGTGCTGCCTGGGCAGGCAGCAGTGGCCACCAGGACACAGAGGAACAGGAATGTGGCTCAGCACTGTCTGTGCCAGGACCTTTGCCGAGCTGCCTCTGAGCACAGGGGACTCCCTGGGACTGGTGCCAGGCTGGAGCAGCCCTGGTGTGCTGCCATTAGCTGTGAGTGCCAGGCAGGCTGTCACACGGCCGGGGACTAACAGGTGGTAGTCCCTGATGGGTCTGTTGGCAATCTGGAAACCACTGGATTGTTGGATAATTTCAGCTACCCCCAAAGATGGCTGTTTTTGGAAATGAGAGCAGACATGGAGAGTCATGGTGGCCCCACTGACACATCCAGCTCAGAGCTTGCACCAGAGCTGTGAACTTGTGGTGGGTGTTGGCTTCCAACACTGCAAGAGAACAGAAACTTAAGATGTTGCTGTCACAGCTTTGCTCAGAACATCATGCTACAGTCCCACCAGCTTCAGTTTGGTTTTGACTACTCATGAAGGGTTGCCACAGCCTTTGTCTGGAGTACAGCATGCTCATGGCTGTTGTGGTGATGGTGGGTGGCAGAGGCGCTGGGGTCTCCCCACTGACCCCCACCCAACCCCGCTGGAGAGCTGGGGTGCCCCTGGCCCTGCTCACAGCCTGGATCTGGCACTGGTGAGATTCCTGCAGCGGAACTGAGCTGAGGCACTGCCTGGTTCTGCCTCACCTATTGAGAGCAAGGGTCAGTCCTTGCATCCTGGTGCTTCTCCCCAAAGCCAGCCAGCACTGTGCCTTCATTGTGTGGGTCTGCCAGGAGAACATCCCCTCCTCCGTGGGAGAGGAAGGGGAGAAAAGGAGAACTGTGCTCTTTCGTTGGATGGACAAATGCAGCCTGATGAAAGGAGCCACGTCCCCGCTGCCCACAGCCTGGGGGAGCACTGCCCAGCACAGGTCTTGAGGGCTCCCAAGTCTCCTGTGCCTGCCCTCAGGAAAAACCCCACCATTCCAGTGCTTCGGCAGAGGTCTGAACGCTCCGCCAGCCCTGCTGTGATTTATAAGCTGTTTTGTGGGTGCAAAATTGCAGATGGCTGCATATTATAACTAGGCCAGAAACAGTGTTTTCTGGAATCGCCTCTGGCTGCAGCGTTGAGTGGAAAACCCTCAAAGCCGGAGGGCCCGTTCAAAGGGAAGGAGTAAGCGTGTGGCAGACAGGCCTCGTTCCGCAGTGGGACGCTCGTGTGGGACCTCGCTGGCCCAGGCAGCTTCCCCTTCCCTCCCCAGGGGCCGGCTGCCCCTCAGAAGACACACTGTCTGCCCTGCAAAATCAAAAGGTAAAGGCAGAATTCGTACCTGCGGGGTTTGGGAGTGGGGTTGGGTTTCCCCCCACCCTTGTAACAAATCATGCCCTGAAGTGGTGAGGCCTGGGCTAAAATTACCTGTGATCTTAATGACTTGAAGTTTTAAAAATTCAATTCTAGCAGCAATTGATGTGGCAGATGTAGTTTCTTCAAATAAGAGATGATGAAAAGTAAAGAAGGATGAATAGATTATTGTTTTTATTAAAGGTATTACAGAGGAATAAATTCTTCTCATGAACAGGCCTTCTTTGCTTATTCCCATCCTCTCAATAAATCATTGCCACGGTGTCACTTAATACTGTTTGGGGATCTTGCTCAGGAATGTTTTAGATTGGAAGAAAGAAATTCATATCACAAAACAAACTGTCTCTGCGATCACCATAAGGGTTACTGTAGTTTAGAGAAAGTAAAATATTTACCATCTGATTCACATAATAGGTAAGATAAAGATTGAATGCTAAGGTGGGGAGAATAGCCCGAGGGCACAAGCCACTCCTACCAATACCAGCCGGGATTAATGAACGGCTTTCAGCTCCTACACTCTTTGCTTTGCTTTGTACTTGAAAGTCTTTGCTGCAGCAACTTCAGACTATAATTAGATTGACTGGAAAACTGAATTATCTGCAAAGAACTGCTCAGATCACAAATGAGGCTCATGAACTTTATTTGTCCACCCTAAAAGTGTGTCACCTTCAACAAGCAGCAAAATGATTCCAGCATTTAATAAAATAAAAGAAAGACGTGTCTTAGGAAGTTGGGCATAAAGACACAGCAGCATTAGTCTAGAGAAGGACAGTGTCAGTGTCGTGGCTTCTTCAGCATGACAGTCCTTCATGAATGGCTTTGATAAGGGTACTTAAGTGGCAGCATGACTCAGAATAGTGTTTACCTACCTGAAATGGGTGCACTTGCTATGAGGATGAACAGATTTCATTGAGCATTGTTCTTTGAACTTAGTTAAGCAACAGAAACTCCACTTCCTAGGCTTGTAAGAACAGTTTTGGTGATCATCTCGGTTTCCCTTTAATGAGCCTATTTTTTTATCTTACCTTTCTTTTTGATTTAATGCTCTCACAGTTTTAGTGTACTGTGTGATAATGCTGGTAGACAGATGTGAAGGGTCTGAGGAGCCTTGGCTCTGGCACTGTCACTAAAGGCATCTGATGCTGCTCAGCAGCTGGGGAAGATGGACCTGTAATGGGAGTGTTCTGTGAACTTTGCAGATGTCTCTAGACACTGAACTCTAGTGCTGAACTCCCACGGGCTCTGGGGAAAGGAATGGAGCTGGAGGTAACTCAGCTAAATGTCCGGAGCAGTCCATCTTGCAAACCATGATCCCTAGGGAAACTTTGCCCACAAGTAATCCAATTTCTGTTCGAAATGAGCTTGAGTCAGCTGCAGAGCTGCAGTCTGCTGTGGCTTTCCTCTGACAGCAAACCAGAGGGGACCACCAGCCTTTTAATCCCACACTGCATGTTACCCATCCCCTCAGCCAGCACCATAAATTGTAGAAGTGAGTGAGAAATCATTTATTGAAAAAAACCCCTCTTTTTGTGGGGTAAGTTGTCAAACGGAAAGCTGAAAAATAGGTTTTCTTCATTGTTTTCTTGTGTGGCGGGATAAGCTGGGGTGCTGGTCCTCTGCAGTGTCCGTCTGTCTGCAGATCTGTCCATCTGTCCATCTGCCCACAGCAGTGCAGTGCCAGCACTGCTGCACGGCCGCGGGCTTGGGCTGAGCTCCCTGACAAGATCTGGCAAATGAGGGCAAGAATTTTACAACTGAATAAAATGTGAAGTCTATAAATTTAACGGGGCTTGCATTTTGAATTACAATGGAATAAATTTTCCTCTTAAAAGGAGAAATTGTCTCACTTGTGACTTTCTCTAGTGTTTTACAAGGTTATGAAGGAAACTTCTGAGCATGTTTTGGCAGTTCACATTCTGTGGTCTCTATTCAGAAGATATTTTTTAATTTTCCTCTACAGTTAAGTTTCTCTTGGGGCATCTCCCCTGGCTACCTCTTTGAGTTAAGCACCTAGAAAGTTGGCAGCACACTTGAAACTTCAAATGCATTTGCAGCAAAGGCTCTTGTTGGGACATATGAGTGTGATCAGATGTGAAACCGAGTTTGACTGACTTCTCTTGAGATCTGCTTACCTTCAGTTTCAGTGAGACAAGTTGTCGTCCAAGGAATCCTTTGAAGAGTTTCTCTTGCATGTTCAGATGAGGTACCTGCAGGAGGAAGAATTACTTGGTGGCTGGGAGCCTAAGGTTAGCAGACATATCGTATGTCACCATGATTTTTTTTTTTTATGAAACAAGGGTGGAATGCAGGATCAAAATTACCTCATGTGCTTTGACTTTGAAGCTAATGGGGTTTTTTTGGCTGCCATGACAAGTGCCCTTTTAATGAGCTACCTGGTGATGGTACTAGCACACACGTGCTCCCAGCCAAAGGCAGGGAGGTCCGTGGAACACGGAGCCTGTGGCTCCCTGACGCAAACCTGCAGCCTGGCCTTTGAGGGAACACAAGCACAGCACGCTCTGTAAGCATTGCAGATGTCTGGTTGAAGAAGGTGACACTGATGGCAGTCCAGTAAGCACCATTGAGGAGGAGCAGGACATTGAATGCAGAGTAATTTGGAAGTTTCAGGGGCTGCCACCAGTGTTGAGCCTCCCCACAGCACAGAGTTATGAATAACCCCATTCACTCCTGCCGCTCGTGGGCTCGGCATTTCCTATTCTCTTTTGCTCTGAGTTCAAATATCAAAGGTCAACATAAGTTCATGTTACTATTTTACCACAGAAGTGTTATATGGTTATTGAAAAATAATAAGAAATACAAGGGCATAAGGTTCTTTTTAATACCTGGTTTGCTTCAAGGAGGCATCAGTTGTTCTCGGAATGTCTCTGGTGAGTCTATGGTGATAGTTTTGGTCAGTATGTTCTTACACACTTCTATAAATCTTCTAGTCACTGTGCTTGCTAAGCTTTCCCACAGTGTTAGTTTTTAGGGTTTGCTTGATTTATTTATTTTCTTTTTTTCTTTTTTAATTTATTATTTCCTTCTAGTTTGCAATGTCCCTCCTCTCTGTGATAAAGCAGCAGCAGTGAAACTCTCATACTGCTGTGGTAATAAATTTTTAATCTCTTACGAACTGCAGCAAAGTTGAAGGAATTAAAATAAATGTGGAGAGCAAACACCTGTTTTCTCAGGAGGCAGCAGTAATTATGCTGCTCCTTCCTCTAAGCCATCGGGTACCTGTGGAAATACTGTACTATTACACCTATTGAACGTGCTTAGCATTAAAGGCTGCAAGAGAGGGCTGACCTCAATATCCACATGTTTCTGGCTGGCCTTCAGTCACAAAATCTGCTTCACTTAAAGACACACCACCTCATTCTCCACCCAGCTGTGGTAGAAAACCTCAGTCCCTTGCCTAAACATGAGTGTCATTGTGTGGCTTCTTTAGAGAGCTCACTGCAAAGAGGAGAAATTGTGCAGAGGCAGGGAAGGGCTAAGCTCAAGTATTAAAGTCCTTGTAGAGGAATGAGCTGAGTGCTCCATCTCAGTACAGCACGTGGCACTGTGAACCTGACCTGTGACTGGGTTTTTCTAACAACAATTAGTCACTTTAAAGCCTTTCTCATAAGCAACTGAAATAGTTCAGGAGAGTTGATGAAAACAGGAAGGAATAATAGTCCATGGGCAAAAAAGGCAAAGACCAAGAACTGAAAGGGAGTCTGTGTACTAGGGGAGTGCTGGAGAGAACAGGAAAGGTATGAGGAGAAGAGAAAATGAGAGCAGGACTAAAATGAATGAAAAGGTGGATGAAAGACAGAAATAAGAAAGGAGAAAAAAGTGTGAGCAGGAAAGTGTAAGAGTAGAACTGTAGAAAGAAAAGCAGAGAGATGGACAGAGACCTTACTCCGTGTGTCGCACCCTACAAGTGGTGCTGTACAAGATCTAAAAAGGCAGATGGGCAGGTTGTTGTTTCCTGCAGTTATGCATTGGTTGAGAGTAGTGCCCATGGGTGACACCTGTTTGGTACTTAGACCACTGCATAAATGCAGGATAGGTGGGATTTCTCCATTGCAGGATCAAGGACCTGCTCTAGGAAGGGGAACATTAGGGACAATGCTGAGCATGGAGCACCAGATATGACTGAGTAATGAGCAGAGTAAATGCACTTGCCCACAGCCTGATGATTGAGCATTAAAGACGGGCTCAGAAGGCTCAAGTGTAGACTAGAGCATCTCACATTAGATCTGGAATACCACGTCCAAAAGTCAGCTCTCTTTAGGCTGTGGGCATACAGCAGGTGTGCATGCACTGCTGCAGGCTGCACAGGCTCACTTCTCTCCAAAGGTCACTCGCTGTCGCTCAAACCCAGCAAAACCAGAAGTAAAGAAGGAATTCAGGCTTTGACTAACGGCGGCTTAGTCAGGTGAGGGAAGCTGGTTGTAAAATGGTATCCAGGTCTTTAAAAAATTGCTTTCTTAATATTTGTAAAGTGGTAGCATGTAAAGGTCCCAGACACATACTCCTTATTAGGTGGTTTGGTTTTTTCCCCCAAGTACAAGGTATATAAGCATAAGTCTGTAGAGCTCATGGACCAATACATTGGGAATGGATTTGTGTACAAAACTCTCAAACATCTCCAGATGCAGTGCCCAGTCCCCCACTCTTCAGTTTGGCATAGGGTTATTTTAGGAAATAAATGTTTGAAAACAAACTAACAAATAACACTATTGTGTAAAAATTCTCTGGAATGAGGGTTTGTTTTTATTTCTGTGGGCGTGGAGCTAGTCGGGATCAGAGGCAATAATATTCCCTATTATTTAAGATTATTCATTTTGAGAATTTCCCCAGTTCAGCTGGGTTTCTGGTCCTTAAAGGTCACTGCTATTACTTCTCCATGGGTTGTTTTGCATTATGTGAGCAAGAAGCTAAGGGCCAATATAGTGTGTTGGGTTTGTCCGGGACTCTGCCAAATTCATTTCCCGTCCTGGTCTTGACTTTCTTTTTTTGAAGCTTATTACAAGTCAGGTCACACAGTCCTGTCTCATATTTTTCTGATGGGCCAGAATAAATCTCTCCCAGACTGAGAGGTATAATGACTGCACCCAGCTCACTCATCACCTCTGCCTGACTGGCTCTGTAATCATGCGGGACAGCAGATCTCCAGTGAATATTGGATATTTGCTTCCTGGGTTCCCGGTGTGTTGATGGTAAAAGCCCACATTTAAAACTGCCCTCTCAAGCTTCATGTCCCATTTCCTGCTGAAGTGCCCTAGTCTCAGGTTTATGAGCCTCTGCTGGGTGTGAGCTGTTTGCTCAGCCAGTGGTTTGGATCAGATCTGGCTGTTTATGCCAAGTGCAGAGCGTCTGTCTGTGCCTGTCTGTGTGTGTGTGTGTGTAGGAAAAGCAGCTCCAAAACTATTGACTGGCACTTCTCTCTCCTGTGTTTGTGGAATGACAGAGAGAACTGGGGTCATCCCCAGGTGAGGAGATGTAAAGTGGAAGGAAATCCCACCTCACCTTGCGCTAACTGGCCTTCCCAGTGACTGACTTTATCGAGGGGTCAGGGAGCAGACGGACAAGGTGAATACATATTCCACAGGCTTCAGAGGCAGGAACAGCATCCTGAGACCTGCAGGCCACGCTGATCTGGAACAAGACAGAGCTGTCTTTTTAGCTTCCTCTCCATTCCAGCTCTAAGTAGCTGTCTGTTAACACTGCTTTGGGGACACTATTGTGTTTGTAACATCTCAGCACTATGTTGCCCCGATGCTCAGTCTAAGTTTACATCTGCTGGTTCCCATGATACTTTACTTCCTTATAAGACCTACAATTCCTTCTCAGCTATTCTTGCCTTTCTTGTGAGCCAGCCCAGTTTCCATCTGGGATGTTTTGTAAGAAAGCAGCTGATGGGATCTTGCTTGCATTTAATTGATCACTCTTTCAGCACTGGTTTGGTGAGTTGTGACATGGGAACAGAAACCTAACAGAAGGCTGCTCTGATTAGGTGGCTTTATGGCACAAGATGCCACTCTGAGCAGGGGTGAGCTAGTGAAGATACATGGTACCACTCTTGCTCTATTTCTGCCTTGAATAAATAGTACAGGGGCAGTTCACTGACAGCTATTTTGTATTGTGCTATGTGATTAACTGCAAACCACTCTGCTGGCCTCTGCCCCTATTTATATAGAGCAAAGCAAACTCCTAAGAGCACTCTTTGATTATTATGGTTCTGAAAATGAGTGTGTGAGGGAGTGCTACATCCTGTAACTGCTGGCTTTTAGGTACCACCATGTTTTTGTCATCAGACTCACTGGCAGGCACAGCTTTACTCAGAGCCTTCCTGCCATGACAGCTCTTTGCTCTGTCTCTTGGAGAGGGAATATTCTTCAGCCATCAGCACAGTCCTTCTGTCATGCTTAGGAGCAGCAAGCCCACAACACAGCTGAAACTCCAGGAACTGTGCTTAGTTCTTGGCAAAATGCTTCAAAAGAGAGGTAGACATTTATCCTGCTATTTTCAATGGTGTTTGAATATATGTGTGTGTGTGTATATATATATATATGCTCAAAATAACAGTGTAAGGGCCTCTCTTCCCTAGCTAAAGTCTATGCCATTCTGGTCTGACATGGGGGAAGTTGTGCATTGCATCACTTGAATATATAAGTGCTGCTTGTGTTGGAGCACTGCAGTCTCTGGTTTGAATCAGAACCAGACTGCTGGTGACCACAAGCTTTGCAGTAGAAAGGCTGTTCATCTGTGCCCAGTGTGTGCTCTGATTTATTGACCCCACTCCAGTTCCTAGCAGACATCCCACATCACACAAGTGCCCAGCTGGAGGTGTTACTGGGAGCCTCACATGGGAAGTCTGGGGATGGAAGAACCTGGAAACTCAGAGGCTTGTGGGCATCAGAAGCAGACCCTTTGGATCAAGGTTAAAGCAGAGCATTGCAGAGAGTTCTGAATTGACACTGACTATGTTTTTTGTGTCCTACATATCAGTAACATTGCTGCTAACATGCTGCCAGTGCAGATTTAAAGGGAAGATATTTCTAAAAGCAGTGACTAACATGTCAAATTTCACTAATCAAAAACTTTATTGTATGCCTAATATCATTCATCTCTCCTGCCTTTTTCTCAAGCAGGGCTCGTGCCAGTCCTGGGTAACCTGAGCCAGGCTCCCATCTGCAGGCCCTTCCTACTCCCGCCCCGGGGAGGGGAGAGGGGAGATCGTGTTTTGCCTTCCCTTTTGGGCTGGACCCTGGAGGCTCTGCAGCAGCTCCTGAGTGCCAGCTCATTCCAGGAGAGGGGCCACTAAACTCAAACTCAATTTATCAGTCTCTCAGAGTTGGAGTGTTTTACAGGCAAAAACGAGTTGTTTGGCCTTTCTCTCCTTTTGTAAATTCCTCTATGGTCAGTTTTTCCATGTTTGGGTAGCCAGCCTTATTTTCCAAACATGCATACAGCAAATGGCCCTGCTCTGTGTAATTACAGTGCTGTGGCTTCTCCTCAGGAACCAGGACTTGGTGCTCCCAGACTCCCTGCAGTGAGGACTTGGGGGCACGGGAACAGTCTTTAAGTGCAGTGGGACTTAGTACAGAAAGTGTCCATAATGCCACACAGAGTGGAGGAAAAGCAGCCCAGCCCTTTCCACTTCATCTTTTTGTCATCAGCAAAACTAATTCCAGACCCCCGACAGAAAAGTCTCAACCCTTTGTTCATCCTTCCCTTTCATAATTTTTTTAAAGCAAATCTTAAGAAACATGCAGGCACCCACACACATGCACAGAGCTATATTTCAAGTCCTAACAGGAAATGTGTAATCTGCTTGAAGATTAAAGTGCCAAGTGCTTCTCTTAAGATTGGGAACCTGACACGGATGTGATTATGAATTAGAGATTGCTTTGTGGTATCAGTGAGGGAAAAAAATGAATGGGAAGATAGAAGGGTACAGACTTGTTGAGTTCTGCAACTGCCTTCAAACAGATATGGGGAGCCTGGAGGTTTTGGATGTTAGGGGATATGTGGAAGTTAAGCCAGAGTGTTACAAGAATATATTTTCACTTTTGATAAGCTTCTGTGACAGGAGAAAAATACTAATTTTTGACAAAATGTTGCAGAGTAGATGTCTGAACATGGGTCCTCAACCCTAAAGGTATAAGGTGTACTATGTAGGTCTTCAGAGAGAAATTCCTTAGTGCCGTATCTTGGTGGGGAAAATGAATCATTCCTGCTCTCAGAGCAGGAGTAGCAAGAGGAGAAATCTACATCCTACTGCAGGCAGAACTGCTGCTCTTTGAGGAACAGAGCATAGCACCTGCCAGATTATCCAAAGTTTACTCCTACTGCCAGAAGAAATTAAAAATAAACATTGTCAGAAAGCACTCCAGCAGAGTAAAAGTTTTGTACCTGGCTTACAAAACTGGAAGCAAAGAAGCAAAGTGGAGAGACAGCAGATTAAGGTGCTTTCCCTGGTGACAGCTCTGCTCATCACTCCTGGATGCTGATCCCCAGTGCTGGATGTTTGCCCAGCTGCCAGTACAGCTGGAGCTCGTGTTCTGCCACTGAATGTGGCTTCCCAGAGAGAGCAGCTCTCCGAGTTTACTGGGGGTGTTTCCTAAGTGTACCCTTCATTTAGGAAGTGTACAAACACCTTAAAATTAACCCACTTAACTTTTCTCCCTTTCTATTAGTCAGAATATTGAAAAAAAGTGCTTGGCTCTACAGTTCAGAAAAAATGAAGCGGTAGTTGGCTTTCCTGAGAGCAAAGGTAACTTTAGTCCTCAGAGTGATTTCCCTGCTTTTCCTGTTGTAGCTGGGCCATATTTGCCAGGCTGCTCTTCAGCCTGCGACATGTATTAATAATGTCACAGAGTCCTGGCATGGTTGAGGTTGGAAGGAATCTCTAGAGGTGTCTTGTCCAACCACACTTCTCAAGAAGGAGCATCTGGAGTGTTTAGACAGCACCTCCTGTGTTTGTGCCAATTGCCTCTTGTCCTGTCCCTGGGTGCACTGAAAAGATCCTGGTTCCTTCTTCTCTGTACCTGCACACATTGGTGAGATCCCCCAAGCCTCCTCCCCTCCAGCACTGGTGCCATGACAGGGACTCCAGTGTGCCTGATCTTCTTACTAATATGGACTGGACAAAATCCTAATGTGATGCATAATTCTGTTGCATGGGAGAAGAACCACAGAAAGGGAAGGCAAAAGTCCTCCTGTGTTTTTAGAATGAATTCAAGTCTGGTCAGGAAAGCTTGGGATCAAAAGGTCTGAGAGAAGCTTTGAGTATGTTTGTGCTACACCAGAGACTTTTGCCTCCTTCTAGCCATCTGTAGGCTCTGGGGCAGTGCTCCTCCTCTTAGCTAAGAAGTGTTTAGGTTTGCAGAAGCCCTGTTCTGGTGATCACTCGCCCTCACTGCCACACCTGCCCGTCCCTCGGGGCTGTTTGGGCACACAGGTGGTGCAGGAGCGTGGCTGACACGGGCACAGGCCCGTGTGAGCAGCACTCAGGCACACGCTGCCCCTCCACAGCCGGCTTATCAGCGCCGCTGGCATCTTATCTCACAGCACGTGCACCGCCCGTGCGTTACTGAACGGGCTTCTGCTTCCCTGCTCTGCTCCAGGGCTCTTCTCTGTGCAAAGGGTGACAGGCTGTGCTCTCCCTGCTCAGCCACGCTGGACAGCAGGAACCATTGCAGCAGGAACGTGCAGGAGCAAGGGTTTTGTCCGGGCTGCTCCATGGAGCAGCAGCAGCGAGGGGGAAAAACTGCTACCTCCCTGTCAGGCAGTGCCCACTGGCAGAGCAAGCTGCTCTGTCCTCTGGGGTACCTGTGGAAAAGAAATGTTGTTACCCCATCAGGCATAAGCAGAAGAGAGGTATTTCATTGTTAGTTCTGCTGGTTACCAGACTCTCTAAGAGTTCTTCTCTCTTCCATTCATAATCCATAGCATCTGATCTCTGTATTCCCTAGTCTGCTCTTCCATGAGGGGTTTCTGGGATTGCCTGTGTCAATAGGATGAGAATGGATAAGGTGTCAGTGGGTAGGGGTATATAGTACTGCAATAATGCAGAGCCACTTACATGGAGAGGTTCTACCTTTGCAGTTACTACAGAAAATAATTTCCAAATAGCCAAGGATTTATAATACTGCTTATTTCTTTTCTTTTGGCTTTCTAAATCTGAACACATGTGTAAGCCTCAAGCTCTCTTTCTCTGGGTTTGCTGGCGGTACTGCTGTGGGCTATAAGGACAAATTGACCACTAATTTTAGGAACTGAAAGAGTTTCAATTAAAGAAAAAACCCAACAAAAACCTATCACAAAAGAAAAGGGAAGGTTAAGAGAATTAGGATATCTTTTTCTGAAAGAGCAAATATATGATGAAAGGCTGCAGGACAGTTTCTCTTGATTTCTCAAAAGCATTAAGATTGTCTGTACATCTGCAAAGAAGGAGTCACAGAAATAACATTTAACCAAGGGACTTGGTTCTCAGGCAGGAAGGGCACGCAGGTTTGGCACCGGTGCTGCTCAGGCAGGGACAGGCAGAGTGTTGTGTGGTGGCTGTTGGCAGTGGCAGGACACCAGCCCATGCCAGAGCTGGAGCTGCCAGATGGGAGGAGTGAGGCAGAGCTTCCTCACACCCCTCCGGGCAGGGGGCTCCTTTGGCCACAGGGAATTTCCCATCGTGGTGGCACTGGGCTCAGCGTGGCACAGAACTGTGTCCTTGTCATGACAAGGACAGCCCCCAGATAAGTGCACGTCCCTGAATCAATTTTCTAGAGCAGTTTGACCACCATGAACTTGACTTAGGGGCCTTCTTTCCATTGGAATGCCCAAGCTGCCTTGCTTTATTTTGCACTTCTGGTTTTTGCCTTTCCTTGTAGCCCCTTTGTGTTCTTGTCCACTTTCAGCCAGCCTCCCCTGTAACCTGGAGCAATCCCAAGCAGTACCAGGCAGAGGTGGCTCTGGACCACATTTGGCGTGGGTGTGATCCCTTGCAGTTCACTGGGGCCATTCCTGGCCAAGCTGATGCCTCCCTTCCTGATGGATCACGTGGAGATGGGCTGGGCAGTGGGCAGGACCCCCTGGCAGGAGCAGGTGCCTTCCTTAACCGTGGTCCCCAGAGGCCTGAAACCCATCCCTGTTGCACTGTCTGGCTCAGGACACGAGGCACCACCACCACCACAACCTCGCTGGATACCAGGGGAGATCCAGCTGCTGCCTCTGTCCTCCCCTCCCACTTCCCTTTGGCAGCACACCTGGGAAAAAACAACTTTCTCACTGCTGACGAGGGGCTGCAAATTGGTGAGTGATGTGCCTGTTATTGCAGCAGTTCCCATCCCCTGGGATGTTCCACTATTTATTCTCATAAGGGTAGGATGAACCCAGTCAGCCCCAATAATAGAAATGTCAGAGGCTGCCGAGGATTTGCTGAGATAAATGCTTATTGGAATTTCTACATGGCAGGAAGCATCAATTTTGATAGTAATTTCCTTTGTGGAAGAGTTTCCTTGATTTCTTCTTATTCAGGTACAATTTTGTACGATCTAGGCTTCTTTATATCAAGACTTCGAAATGTAGAATTTTAAAAAAATATATTAAAATACTTTATCAATATTGCAACATGCCAATATAAGTTTGCTGGAGCTGCTATTGTGACTGGGTTTTTTCCATTTCTTTTTTCAATTTGTGAGAGTATTTATTTTCATAAGCAGCAGCATAAATAATTACTGGGATTTGCAGAAAACATTTAAGAAAAACAAGAAATGTGTCACACTTCAGGCTTTTCTACCTTGATTATATATGTGAGAAAACTGTTGTATTAAAATAGTTTTTACTGTTGTAAGCTTGCAATATTTGTTCTTCACTTAGATACCCATTGCAAGAGCACCTGATCAAGGGAGGTGGCTTCTGTTTTTTTTTTCTTTTTGATTTCTTTGTTACGGTTTGATTTGTTTGGGTTTGTTTTTAAGAGACAGAATCTGCTCAGAAATATAAATCCTAATATCACAGCTCCCTTGCTGCAAAATAAGCTGTTGTTATTTTATCACCTTACACATTCGGAAAGCAACTACACAAAGTTTTGATGGTAATTTGTGATGTTGGGGCAACTGGAGAAGCAGACAAGGAGACAGAGTATCTGCCAGAGTGGAAAAAAAAAACAACCTATAAAGATGAAAGAAAACTGATCTCCCTAGACTGGTATGTACTAGTAAGTTCAGCCTTAAGGCCAAAGTTGGTATCAAAGTATCACGCTTCAGGACTAAGCCCACAAGAGAGATTTTTAGGATAGCTCTATCAGCTTTCTCTGGGTTATTTTTAGGAACCTTGTATCCTGATGGAGAGAGGCTCAGGAGTTCCTTCTGTAAGTAAATGTGCCAGACGAGGCCAACTGAACTCTTGCTTTTCGTTGTCTTCCCGAAGGACAACTTTGGGGTTTTTTTTCTTGACCAGGCTGCTTTTGGGTAACTTTACCAGAACAGCTTCACCCCTTGGCAGAAGATTCCTGCGGAGGTTCTGGAAATTCTTTTCTTGTCTCTGTGATTTTTTAATTTTGATTTTTTTTTGTTTTAAGTATTTGGACACAGCTGTGGAAATGAAATTAAACAGCTGCAGCACAGACCCATGGCATGTGCTGTGTGATGCAGTGTGAACAACCAGCTGTGGAGCTTTTGTGGAAGCTTCTCGATTCCTGTGAGCACTAACGAAAAACAGGATCGGTTTGGAATCTTCTCTGCTACATGCTAAATCTCCTGCTGCTGCTTGCTTTTATTGCATGGTTTCACTCGGGCCGTGGTGTCCCTGGTGCATGGGGAATTGATGGTGGCAGCATCTTCATATTGCCTTGCTTGTGTTTGCAGGGAATGCCGGGGAGCTGGGCATCCGTCCATGTCCGGATGTCAGTGTCATCCTTCTTGCACCGACACAGTGCTCTCACTGCCCCTCTTTGAGGATGTGCCAGCAGCGGTTTCCAGCTGCCATGGGATGTACATCCCCCTGAGCCTGTGCTGGGTGGCTTCTGGGATGGGGGCTTGGGAGGTTCTGCCCTGTTTGCAGAGGTCACCCCTTGCCTTGGCTTTGTCCTTGGAAGAACAGCAAACCCTCAGGAGCTACTGCTGCTTTCCAAGCCTGGTGCAGGGGTGCTCACATCAAACCTCTGGCCTGCTGTGCTGCCACTGCCATCCTCAAGGTGTCCGTGTCCATGGGCATGACCTGTGTCACCGTTCCCTCTGCTGATCCAGCCCAGCGTGCCCACAGAGGGCACCTCAGCGTTTGTGCTGCAGCCCTCCGTGCTAAACGAGGCTGATTTGTTCTGTGCTTTGCCACCCAGCTCAGGCGCTCGCTTGGACGTGAAGGTTAAGTTGCAGTACCAAAGGATTGATTTTTCAGAGCCTCACCAGGGAGACGTGCTAATCGCTCAGTTGGGGATTTTCCTGCACATCTCTCCACACAAGCACACCTTAATCAAGTACTCACTTGAACATAAGAAGTGCTTTCGTTAAGAGGGCTGGCATTTCAGAGATGCCCTTTGCTTAATTCCAGTTGTCTGCTTAATTAGACATTTGAGAGTGCCGTTAATTGATTGATGAACAATTAAAACAGCTCCAGCTTCTCTCCTGACTAAGATGCATTCAGCAACTAACCCTTCTTGTCTTCCCCTCTGGGAATTTGCTCTTTGTTGGGTAGCTGTTACCTTGCCTGTTTTGGTCTGTAGCTCTAGAAACGCACAACACAAACACATTAGAGATGTCTCTAAATAAACACACATTAACGTTCTGGGCTTATCGTGCACTCAGAGCCACAGTTACACCCTGGGAAAAAGAAAGCTGGAATGGGAAAAAGTTAAAACTGCAGAAGACCGGGATTTCATTCCTAGGATCTTGCATTTGCACTTCCACATTATATTTTATAATTAGACTGAGGGTCATGGGGCATTGTGACAGTCATGCCAACTATAAATTGCCCTTTATCAAAACAGGAAAAAAAATCGGAGTGAGCATGTATTAATTAACTCTGGCCCAGGCTATCCGTGACCGCCAGCCTCACCCCAATTTCTGTTGCTGGGCATGTTGTAATAACCTTTTTTCATTTAATATTTAGAATCCCTGAGGGAGTTGGCAATTTGGAGACATTTAGCAGATGAAGGGGTGGCATTAAAGGGAATGTCTCGCCGGGCAGCGTGCACAGTGTGAGTGTAAAGCCTGCTCTCCTCCTGCCTCGGCAGCGGCCCCAGCGTGGGGTGCAGGGCCAGCAGCGTGTGCGGGCAGGTTGTGGCTGCCTGTCCCAGGAGGAGCACGTGCAGAGGGGATCTGAGTACCCCGGGCAACACAAGGAAAAAATCTCGATTAAAATTAAGATTAGATAACAGAGAGAGCAGCTGCTCTGAAGTGTGCTCTTCACAGCAGCCTTGAGGGCATTTATTCCTTCTTTCTCCCACACAGCTTTGTAACACAGCCCTTTGCTGTGAAACAAACCCAGCTGGAAGGCTCATGGTGGTTTTCTGGAAGAAGCAGTGGGCTCCTTGCCAAGATGTGAGGAGCCTCTCTGCTCCTTTGGGTCCTTCCTGCTCGCACTTGTAACTCTGACCTGGAGCTGCCGTGTCCCAGCCCGCAGGAGCAAACTGGACGAGCCCCATGTCTGAAGTGGGGCTCCCACACGAGCCGTGAGAGGCACTGTGTCCTGCAGGAGCATGTGGGCCAGGAGAAACCACGTCCCTCCCTTGGCCTTATTTCTCCTCGGCACACCTTGGTGGTGCATCTTACTTCCAAGGCAAAACATTGCCTACCTAGTGGGCAGGGGGTGTTGTGTACGTACTCCTTCGTTGTCCTCGCTGTGTGTGGGCCTCAGGCTTGCAGCAGATTGTGCTGTAGTGGTTTAAGGCCAAAGGAACAGATGTCTTGTGTGTTCGTTGCTGTTCCATGGTGTGGAGGGGAGCAGTGACTCAGGTGGACATGGGCAGATACAGTCTTGGGCAAACACAACTCATATTTATTGGAGAAAGCTCGGTAGCTGAAGAGCAGCGGACACAGCTGAAGGGCTGTGCTGGTGTTGGGGGAAGGGGCAGTTTTCTTCCTTGTAGCTCTGCATATTTTCATCACTCTGTGTTTCATATGGAAACAGCATTTGCAGTTTTTTGCACAGCCTTTCTTCTGGAGCCCAGCACGCCTCTGGCTGGCTCCCCAGCAGATTAGAGGTCCTTCCGTCTCTGACAGCAGTGTGAGGCTAAGTGAACTGTTTGTTCTCCTTTTTCCAGCAGTGAAAACAGTCAGCCACTGTTTTTGTTATTGCCTTTATCTTGGGTTTTGGGCAGATTCCCTGTGCTCTCCTGCTGCAGGATACGTCGCATGGAGCAGTTGTCAGTTTGGGAATAGCTGTTAGCTTTGGACAGAGCTTGTAAGTGGTTAGAAAACCATCGCCTCTGCCTTATGCTGTGACACCATGGCTTCAGGGGCAGTGTCCCTGTTCCCTGGAACCTGTTACATTTTGAGTTATGGCTTTCTTTTCTACAGTGATTCTTAACAATTTGTTAAACCTGCCTTTGTACTAGTAAAAGGCAAAATTAGTGGTAGGAGACTTGATTAAAACATTAAGTAAGATCAGAATATGTTTTAAGGAATTTCCTTGTTCTCCCAAATGTGATTTAAGTTGCTTTTAAGTGAAAAATAGACATATCCGCCATGCTAGGGAAAAACCTCTTGAAATATCCCAATATTCTTGTTAAAAAGAGGAAGAACATGCTCTCAGTGGTCAGAGGTGTGATGTTACAGTCTGAGTTTGTATAAGGTAAGAAGAGCTGGCATTTAAAGGTGTTAATTGAAAAACACAGTAGAAGATAAGACAATAAAGCAGCTGTCTCTCCACCTTTTCTGGCTGCTGGGAGCTGACAGGGGCAGAACACCGCACACATGCTGGCTAATGGAGTTTGTATCTCTGCTTTTGAATGCCTCCCTGGCTGCTTTGATTCCCTCCTGGCAGGCTCCAGGAGGTGAAGCCTTCACCAGGGGTTTGCTCAGCAATGTGCTGTAAGGTTAGTTACTCTGGTGGGTGACACACCTTGCCATATGGGAGATGGGAGAACTCATGTGGATGGGGAGCTGCCTGTTTGTCAGCGAGATAAATTAATATTACGTTCATGCCTGAACTATTGCTCATCCTTAGGGCTCATTAAATCGTTCATTTTTTCAGTGAAGTTTCACAAAGTCCGAAGTTGGATGTGGAACCTGGTTTTAATGAGCAATACTTTCCAATTCTTCCTGCCAGGTTACTCCACCACAGGCACAGCCCATCGTTACCTGTTTTTCTTTCCTGTGACTGGTTTTGTCAGGCCATCTTTCAGGCTGAAGGAGTGCTGGTTGTGGGGGCCTGGAAGCCCTGACAGTGGGAGTGATGCAGACTGTGGCTGACGTAATGCCAAGCCCGATGAACACTCTCCAAAAGGACTGATGGATATTTGTATTATTCAAAATATCCTATCAGAATTCCCTTCTCACAGTACTGATATTATTGTAAAACAGTTAAAGCATATTTCAGCTTTATATGAAGTCTTAAGGATCTTGTTTTTTCAAGCACCGTTTTCTGGTATCTCCAGTATTGTTTTCCCTGAGGGGTGAGTAAAATTGTCACAATTACTGCTGGCATTAACACAGTGAGGCCAGGGTTTGAGTCTGGGAGATGGGCAAAGTCAAAAGTTCAGCATCCTGTTCCTATATGACTTGAAGCCTTTCTTAACTCTGCACTGGAAGAGCTTGCAGCAGCCTTGACATAATGAGTATGTATGTAGAAATCTTCAAACAGAAGAACCCAATATGGCTCATTCAACCTGAATTGAGGTATTTTTCTCAATTTCAGAAGAGTAGCTCAACAGCTTCCAGAAATCTGTATGCCCCTTGGTATGATTCTTATTTTAGACTTTTGCACTCTAAAATCTTCACTGTTCATTTCTGAAGCTCTTGAGGGCCCTGCAGGGGACTGCCCTTGGGGAATTAACTTTGTGTTAACTACTGGAAGTCTTTTGTTTGCCCTTTCCATGTGTGCAATGACATGTGCTCATGCTCGAACACCATTTCAGAGCCTGGATTTCCAAAATCTCCTGAGATACAGAGGGCTTTCTGTCAGTGCAAAACTGCTGTGGGAACAGCCCTTCCTGTGGCCCTTGAGTAAAGTCCCCTGAGACACATTCAGCCATATGAATGGCTTTAATGTTTAATTCATGCTGTCGAAGTAAATCATCTCGTTCAGATGAACAGTGCTGGAACCCGTTTTTAGGGAACTCGAGTGCTTCCCAGACAGACAGATTTCCCCATAAGTTCTGTGGACTTCTGCTGGTGGGGTGCTTGGTGGGGTACTGAGTGAGCAGATGTCCTGGTGGGAGGTGGTAGCTTGCTTCTAGCACGAGATATTCTTTTTCTGCAAAAGGAAGGGATGTTGATCTGGTACCACCTTTCTCTTTCAGCAGACGGTCTTCAGTGCCCTCCTAGGAAGATCACAGCTACCACAGTGGATATAATTTTGATCTAATTATATGGTGCCACATTGTACCACGGTGGAAAGCTCAGTAGCTGGCTCTCTACAAGCTCAAGTTGCAGCCTGTAGTGCAGCAGCAGTAGTGCTAACAGAGTCAGCAAGGGCTACTTTGGAACAGTTTTATTTATTTGGGTTTATAAAGTGGCTTGTGCAAAAGTAAGGAACAGTTCTACAAAGCAGTTGTCATAGACTAAATACCAGATTCCCCAAACATCTGTTGTAAAAGCCCTGTTAAATTCTCGTTCCATTCCATGGGGACAGCCTGAGAAAAAAACAAGCAGACCTTTCAGAATGAGCTAAAGGAAATTAGTTGCAGACTAAGGAGGAAGGGAGTTGAGGTTCCCAGGAATGTGTATTCTCATTTTTGCTACGGTGAGCTGTTGGCTGGAAAATTCCAGCTGCCACAGACAGGATTGGACAGCAAACAAGTCTGTTAAGCACATGCATCTTCCAGAAGAACATCATTTAGTTAACGTGTATGTAGACGGGCAGTGTCTAATTTGTTGGGACAGACACCTGCCCTCACACGTGTTCAGGTGAAGCTGAGGTGCCTGGTGGTGTGCAGGTGTGGGTGCAGAGGCTCTGCAAAGGTGTTTGGGCTGCTGGGGGCAGAGATCAGCCCTGTGCATATCTGGTTTATGCAGGCGTGGGCCCTTTGCTTGCAGCTTAGCTGCACATTTGAATCAGCAGTCCTCGTCCAGCCTTTTAATGGTTGTACTTGTTTACTCTTCCTTTAATTTTCTGGGGATATAGCAATAAAACCAACTGTTATTTGAACTCAGATGGACACACAGGATGTCCAGAGCATGCCAAGTGCAGGCTGGGTGGCGCAGCCCAGCCAACTGCTGTGGAGACGTGGTGCATCTAAATGGTCTAAAATACCTCCTTTTTTAACCCATATGTCCTAGAGTATTTTTTGGAATTTAATAAATAGCATTAGTCTGGTAAACTGGTCCAGGTAGTTCCTTTCTCCAGCTTCCAGCTTTTAATCATAGTCTGTTTTCACATTAATAAAAGAGCGAGTTATGTAAGTAATTTCACTAATATTAGCCCCAGGCTCCTCACTACTGAGAGTTTTGTGGTACAGAGCTATTCTCTGAATCCCAAAGCTATGTGTAATTGTACAATACACAATTCAGCTCACCATATGCACTTCATATAATTGAGAAAATTTACTTAATTTTATCCACTATTAAACCCAGCTTTAAATGAGAAATGAAACTAATTAATACAATGGACAATTCCTCCTGACTCTAATGAACCCTGTTTGTATTTTGTTGGTATCAAGCATTTTATTATGGAACAATAAATATGTCTGAGCATCCAGCCATTTGTCAGAGCAATCAAGGACAGACATAATTAAAAGGTAGAGCTGACTGACCAAATAAGGTTAAAAACCCAAACAAACACACATTCATATCTCCTTGGAGATCTCTGGTAGGTGTCAAGTCATGCCCACCTTTGGAAGGGAGAGGTTGGTAGTTGCACAGCAGCCTGTGTGTGGCAGGAGGAGCGCTGCCAGTGCCCTGCCCCAGCTCTTGCTTGGGGCTGGTGCTGGGCAGTGCTGCAGGGCCCTGAGCCCACTGAGCCTTCCCAGAGCTGCTCTTTGGGGCTGCACCCCTGCAGCAGGACAGGCTCCTGCTGGAGGCTGCTGAGCATGGGGCTTTGGCCTCGTACATCAGCTGTTTCTTCCCAAGCAGTACCGGATCCATACTCATGTCCAGTGCTCATCTTGACAACATTTATATCTCTCATAACTTTCTGGATTTGTTGCTTTGTTGTTTTTATATGTTTCATCATTCTGATACTGCAGAATGTCCTCCTAGGCAGAAGTGTAGCCAAAAGGAAGAATGGGTGTGATCATGGACTTAGGATTCAGCAGATAAAACTCCTGTTGATATCACTATGAGTCAGATCATGCCCACCATTTTCCCTGCCAAAAGTCACTACAATCCATTGCCATCAGGAGAGCAAAGTGTTAGGTGTCCCTTGACCCTTTGAGGTTATAAAGTGTAGAGTTATGTCAATGTCCAATCACTGGAATCTCAAGGTACCTTCTGTACAGCAGCAAAACCAGCTGAGAGGAAAATGAACCTGGTTCTTCAAATGCTCTCTGTGCTGTTGACCCACCTTTGCAAAGCCATCAGCACACGGTGCTGTTATTGCCATCACAGACATCCTGGGTACTCCTGTACAACACCTTCTATCTCAAACAGCTGCTCAGATCAACATCTGGCTTTGCCCCAGACCATTTTTGCAGTTTGGTGGAAGTGGAGTTTGTCACATGGGCTGCATGTGAGCCACATCCCACTTTGCCTGCCGCGAGCAGAACAATTTCCTTGTGGAACCCTTTCTCTGTAAGACTGGCCCACGTTCCTGTGGGACTGCACGATGGAGCATCAGCTCCTCCACATCTCCCTGCGTGTGAGAGGGGCTGCTGCCCGGGCTGGGCTGAGCTCAGCTCTCCTTTCTTGCTCCCTCTGTGAAGACTGGGTGAGGGAGAGCAGATGTGCCAGAAGCCACTTCTGTTTCATGTGAACCTCTTGTGTCCTAGGCTGGGGAGATGCTTGTCCTCATGACAAACATTGCACCTATGTGTGGGTGCATGAGTGATGCATGCTTGCAGTTCTTGTTGCTTAATTAAACAATTTACTTAAGATATCAGTCAAAATACCTGTCAGTGTTTGTGTGCAGTGCAAGGGGAGCCGTTTCTGACTGCTGGGATGAACAATGCACAGTCACTTTTCTGGTAACTGTAAGCAAATAAAAAGGGTGGTTGTTTATGGTCTTAAAAGTCTTTCCCAATAAATTAATTTCCTGCATTTCATTATCTCTAACCAGTTGTCAATGGGGCCTTGGGAATCTTCTCTGCCAAATCTGCTTTAATTTTGTACATCATGTGAATTTACCTCTCAGTTAGGACCTGATGTAACAAGATAGTGGAAATAATATCTTTGGCTGAAATATGTTCAGAACAGGTTCACTGTTAAGAAAAGCCTCAAGTAATTCAGTGCCTGTTATTAAAGCAGTAAGAAGCTTAAACAAGATTTCAAATCTATATTTGACCTTTAATTTACCTCAGCAAGGCAGAGCTGAATTAGCATCATGCATCTAAACAGAGATTTTGATTTCCAGAATGATGTGTGAGCTTTGATATCATTCTCCAGTTTTGCAAGCCATATTGTAGAAATGAGAAATGTGGGTTTTTTCCAGTCTGCCTGTTTGTGGAGTAAATGTTAATGACATATTTCCCCCTCTTTTATGGGCTTTTACTCGTGAGTGCTAGATCTGATCCCTTGCTCCATGACTGTACTCACTTGGCATATAAATGAGGATTTATAACAGAGTTTAACTCTTCCAAATGATTGTGGGGTCAGAGGTGACTGCTGCTTTATGGTATGGTCTCCAGCATAGAATGTTGTGATGTTTTAGTTCGGGTAGGAGAGTTTATGGTATAAGCTTCCTGTGGTAACACAGCTTTTAGGAGGAAAATGATTTTGTGCATCCTGGTGGCTCTAAACATGAAAAAGGGCTTTGTTGAACAGTGTGTACGTGGCTGGCTTAAATCTTTGGTACCTCAATAAGGCCTTTAAAATACCTGACATTTGGAGCAATGATGCATGCCATGGAGAGCATTCTCCATGCAGGATGGACTCTTCATTTGCTTTTTGGGGGTGATCTCAGCAGGTACAAAGAGAACTGCAGTAAGGTCAAGAGTAACCTCTTTCCTCTTAATTCATCAAGGCAGTCTCATGCTATTGCAGGTATAAAGGTTGCACAAGTAAATGGAGTATAGCTCGGTCTCAGCCCTCTGGTACACAGATCCAGGAGGTCATGAAAGGGGTTCTCTGCACTGCACTTCCTCTACTGCAGAAGAACGTTTCCACAGGTCTAAAGTGCATGGGACAAAGCATTTCAGGTTATGGGATCCAGTAGAGTGAGTGAAAACTCCTGTGGGTTTTCCTTCTTTTTCTCCAACTTCTCTTTTTTGTTGTTTAGTGGAGGGAGGAAGGGCTTTGTTACACTTCTGAAGCCAACTTGTGTCGCAATCACACGCAAAGAAAACATTGGCACTTTATAACTCATACCTGTGTGATTGCTCTTTGTTCACTCACAGGCAGTTCTTTAGGTAGGAAGCCTCCAAAAAGGTTTCTTAACATAGCAGGAGGTCCTTGCCAGAATGAGGGGACAGAGAGTGAATTTACTGTAATACCTACTGAAAAAATCATGCCACTGCAAAGGTGCTGAATGCAGTCTTGGTGCCATTGTGAGCTGGGATTTCCAGGCAGTTACAGGGGTGAGTGATGTGCCCCACGCAGCCCCTCAGCTGACAGCTGACTCCTTCCAGTGCCTCTGCAGAGCCAAGCAATATTCTCCACATAGTGCACTAACTGTGAAATATTTTGGGTGTATTTCAGTCTGCCGTGGCTACCTTTCCCTCTACTTTGGCTTTCTTGTTCCTCTGTCATCTTCTGCTCTCGTTCCTCATCTGCTCTTAATTACCTGTTGGCTTATTCAGGTGTTTTGATGGCACTCTAAAATTGGACAAATTGTAGGAATTCTTGTCCCTACATTGGCCTTCAAACCATGGCCCTGACAGCAACCCCAGAGCAGAAGTGTTGAAAATGAACTTTTCAGTCGTGCCCCCTTGTCAGTGCAAGGAGGAGGATTGAGGCATCTGAACCAGTGTTTTTGATTCTGGAATAACAGCAGGACAGTGCATGGCTCAGGTTCCTAAATGAAAAGAAATTCTGAGCCAGCTTAAGTTCCGTAAGCGAGGAAAGAAATGTAATGTGGCTTGGTGCATGCAGCAACACGCTTATTTTGTTGAGCTGATTTGTGATTTTTTTTTTTTTTTCTTGACCAGGGATAAGAGAGCTGATAGAAGGCAGCTAGAGGTGGCCTTTTCAGAGGGATTATCATGAGAATTTAAGTGCAGTGATAAGAGTCCTGCCTCTGTCTTCGTAACTGCTCAGTTTAATTTGCCATCCTTGTGGAGTTGCTGAGCTTGTGTTTAAGAACTCGGGAGGATGTGAATGGTTATGTAGCCAAGCACAGAAAGGTTTTAAAAATTACTTTCCCAAGAAAATCCCTTAAATATCAGGAGCAGCAAACCCCACAAGGAAGATCAGTTTTTATGATTACTGCAGCTTATTTGGGTCAATGAAGACTGTCTGCTTTTATTCAGAGAAAGTGTGACTGGGGCATAAAAAAACATTACAGGGACTGTTAAGGGATTTTTAAGTTCCTTGTGATATGTGAGGAACACCCAGGAGGCTCTCAGAACTTTTTTTATTATTCTGAAGTTGTTTTATGTTGTGCTTGGTCTTTATATGGAACACCAGAACTGTCAATGCTTCAAGCTCTAATTGAGTCGAAGGCAGTTACTGGGCTCAGCAGGGGAAACGGTACTTTACAGGTGGTCACATTAAATGATCCAGTGGCCCCCTTCTGGCCATAAAAATGTAGGATTTTTTTTCCCATTATCCTCAAATGTAAAATATGCACTGAGCTCTTTGTTAGCCTTTAAATCAAGCTACAGAAGTTGCTGAAAGCAAACCCAGAGTTTTATACCAGATTATGAGAAGTATGAAGAGAATGAAAACAGGAAACAAAGCATGTCTAAAATAAGCCAGTGTCCAGCCCAGGAAAGCTAAATCAGAGTTTTACAGTGTCAGAACATAATACAAAGCATAGCAAACTGTTTTATGCATTGCAGAGCCTTCTGCTTGCTGCACTGCTCTGATGTTCTGCGTGACACCCACAGCAAGGTCTGTACAAGGTGCCATCAGAACCTGGTAAGCCCAGGGGATGAGGAATGCTCCTGCACTGCTGGGACAGCTCATTCCCTCAGCTGGTGGGCTCTCACTGGTGTCACCAGCAGAGTGGGCTCTCACTGGTGTCACCAGCAGAACGCTGTCCGTGCAGCAGTGCCCAGGAGAGCAGGACCTCCCTGCAGCCCACGGTCCCCAGGCCCGAGTGTGCCATGGCACCCCATCCCAGAAACTGCCATGAGCACGTTCTGCTCGTGGGGACTGCAGCAAAGGGCTCTGAGGGTTGAGGACTTTGTCAAAAGCACTTGGAACAGGAGGACTCCCTTTAGCTTTTGTTACATACAAGTGAGTGCAGAGATACTGGGAGTCAGCCAGGGGCTGGGGCTGCTGCCCCACATGAAGGTGAGGAGTCCTGGGGTTCACCCTACTCACAGGGTCTGCTGACACTCCTTAAGTAACAGAGGGCTTTGGGTTATGGGACTGGAAACATAAAGCCTTCTACAGGGCATAGAGTCGCACTAAGTTTCAAGATAAGTTGCATTTTTTAAGAAACACTTGGTGAAGGTGAAGTGTGTCCATAGGGGTATGCATGTGGAGATTGTGGCTCTGTGAGGCTGAACAGCAAACATCAGTGGCAGAACTCACTGAGGTAATTTAAGACAGATACGATTTAGAAACAGCAACAACAAAAAGAAGTGAAGCTGCATACTCTGGATTGTTGTTAGCTCCCAGCTATAGCAAGGACTGACCTGATACATCTCCCACTGCCCCTAACAGAGACAGCACTGTCCTTGGTTACTCACTCACATTTCCTGGCTTTTTGTCCCCCATGAATCTTCTGGAAAGCTTATTTTCTGTTCTGTGCAGCTCAGAGATTGGGTAAGAATATATAATCCTCTTTTCTTATTGCATCATTATTTTATTGGAAGCCATGAGGTGTGTCCAGATATGTGTGTCACAAGCCACACCCTGTGGTCACACCATTGAGGTGGCCACTTACCCCAGAGGGGCTTTACTTGTCAGTGGCATGGAGTGGTTTCCTTCTGGACTTCCTATCCCAAATGGCACAGCTGGTATTTCTGCTGGTACTGAGAGGTCAAAGACTTTGCTACTTTGAAAAAGCTACTGAAATAATGCTGACTGCAACCCAAGGTGTGAGCAGAATGAGGCTTCCCTGGTGGTTTGGTCTGCAGACAGTGGGGACAGGTCACAGCTGTTTACACCTGGGTTGCTGTCTGGCTGTGACGGGTCCCTTGAGGTGCAGATGGCAGAAGTTGGCCTATTGCAATTGTTGGGGTGAGTAATAACTTCTCCCCTAATTATGTCTCCACTCAAGAGATGCTCAAAGAACTGAAAGGCATGTTTAACCTACTGTTAAAAGCCCTTTGCAGGCATTAGGGCTGCCCCTGTGCTGGGGTATTTTGGCAAAGAATTCATTTTAAATATTATGGAATTACCTTGAAGGCTCTGTACTGCCCTGGTGAGAGACAGCACACAGATATTTCAGGCAGCTTTTAGAAATTGGGAGGGGAGGCAGGAGGAGAAAATGCTGCACAATTGTTTGATGTGCTGATCAAAAGATAAACTAGAATCAAATTAAACCCCAAGGGTTTGTACAACCTTGCTTATGTTTTATGCAAACCTTCCTCTACCAAAGGCAATAAAACACTGTTCCCTTTCAAGGCAGATGGAGTGCAAATGATGAGCAGTTTTCCCCTTTTTTATTCCACTACTTACATTGTTGTTTTACAATTTTTCCTTACCCATACCACATCATTTCTGCTCATTAGGAGTATGGTACTTGCTATTCATTCTACCACGTTGAGTCCCTCTCTTGTGCTGGCTGGAGAAATGGAGCCGTTTGTCTCTTGGCTTCTTATCAAAAGGCCAAAGGTGCACAGTGGGCAGGCAAGGAGGCATTTATTTCACTCCCTGAAATCAAGGGGGAATTCAAAAAATGGACTCTTTCAAAGGCACAGACAAAATCTCAAAATATACCCAGGTATCTTCTGAAATTAAACACCTCTCAAATGTTCTAGGTCACCTAAAAACACAGAGGAAAGCGTGTAAGAAACAGTTTGTCTCAGGTATGAACAAGTCCCAAAATATCTTAGAACAAAACCTGCCAGTGCTGCTGGCAAATGTGAGGCCTCCTGTAAAGCAGGAGAGCTTTGCTCTTCCAGCAACAAGTACAGCACAGTTGTCCCCTGTTCTCTGGTCTGTAGGAGCAATCCTGGGAACAGGAAACAGTCCTGAGCTGTGGGACTGATCCTATATCAGCAAGGGGGTTTTGATTTGTTTTCTTTGGCTCCTGCAGTTTTTGAGCCAGCAGAGCTCCCCAAGTTATTGGTAGGTCCATGTGTGAGCAGAGATGCTTGTTTGGCCTCAGCTGGACTGAAAACACGAGTGGAGCCTGCACAGACCCTGCAGCAGCTCCAGGTGGTGGCAGCCACTGTCCTGCCCAGGCTCAGATGAAGGGCCTGCCAGACTCTTTGTCCCCCTCCCAGCTGGGCCCCGCGGTGGTGCAGCAGCAGCAGAGGCATTTCAGGGGGCACGTGCTGGCTGCCCCGTGCTTACATCGTGTTCGCTCCCTAGTGAACTGTTTATCTGGGGAAGTGAGATGAAGAAATTGGCCTGTGCCAGGAGAGCCAGACTGAGTTTACAGGATGGTTTCTGTCTTAAGAGTTTGATTTCCAGCAGGTCTGCTCAACTTGTGTTTCCAAGTAGCAGGAGTCAGTGTTTTCCTTGGACAAAGGACAATGTCACGCAGTCACTGCTTCAAATTTCTGGCTCCTTATCTTATCATGAAGGAGTGTAGGATGGTTTTTAGAAGGTGGCTATTGCCATAACTGCTATGATCATGTTACTTGCTTGGCTGTAGTCCTGGCCTTTTGTCTTTGGGGAGCTGACTAAGGAAATGCTAAAAAAGCTACTCGTGGTTGAATCCACAAAATGACAATGCCGGGTACATAGGCAAGGTTTTGAGGCACTGTCTCATTTTTCATGATACCATGTTTATCCCCTCTTCACTGAAGCCAGAATACCCAGTGCTAGAGAGCACCTCTGTGCTTGCCAGGCTGTTGTACCTGTGCGGGGTGACCCCGCCCTGCCAGCAGAGTGCAGTGACACCCTGTGACACTGGGTGGGTGGGTGTGATGTGCACGGGTGGTTTTTACACCGTGCTGCAACACAGGGTGCAGGAGACAGCCCTTCCCTGGACTGTTAGTGCTGCCTGCCCCTGGGCTGGGATGCTGTGGGGACAGGCAGAAGTGTGTCCTTGGGTACAGCACTTCACTTCCTAGCATCTGAGTTTGTCAAGTGTATTTAAAAGAGAACATTAGATGAATGAAAACTGATGAGGGATGCAAGGCACTGAAACTCCTCGAGACTGTCAACTTTAAACCAGTTTTTATCTTTAAATTTCATTTTTTTTAATCTTTTAAATTCTCACTGCCATGGCAATCTATGTACAGATGGTGATAATATGGAAATGCTGACATTCACAGAACCTTTTTCTATCACAAAACTTCTGTATAAAGATGGAGTTTTGAGATTCTGGAGCTGGATATGCTGCATTTTCCCGGCCTATGCAGATGGCCCTTCCTGCTACATGCCTGTCAGTCACAGCACAGGGACAGACAAAGAACAGCCTGGTGATTAAAGGGCAAATAAGGGATGCAGGAGTTGTAGTTACAGTCTCTGGTTCTGTTGCAGACTTGCTGCACAAACTTGAGCACACATCAGTGCCGAGTCTGCACGGAGCTTCCTTTGCCTTCCCTCTTCCTGTAATGTCCAGTGAGGCTGTAAATTCTTCAGTATGTGGAAAGACCTCTTCCAGAGCTAAGAAAGCAGCTCTGTGCATCCATACAAGCATGCAGCCAGAACCCCTATTACACTGATGGCTGTTGGCAGTAATTGCTAATGAGGACTGAGCACTTCCCCATCTGCCTTTCCTCCCAGGATCTGCCCATGCAAGTGCCTTGGAGCAAGTCATGCAAGGACCAGGCAGTAGCCCAGCTCCTTCCAAACCATCTCACACCTATCCCTTGTCCCTCCAATACATGCAAGGAGATCAAAAGTTCTTCCTTGGCAATAGCATGGAGGAGGCTTGCTCAGGTAGAGCCTGTGTGGGGAAATCTGGGGCAGCAGAAGATGATGCAGTGCAGTTCCTGCATTTGAGCAGCCCTTACACTTACTCCTCTGCAATAAGGGTAATTAATGGATGCCAGCTATTAGCAAATGAGGCCCAATTCAACTGCTCTGGCTTACAGCAGCCATTAATCAGAGGCTGTTGATTTTCTTATTGTAATTGCAGGTTGGATTCAGGCCTCACATCTAACCCGACTCACCTAACTATCCTTGACTATCACTGTTATTAAAAAAATGTAATATAAGTCTTATCAACCCAGGTGTTCCTTGAAGCAAGCACAGGAATGAATTCTTAAAGCAACAACAAACACACATGGCTGATGTGGCCAGACTTCCCATACCAGTGACTCTTTGCTGACCTTACTTCTCAGCTGAGACTCACACACGGTCAGCCTGCTTATCCTCTGGAACAGGCAGGATATTGATACGTACAAGAATTGTGCTCTTGTAGCCTTCAGTAATCTGTCAGCTCACAGAGCGGAGCAGGCAGGCGTAGGACAGGGAAGGCATGATGGAAACCAGGCCTTGGGAGTCTGCTCACCAGTAGTGAATAGAAAGAAGGCAACGGGGTGGGAGTCGTGGCAGAGCTCAGGCTTTAGGGGAGGAAGATGGGGAGTTTTTCCCTACTGTAAGTGGTGTGCCAGCTGCCAATCTGCTGCTTCTAGGTGGAAGGTGCAAAGGAAGGTGTGCTTGAGAAGTAGGACACGGAAGCTACCTGAGGCAGGAAGACACCATTATCTTTCCTCTTGGGCTGACAGCATGTTATGTTTCAACTGATGTTAACCAGTAGTTTTGCAAAGTAAAAAATCCACTTCTCAGATGTGGTTTTCCAAATGGTGAAGCACACAGTGGTTACAGTGAAGTATTAATCACAATTATCTATCAGCTGCTGTCCTCTTTGGGTGGGGTAAATACAGAGCACAAGGTCTGCAGTTTAGCTGGGTTGTGTCCTGTCTTGACTGCGATGAGATACTAAGGTGTTGCAGTCCCTCAGAATGGCATTGTCTGTGTTGAACGTGGAATGCCAGATTCCCAAAGAAAAGCAGAGTAACAAGGATTCAGCTTTGCCATCAGTTTGTGGACTATAGGATAGTTGCCGACTTCAAGCTGGGCTGTCAGGCTTGCTGGTTGCAAAAAGCAGCAGGATGTGGGGCTCATACAGCTGGATATAGGTTGGAAACATTTAGCCATCTATGTCCAAGCCTGTGCTACTAGGCTGCCTGCTGCGTCTTCTCTGCTGTTGGGTTGTAATGGAGTTTGACAAGGATATTTCCCTCTGGAAAACTTGGAAGAACTAGGCTTCCTTGCACATTCATGGAGATCATTTAGTGACACCAGTACCAGGGCCCTGGTGGAGTTGAAACAGCGAATGAGTAACAGCCCGTAAGTAACTGCGGCGACGGGGCCCTCGCAGGGAACTCTTCTGTGATTTATGTTAAACAAAAACAATTTGTAAGTTGTGGTTCGTTGAAACAGTTGCTCCCGAAGAACAGTTCTCTGGAAAATGACTGTGCACAATAGGCGTGCAGGTGGGCTGTATCAAGAGTCTGGTTTATTGAAGTTACAGCCAAAATAAGCAAGTGTTGCTGTTAACACAGGGTGGGTGTTGACCCCTCTGCAGCTCCAAGCATGAGCCGGTTTCCCTGCTCTTTCTTTCATCTTCAACTAAAGGTTCACCTGGTTCCAGTCAGGGAATGGTGTAACTGCACTAAGCCTGCTGAGTCTCTATTTACTAATTAGTATTTATTGGCAGTACCAGGGAGCAGAAACTCTCCCAAAATGAATTTGCAAGGTACCAGTTAGGGAAAGAACGTGCGTGTCAGCTGCATGCATGCACACAGACATGCATACATATATATATATGTGTATATATATATACATGCACATCTCCTCCCCTGAGCCACGGCAGTAATCAGGCAGCAGTACCTGGAATCACTGTCAAGGAGCTCTGCCCCTAATTGCTTTTCAGTTGGTGCACACATGAAGCACGAATCAGTGGGACAAAGTAAGCATAAGGCTGCAAACGGCAGATGAAGCAGCTGGTGAGGAAGGCAGAGGTGTACTCAGCACGGATCAACTCTGTTCAGCACTTGGAAATTGGGGAATGCAAATGACAGCTTTCACGGTACCCAGGGAGCATTTGGGGACTGGGAATTCAGCAGGCAGGCTGTCTCACTCCCTGGCTCTCGATTGGTTTGGGTGAAACGTGAGGACACACAGGCTTAGCTCCACAATGTGCCTTTTCAGCTGACGGGGGCAGTGAAAACACGGTCGCCATGGTCAGCCTGGAAAACAACAAGAGGCCGAAGGCAGGGAGGAGGAGGAGGATGAAATGTTGGTTCTTAAACTTCTTTAGCTGCTATTGTGGTGAATCAAAAAGGTGTTTTCCTAGTGGGTGTTCTCAGGCATGGCTGCATGTGCTGCTGGATGGGAACTGCCAGGCAGATCATTTGAGCAGGATTTATTCTCGCCACTAACCCAGTGGAAAGAGGCAGTGGGGGAGGCAATGTCTCTGGAAACAAGGGATGTGTTTGCTCTTCAGTGTCTGTCCTGGGCTGAATGCACAGGGTTGCATCTAATTTTGCAAGCCAACAGTTCTAGCCCTGTCCAGACCTCGGATGGGAGATGGAAAAGAAACTCCAGATATTGTTGGCACATACCAAGGAGTCTTGGGGGAAGAACTAGACCACAGAAATGAAGTGAGCCTAAAGATTGCATTTTGGGTGCTGTGGCTTCTGCAGATAGGTGGTGGGAAAGGCAGCATATGCTACAATCTGAAGTGCCTTAGGTGGTTTAGGAAGGGCTTTTCAGGCACTTCTTTGCTCTTGTTCTTGGGTAGTTGAAGGTGGAACTGTATTAAAAGTCCAGTTACTAACTTAAATGCTCTCTTTACATGTAAATTCCTTGCTTTATATACAGACAAAGCAAAGAACTGATAAAAATATTTAGATATGCAGTGGGCCTGTCACACACAAGAACCCCTGTCCAGTGGATATCTGCTCTCAGAGCTGTTCTGCAAGAGAAACCTAAACAGCAAATAGCAAACTCTCCCTTCTGCATCCTACTGCATGTTTTCTCCAAAGGAAACGCTAGGAGAAACCATGAATATATTTTACTGCCAGTGGTAGATATCTCAGAAACAACCTGGGTTCAGGAGACAGCCAGCTGCTGCAATGTTAAGAATACTGAGTTTATGAGTACTTAAACCAAGCTTGTTCTAGCTGTGTGCCATTGTACTGCGTGTGCACTATCTTTGCAATGTATTGTAACACCCACTGTAGCTTGTGATTGTCTATTAAAATACTAAACAATTGCATAAAATTAATACCCAGTGTATCTGGACTCCAGCTGAGGGCTTTTTATACCCCAAGGAATGGGGGGAATAGCAGGTGTATAGAACTGAACGCCTGGGAGCCGAGCTCTCTGCTGGGGGAGCAGCAGCCGAGGTTGCACCAGAGGACACTTGCCAGTGGCTCTGTGGGTTTGCCCCAGGGCAGGGCTGGCCCTGGGTCTGCGGAGGGCACCAGGCTGGGCGCTCGGGCAGCCAGCAGAGCTGTTCCCGCTGGCTCCGCTGGACAGGCTGTTCTCCAGCCCTTCTCCTCTTCCTCTCCTCCTGGCACGCCTCCGACAGCACGGCAGACAAAGACAGGAGTGTCAGCCGCTCCTTGTCAGGGGGAGATCAAACCCTGCCCCGCTCCCGGGAGGTGCTTTGCCACCACTTGCGGGGCGCCGCTTGCTCGTTTGTCTCCTGCACTCTGTCAGCAGATAAGAGGATGGGAGATGTACTGCAGAGACCTGGCAGTTGTTTGAGGAAAGTTTCAGCCTTGTCCAAACGATGCAGAAAAGCCACTGGGGGCTTGCAGCATCCACCCAGGGTGGAATGGGGAGCGGGAGGAAGGGCGGGTGGGGAAGCACACTTTGGCTGGCTGGGTTTGTCTCTGTGGGGTGGGTGATGGCTGCCTTTGATCCCGGAGCTTGGTGTTCTCTCCCCCTGGGTAACTCTGGCTGCTCAGCTCGCTGCCGCGTGATTTGGGCACAGCAGCATCTTTATAAACCTACTGCTGTCCTTAAAGATACCATTTAGGTCCCTGGTGTTTTCAAAAAGGCTCCATGTGGTGATTCCGCTCCCATCTCCGAGGAACATCTGCTGTTTTGAAAAAATACAAACCCAAAGGCTTTGCTCACCCCAGGAGCTGCAGCACCCTTGCAAGGCAGAGGTGTGCAGTTCTGAGCACCATTTTTGTCCTCTCTGGCACCGACTGTCCTGGTGTGTCCTGGCTTGCAGGCACAGTGTGAAGTGCATTGTAGCCCCCTTCACGCTCAGTGAGGTACATTTTTACCTCATTACAGGACCCAAGTTCTGCTCTCTCAGCACAGCTGCTCGCTGCACTCTGCCATGAGGGAGCAGGGAGCTTCCCCTGCAGGGAGCTTGCACCTGCTGGGTTTTGGCCTCTGGAGGGGCCCGGAGGAGTCACTTGCTGGGGAGAGCTGGAGCCGGCGGCTCAGGTAAGGCCGCGGCTGTGGCGCTGCTTTGTCCTGCTGCCCGTGGCTCCCGTGCCACAGGCCGCTGTCAGCCAGCCAGGACGTGGGAAGCAGAGCTGCCAGAAGCTCCGTGACGGCCTGCTGAGCCCCCTCCCCAGGGACCTCCCCTCGGTGGTCGAGGTGTTTGCTGCTCTCAGCCTCCCAGCCGCAGCCCTTCGCCCAGGCAGGGGCTCTCCGCAGGCAGAGGCTTCACCTGGTGCTGCCCCACGCCAGGAACCCACGAGTGACACAAGCCCGAGCCTTGTTCTGCTGCAGGGCCTGCAGCTGGCATCAGGCATGACTGATACAGTCAGTGTTTTCTTTGCCTGTGGCTACCTCATGATACTCAACAGAAAGAGAATTTAAAAATAAACCCATCTGGATTCAAAACATTGGAAATGTGGGGAAAAGGGTGCAGAAAGATGGCTGCTCCTGAGTAGCACATGCTCTCCATTTGCTACCAGATTTTCATAGTTACTTCCATTGCCTTAACTTGTTCACTTCACAACAGGAGAGACTCGGAATTTTGGAAGGCAAATTTCAGTGTTTTTTGAGACCTAGGCTTCTAAAGATCCCTGGAGTTAGTCAATCAAAATAACAAAACATTCTTGAAAATAATAATCAGATTATTTTAATAGTTCAGCTCCCTGGGGAATAATGTCTGGAGTGGACAGGAAGATACTCAGACTGAGGGCTTCCCTCACGAGTCCCCTGCCCTGACCTCAAGAGCCACGTTTAAGGGCTGCCACATTCCAGGGCCACTCAGCTGCGGGTTGGTGGCAGTAAGTACATGGTGTCCTGGCTCCAAACAGTACCAGTTTTCACAGATCCAACTTCATAGCCTTGAGCATGCTCTGGAAGCGGGGGGACACATCCCTCCCACAGCAGAGGCAAGAAACTTTGGGCCTCCCTGCAGTGTGGTCCCCACTTGGGGCTCTGTTGTGATCTGGGCCCAGTGTGTGAATGTGAGCAAAGGTTTGTCTGGGTCCAGATCAATAGTCTCAGCTATTGATCCCACTTCAACTAATGCTGAACCAGATTTGCAATGACTGAAAAACACAAGGCATAAACACATGAGCTGAAAAGGCTGAGTGTTCGTCAGGCTCTTGGGGAGAAAGTACCAGTGACCAGTGGGAGATATAAACACCAGATACTGCTTAATTTACTGGCACAGAGGTTCACGGGCTGGGAGCTGAACCAAAAGCAAAACCGTGGCTGTGCTGCTGGGAAAGACAAGGGTTATAAGCTCTTGTAAGAGCCTCCCACAATCTTACTTTCATCAGTTAGTATAAAGAAAATATACAGCCTAGCTGACAGCAACTCTTTACCGCTCGGGGAAACAAATAGCGGTTGGAACCGGGAATGACAGACAGCCCAGAATTGTGCTTTCCCGGGCTGAATAGAGCTGTTCAGCAGCATCTGAAGGGCTTGAGCAGAGGTGATTAAAGAAGATGCTATCTCCCAACCCCAGCAGACTACAAAAGGTGTATTTTCAGTGGCTAAATCCTGAAACAATTATGGCCTGGAGTGTAGTCAGGTTATTTCTTATCTTTCTGATGGCCTGCTGGCAAAATCTGTTTTCTTAAATGAGGTTTGTAATGTCTAATACTTCCAAGGAAAGATGGTATTGCCACTGCAATGTGTGTGGTAGTGAGGATCAAAATAAACATAGCAGGCATTGCTAGAACTGCGTAGGCTTATAATTAATATCCCATTCCTCAGGGAAGTGATATTTTCGTTTCGGTTGTGGAAAGACTTGTTGCTTGTTACGCAGGAGTGCTGAGGGTTGTGCCTGCTCCACATTCCCCCTGTACTCCCTCAGCAGAGGCAGGTTTGACATTTGCATCTGAATTGCTGGGCTTGTTCCTGCTGGGTTCTCCAGACCTGCTCCCGTGGAGGGGAGGTCGCTGCACAAGGAGGCTGTGGCCATGCCATGTGTCTGTGTGGAAGTGCGGTGTGTGTGGATGGGTGGGTGCTGACACCCAGCCCAAGGCAGTGGTAGGTTTCTATGGATGAGCTGTTTCACAGCACACTATGGGGTTTTTTCTCATCCTGGCCCTTGACCATCTTGCTGTGCCGTTTTGCTGTGCCTGTCCGAGATGGACAGAGTGCCAAAGTCCTTCACTGGAATAATTTGTCTCACCTGAGACGATGGTGACCAGGTACCAGCAGGCAGGACAACCTTTCAGGGGCTTCCCTGAGCCTGCCCAGGGCTGAGGGCACATAACACTGCTGAGCTTTAGGTGTGCAGCTCATCCTGAGAGAAACAGTGCCTTTGCTTTAGTGGTTCTGTGAGGATAAGCACAAATTATTATTGTAAGCTTTAGTGCAATATGCACTTGCAGAAAGGCTGCTTCGTTAAGTGTTTCTTCTTTTGACATCCTGAGAGCTTTACTGTGAGGAGTTTGTTTTCTTTAAAAAGAAACACCAAAGGGATACCCATTCTGCCTTGCAGAGACAGTGAATCCATGGCACTGCAGCTGATGGTGTTTGTTTCTTCCCACTGTAACATGCAACGTCAGCATTGCATTCAAGTAGTTAAAATTCCCAATTGTCACACTGCTTACTTATGAGATGGGGGAAAAGGACATGATGGCAAAGAGGTGTGAATGAGTAAAGTCAGAGGAAGAGAGAACAAGCTGCGGAGAAGAGGGAGGTTTGGCTGAACAGCACAGCACGTTGTAACACAGAGGTTTCCCAGCAGCAGCAGGTCTCCGGAATTTAACTGGTAGATGGTGAAGCCACAAGAGATTGTGATCTTCTGGAGTGCCCTTCTGCATAATCTGTTCCATAGGATCTCTCTGCATTCATTCCTTTATAAGGCAAAGCCTCCCGTTCAGCAGCCGATGTCAGCCCCGGACAGCTGGGCAGGGAGGGGCTGAGCAGACTGAGGGGCTGCTGACAGGGAGCTGGGGAGGGGTCTGGAAGGGGGAGCCAGGCCCGGGTTCCGTGCTGGGTCACAGAGGTCCTTCAGGCAGGTGCTCCTTGGGCTTGGGCTTTCTACCCCTTGTGCTCAGGAGCTTCCTGGCCTGGTACATTGGGGGTTTAGAGAAAATGTGTGTTTTCCCGCTCTCCGTTTGGTCAGATGAATATATGAGGATAGTAGAGACTTTTTCAAAGACAACAGAGAACCATCAGAATTGGAATAGTGTTGTGAGTTTCTTGGGGTTTTGTGGGGGTTTTTTTTATGAAGCAACTAGGGAAGAGGGAAGGAGTAGGATATTCCAAAATGACAACTCTCCTGAAAAGTGTCCTGAAAAACTTCTGCTGCATCACAGGCTGCTCCATTTGGTTTCTCTGAATATGAATCGGCAATGAAAGTGAAATTTGCTAGCAACTGAAGTAGATAATATGAATAAGGGACACACTGAAAGTTGTCCATGTTTAGAGTGTGATGAGGCTTTGAGATAATTTTCCTGTCCTGGTTCTGTTCTACTGTTCTTGTTTTCATATGAAATCTTCGTGGGTTTGAACTGCCTCGGGAAGTACACACTGGCTGGTCTTTGTGACCCTTGGGCCCCATTATTGAAATATCATGTGTCAGGCTGTGAAAAAACAAAAAATTCATCTAGAAGTCTGCATCTTCAGGCAGGCAAAAGCATGGAATTGGAGTACTTTCAGGACTTGTGAAGGAAGCTCGTCTTTGACAGGATCTTTAATTACAGTCTGAAGGCCATAGCCAGGAACTAGGTGGCCATCTGGCACAGAGCAGTCAGAGTCCACCTTGGAGGAACTGTTGATTCAGGTCAGTAAAGCAGTCAGTGTCTGTAAAGCATCTGACTTTCAGCATGCTGCACTTCTGAAAAGCAGCACTTGACTCAAGCTCCTGACACAAGGGCAGTCGCTGTGTAGTGGTTGTGATTAAAGTAATGAGCAAAAAAAAAAAGGAGCAAAAGCCTTGGGCTGTGTTTGGACAAACCTCTCTCGTCTGCTCACAAGATGAATGTGAAAGCTCTTCCCTATTTGGCTAACCTACTGTTAAGCACACAGATGGGTTACAAGAGTTCGAATCACTGGTTATTATTAAGGTTCTTTAGGAATTCTGCCCGAATTCAGGTGCAAACAAGACCATATGTCAGTGACAATAGTATGGGTTTTATTTTATGGTAAATGTGAGAGAGAGAGAGAAAGAAAGAAGTAAAATAGGTGTGGGGGGACAGAAAGAGAGTGACAGGGACAGAATAAGGAAAATTATCAGCACTCCCTGGATCCCAACAATATTCCATTGATCCTCTCCAGCTGTTCTTCTTGGTGGTGAAGGTCCCCCTGAAAAGCATCTTCAAGGAGGTTTCTGTGGTTGTAGCTTCTTTAAAACTTTATATCAATGTTTGAGGCATGAACTATTTGCAGTCTCTGACAGGCAGCAGGAGTTTTGCCATCAACTTCTGTGGGAGCCGTTCCAGCCTCAGGTGGCCAACAGCCTGAAGTTACAGCAAGTGCTTTGCATCACACTGAAAAGGATCTGTATTTCTAACGGCAGCTTCTCTGCAAGGAGATCTGATCCATTCCCATTTGTTCCCCCCATCAGATGCTGCCTCAGAAATTAGTAGTTCAGTGTCTCTGCTGGTTTAAGGCAACTGCTGAGCAAAGTGCAGGTTTTGTTATTTGTGTGCCCGAATAAATATCCTTAGGCAGGTGCAGAACTCTGAAAGCAGAGGGGAAGGAGCCAGTTGCCAGTGGAAGGCCATGCTGGGATAGAGTCAAGGATACTTCCTCCATGTCCTTGGTAAGCCAGGTGATTGCAGTGTGCAGCAAGGGATACGAGGACTTTGATGAAACACAAGATTTTGTCTCACAGGATCCATAGAGTTTGAAGCATAGCTGCTGCTCTGCCACTCCAGCACTGCACTTTTACTCAGCACAAATGTGGGGAACCAAAGATCTGAGTGAAAGAGGTCAAAGAAGGAATGAGTGGATAATCTGTGTCAGTAGAAACAGCCTGGGGAGGAAAAAGAAGAGGTTGCAATTGAGCTGCCAGTCCACCACATGGTCTCCTTTCTGCAGGAGTGCAGTGTGGGTCACAGCTGATGAGGCCTGTGTGTGAGGACGTGTGGAATTACATGTTCATCATCTGTTGATTGCAGGAGATCAGTCACGTACCTTTCACAAATGTAATGGAAAGTCTCATGGCTGAATTTCAGAGATGGGGCGTGAAAGACACGTGGAAGACAGTGAGTTTGTTTTATTAAAGGGTGAAGTTCTGTATGCCAAGGGAAGGAGGGCAGTCTGGAGTGCTGAGGAAGCTGAGTGAGCCAATCACACCGAGAAAGGAGGGGAGGGGGATATTTCATGCAGGGGAGAGGTATCCACAGCTGTCTTCCTGCTTGAGCGAGGCTGAATGATGGGCATCACAAATCCCAGGGGGCTCTCAGCAGGAATGGGAGAAACATCCTCTGCTGGTGGTTGGAATTTGAAGTAGATCAAAAATAGACAGCGTATGAAGTGTATTAATTAAGAGGGTTTCAGCTGTCACAGGGAGTGAGGATGCAATTAAAGGTGCAGATCTTGTTGCACTTTCTTATTTCTAATGCTGGGCAAGTAGAGTTTCCTGTCACTCTCGCACACTGATGGGTCTGTTGTCCTGATTCCCAGATGAAGGAAAAGATCTATACTATTGCCTGACACCCCAGCCAGGGAGATGGGCAGGTCATAATATCCTGGGAAATGGAGAATGAAAATGTCATCTGAGACCACGTGGTTTCAGCAGATAGAGCAACTAAGAGTTGATCAGTGGAGTCTATTTAGAGCTGTTTTCCCAGCCTGTTTCTAAGCATCCCCAGTGACAACACCTGTTCCCATGAGATTTCCACTTGGATTTTCTCCAGTGCAGGTGCACTGAGGCTCACTGTGACTGGCATTCAAGCTGTGTGAGCACATATGGTAGGGGAGCAGCAGTCCCTCAGCAGTACCCTGAGTAAGCCTGGAGGCTGGAACATGACTTGCTTATAAATACCAAAACCAAGAAAATTGCAAAGTTTACTTCCATGGGCGCTCAGAGGAGCAAATCCTCTCCATTTTCCTGCCAAACTGGTCAGCAAAGGCCACAAAGTTAGCTCGTAGGAAGCAAGCAACCTGCATACAATTGTGATTGCTCTGGAAGACTGCTCCTCTATGGGCACTTGGTTTTATGTTAGTAGCTCAGAAAGAAGCCCAAAGGTAGGCAGGGTCAGGGGAAAGCATGCTGCAAGGCACTGTAAAACATACTGACTGTGGTGGTAGTCACTGTCACTTACTGGTCAGACTGGTATTAAATTTTCTTAGTAGCTTGCAAAAGGAGAAAGTGCTTTTGAATTACATTGGACATGTAGGCAAATAGTGGCCAGACTGGTTAATGTCTGGAAGTAGTAGGACTTAGGACTGCCAAGAACATTTCCCACTGGCATAACTGAATCTGGAAGTGGAGTTGACTTCCAGACTTGATAAACCTCCCAGGGATGGTCCCTTTTTTCTTATGACAAGAAAGAAAAATTTGATGACAGTACTATTGTGCCATGATGCACAAAGGATATGATTATTCAAGAGCAAAAGCATCTCAGTGAGTAAGAGAACAGAGGGATCAAAAGGAGAACTTGCTGCTTTGACTGGGGTCCTGGGTTTAGACCGAGTTAAGTACCTGGGACCTGATGCACTTTGAAGCAGTATGGATTTTCCCAGGTGGGAATAGCATACTTACTTGGATATCCAGTATCAGGAGAACTAAATTCAGATTTTAAAAGTTGTGTTTTTCACTGACTGGCCCACAATGTCTTCTAAGGTGGGTATAGAAGGCCTATTGCTTATATTCAGGGGAAAAGCGGTGGAGGGAAAAAACTGTGCAGTTTGCATTTGATGGGAATCTGCCACTTCTTAGCAACACTCAAGCAAAAAAGACCCAATAACTAAAATGTTGAGAATGGACCTTTTTCAAGTTATAAATTCCTGAAATTGCAGAGCTTTTCCTTTAGCCGTGTTTCTGCATTTAGCTAAGTGCTTAATGAGTGACAGTTTCTCTAAGATATTCCCTATAACCATATTCTAGGGAGACCAGTTACAGCATCGTTATCATCTCTTACTCTATGAACATGTTATGTCAGGTTAATAATGGTTGCAGCAGGAAAGTGTGATCCAGCCCTCTGAAGCGCAGCTCTTGCTAACATTCCTGTAAAAGATTGAAGGTACGTGAATAATCTTACTGAGTTCATTTGCCTCTTAATTTCTAACTACCACCTTGAAAAGCAGATTCAAGCAGTATATGTAGAAATTCGGCTTTGTTCTGTTTTTAAGACATGGCAGGAGTTCAGATCCTCCTTCCTGCAACATAAATACTGTGCTTGCTGCAATTTTTAGCAAAGATAAAGTACTTTCACTCTAAAGGGAGAAATTCTCTTTTATGGCTTTCACAAATCGTAGTGGTCAAGGTGGTGGGGTATCTGCAGGGACAGCTGGTGTTGCTGTTCCAGTCCTGTGAAGAGTGCGTCGGGATTTCAGGGAGCTTGGAGGCAGCTGCCCTCAGGAATTCTGCCTGGTACCTTGCAGGCACTCTTATCCTTGTCACTCTGCCAAGCTGTTCGGAGGGGAAGCTCATTAGTGCTGGGATGGGGAGCTCCAAGTAAGGCATGAACCTTGCAAGGTGTGAGAAGCTCAGAGGTGGCCCAGTTTCCCATATGCCAAGATCACGGGCCAGGAAAACAGGGTTTGAAGCATGGTGATGGTAAATGGTGCCATCTGTTTCACTAGAAAATCAAATTGCCTGGATACACTAGTCTGTTCTTGAGAGAACTAGTCTGTTCTTTAGAAACTGTGCACTGAAGATATTGGTAGGAACACTGGGGCCATTCACGGTGATCCAGTTGCAGACTCAGGCTTGTAAGTCTTCCAGCTCATGGTTTTACACTCGTTTTTTTCAAGCTGTGTGACTGCTGCCCCACTCTGAGCTGGGACTCCACATGAGGCAGTTCCTTCTCCTGCTGCTTGTGGCATGCAGTGACAACCAGGCATGGTGCCCAGAGGCTGCTGTACCTTTCTGGAGTGTGGTCCATATGTGTGAAAGCAAATCTCATTCATGCCCAGGCATGCTGAACCCCTAGGATGCTTCAGCCAGAGCTAGGTGGGAAAGAGCAGATGCATTCCTCTGATGTTCTTACAAATGCAAACAGCAGTGTGTTTTTCTTGAGTTGCTGAAAATGTTGTGAAATGCTCTGTTTAATTTTGTCTGGGATAAAATGTCCCATGGAGATGTTTCTCCTGTCCCTTTCCCTTCCTCATGATTCCTAGTAGTGGTCCCCACCACGCTTTTTGTTAGTGCTGAAATGTGAGCCCTAATGGAAGTGTCAGGTAGGCGAGGAGGAAACAGGCGGGTGAACGTAGGGCTTAGGGTTGAGTCCAGCAGAAAGTAATCTCTTATAATCCCTGGAAAATGTTCTTTCAAAGCAAAAAGATGTAAAGAAGTCGAACAGCTCTATCCCATGAAATGTAAACCCATCTTTGGCATTAGATGGATATGCAGGTTTACTCGGGATGTGACGGTTCCTTAATATATTAAGTGAACAGTGTAGATACTTATGTTCATGGATACATCCAAAGAAAAGTTGAGTTGTAACTGCTGTGGGAATCAAGCTACAAGTTTTTAAGACTTCTGTTTGAAACCCCCTGCTAAATTGGTATTTTTGGTCCCGTTAACCACACAGAGACATGCACAGAAACCAAACATCAAACAGCACACAGAAGTGTTTTTTGTCTCTTTTATAAGTACTGCTACAGCCTCAGAAGTGAGAGGGGAATTGAAAGTGGGGGGAAAAAAAGATCTTTAAATGGTTTCAAAAAAATAATACTTGCTCTAAAATTTCTACTGCCAAATTTCATCACAGACTAATTCCTTGCAGCTGAGCTGCAAACCTCTATGAAAATAGGGGTTTACAGTGGAAACACTGACTAACTATAGCTGTGCAGTCCCATGAATAATGACGCCCTAATTACGCCTTACAATTTACCAGGACCTGCTTTCTGTATAGCTGTTGCTGGTTTGGGGAGCAAGATCTTTTTTTTTCTTGACTGTGGTTTGCTTCTTTTTGTTCATATTATGTTGGCACATAGTTTTAGAAAAGCTTTTTCTCTGGAGGGAGCTGGGCAGACAGCTATGATTAAGTATGAAATGATTGGTTGAGCTGTTTGTCAAAGTTATAAATAGGATACCACACAAACCCAACACTAATCTCACTGAAAGACAGATACTGGCAACATTTCTTAGTCATCTGTTCCTGACGCTCAGGGGAGAACAGCTACACTTCCATTAAGTTTTCAAACAGAAGTTGCCTAAAATACATTTCTCTGGTAAAATTTTGGGCATATGCACTGTAAGCCACACTGAGATCTAGCAGGGTGTTGGAGTTTTAAATGTTCATCCCATTTTAAGCCCGGTCCTCTGGATTCACCCTTCTGTGTAGGGGTGAAAGGTGATAGTTTGATGTTTGTGGAAACAAACATCTGCTCATGAAGCAGTTCTGACAGGACCAGACTGATGTCCTTATCTCCTCATACCCCTGGATTAACTTTAAGGGCAGAAGAGGAGGTCCCCAGGGATGTCCTTTGCATCTTCAGGTTTACAGGCAGCTTTCTGTAATCTGCTTTTGGAAGATCAGATGGAGGCATAAAAAGAATAGCAATGGCGCAGGTTTCACTTACGTGCGTCTGCAACCAGAAGGGAAAGGCAGCATATTGAATTCCTTCTGCTGCAGATCTCTCTCACAGCAGCTTCTCCAGACTCCAGCCTGGATGCTGGTACTTGTCCATCTGAGTTCTGCATCAGCTGCATCCGTTCTGTCAAATTGGAAGTTTGCAATTTCATGTTCCCACAAGATGACCCCATATTTGCTCTTTGCTTTCATGGTGCCTCAAATTATAGGGAAGGGCTCCACAGTTCGGCACTTTTACTGCTGGCCAAAACATTCATGAGACAAAGCAAAGCAATAGCTGAAGGAGAGCCAAGCATTTCTGGGTCTGAAAAAAGCTTCAAGTTGCAAAGTGAAAAAGCCCACAGCAACCAGAACTTGCCCCTCCAATCCTGCACCTTCCCACATCCCTGCCAACACATACAGCAAAGAGTTTTAGAGGAGGTATAAGCACTTCTAATTTATGACATAAGTCAACAGCTCTTCATAGGTAAAGTCTCTTAATTTTTTACAAAAATCTAAAAAAGGATGATCCTGAATTTGTGGGGTTTAGACCATTCAGACATGCATATTTTTATTTTTAGCTTCCATAAGTGTACATGCATCTATGGAATTTCAGATTAATGAGCTTCATTAAACCTAATTTCTTAAATTTTTAGGCATTGTCATTTTGGTTTTGCAAACTCTCAGAATGAGATTCAGGTCAAAAAACTGCATTTAATAACTACTTAAAAATAAGGTTTTTTGCAAATTCAGGAGTCATTTTCATTCTTCCCAGCAGACAGAGTGGTTGAAGTTTTTTTAGCTTGCTGATTTTCCCTTGGGAGATTTTTGTTGCTAGAGCAAGACCCTCCTTGTGTGCATAGAGCAGCTCACCTGGGTGATCTGACAGCCCGGAGTGTGGCACATCGGGGTGGGCGGCAGTGGCCTGTGCCCTGTGCAGCCTTCCCAGCCTCCTCCTCTGCTGTGCTACGTCCTGCTCATCCCAGTCTCCTGCAAGGGGGGCAGAGGGATAAGGAACAGGGAGTGCCTTCCAGGAGCCCAGGGTTGAGCAGGCAGCTGAAACCCAGGAAGATTATTTTCATGGTTATCACACCAGCATCAACTGCTTGAGTTTTGCTGGGGTAGAAAGGAAATGTTCTATTATTGCTGACTTCTCAATGAGAGGTTAATACTGGTTTGTTTTTTGCACTGAAATGACTGGGACCAGCCATAAGCACTCCCCATTCTTGAGCAGTATTTACAAGCTTGCTGAAGCTCTTTAGTCTCTATCTCAAACTAGCCCCAAGTGCAGTACCACTATTTTTCCTTGGAGAGCTTCAGCAGGTGGACTGGAAGAGCCTTTTGGTTTTGTCCCTTCCTCAAGTTCCTGACATGGATTATATGAATTATTGCCCCAAATTTTGGGTTTTTTTAATGGAGAATAAACCAAAGGCCTTTGGCTCTTAAACTTCTTAGTGTGAACTACCTCTTTAATCCTTCATTTACTACCCAGATTCCTTTTGCAGTCTGCTCCTAGTGGCCGTGAGCTGCCAGGGCGTGAGGAAGAGCTGACAGTTTCTCCAGTAGATATTTTTCTGAGAAGAAGCTGGTAAAAAAGATTCTGTTTAATGAATTGCTTTGCCTCTTATGTAATAACATATTTATGTTGTTATGAAGCCTGCAGTGAAGCTGCATGTGATAAGAGTGATAGGTTTCCAGTTTGATCTTATTTTGGATTGCAGCAAACTGAGGATAAAAAGACTCTTTGTTTCAAGAAGAAAATACAGAACCAAACATCTGGTGAGAAGCTGATGTGCTCAGGACAACTCTGAAAGAAGTTGGTAGTGATGGATTGCGACACACAACTTCAATACGTCCCCACAAGTGTTATGTGAAGAGACAGAATAATTCTTCCCTTGTCTAAGATTCAATTTAAAAGTTTTCTGTTTTTTGGGGAAGGGGAGAAGAAAGAGTGTAACAGTGAACTCCCTGTGTGTTTCTCCATGATTCTTACAACTGGTCTAGTCTGAACTGAAGGCTTCTTTCAGGATTGATTTACTTGGAGAGTGTTAATTGTAGACCATGTCCTAACTCCCAGTTGAAGCCTTTCATAATGGATCATCTCCTGTAGCAGGCCTGCTCAGACGCACCCCCACTGTGTGTCCAGTGCCCAGCAGAGGATCTGGGGCGTGTTGGATTTAGTGTGTTCAGTCAGTTCTGCTAGCTGGAGGTCTTTCACTGCTTGTGGTACATGTGGATTTGGCCCTTGTTCTTTCATTCCTCTCTCAACCGCTGAAAAAGATATTTTCTACTGCAAATTATAAAGCATTTCCTACTCTGTCCTTAAATACAGGCTTGGATCGTTTCACCCTGTGCTGATTCCTGCTGTGTGTGCACAGCTCAGAGGCAGTCAGGCCCATGTAGCTAAAGGCAGGTCCTGAGAGAAACTGGGGGAGCAGAGTGATGGGAAGGGGTATTCTGTTTCATTCAGAAAGACACTCCCAAAACCCAAAGGAGCAAGGCGTGGGTGAAGTGCTTTCATGCAGAGCTTTTCACTAAGAATCAAGTCTGTTGTCAGCACTTGTGACATTTTCTCTGTTCCCTTCCTCTGGGCAGTTTGCCACTGTAACATACACAGATGACATTAGGATTTTCAGACTGTCATTTCTGAAGGCATTCTTATCTACTCTGTACTTAGTATTTTTCCAGGACACGGACGTGGCTCTTTCTCCTCTGTTAATTAACTTTTTTGCCCATGTTTGCCTGCCTTATGAATTCCTCTGACATCAGGGTCTAGGATTAAACAAATTGATACCATACTTCCAGTGTGTATGAGCTTGACACTGAGCTGACAGCCTCGGAGCCTGAAGTGTTTTGACACACGAACAGAGCAAATACAGAGGAAATTGCTGCTCAGCCTCCTCTGCACCCTCCCGGCAGGCTCCCAGTTTGAGCAGCCTGTGTCGGTACTATTGGGGCAGTCCCAAAGTCCTCCCTCCCCATCAGTGGGTTTCTGCTCGAGGTGCCAGTTGTGACATTTCTCAGAAGTACCTGCATTTATTCACTGTGTCAGGTTTTCACTGTAATGCAATTACAGAACAGCACTAACCTGGTAGGGAGCCAACTCCATGCAGTAGCCAGATTAAGTTGTCTTATTTGGTTAACAGTATTTTGATAGTTTATTAAATCCTAGTAGGAGTAGAAAAATAAGAGTGGAAAGAACAAATCTTATGGATTATCTGCTCTTGGTTGTTCACTCCTGTTGGTATAATCCTGGTCTGAATGATGAGCTCTGGGAACAAGCGTTTAATGTTTTGCTATTGTCCCATCTTAAACATGTGCATTGCTTTATCAGAATAAGCATATTCTCCAGCTGTTTTTTTCCAGTTTGCTGTTTTTATCCACTGATGTGGAACGTAGTGCTTGTTTTCTTTATCTGGAACGAAAACATTAGTTCATCTTAGATAGCACAAGCTATTTGATCAGCCTTCAGATGGTGAGGCATTACAAAAGCTGCTGACATGGGACAAATTCAGACCTGTGGCGTGCAGCTTGAAAAGACTTCATGCCCTTGTTATCAGTCCCCTGAGATACCCAGCTACTCCCTCAGCAGCAGCAAAGAGATAGGATTGATTGTGCTAGAGCCAAATCCCTCTCTCCTTACTGAGGCCAGGAGGCAGCAGGGATGTGGGGTCACCAGCGTGGATGCAGCAGGTGAGAGAGCCCCTGCCTCTTCTGCAGTCCTGCTCATGGATCAGCTGTGACACTGCTTGGTGCTGGCCTTGGGCCAGCTGAGATTAGCCTGGGTTTTGCCATGTAGCAGGCACTGAGGTCCATGAGTGGTTCCTGCAGGGTGTTGGTGAAGCAGAGAGCTTCCCTGTGGCTCTCCTCTCCACCTTGCTGCATTAGCTCCCAGGCCAGCTCATCCAAGATGTCCCTGAGTCCACGGCAGGGCTGGTTACCAGCTACACCCTGCTGCCTCTGCTTCTCATCCTGAGAGTGCATCTTCCTAGGAAGTGCAGGGAAATAAGGACCTCATTTGAGCACACCTCTTCCTCACTACCATGTTCTGCCCCCGGTTTCTGGGCCAGCCCAGAGCCCAGCCCCACCCTGCCTATCCTCAGCCTGCAGTACTGCTAAGACCAGGGAGAAGATGGTTCAGTGCATTTTGATCACAGTATTTGCTGTATGATACTTGATATTCAGGCCTGCTGTGATTCTCCTGACATTATGTGCAAACTGAAGCCAAAGTCACAATACTCTTAATACATGATCAGAAAATAGAAGATAGTTGTATTTTGCCAACAGCTGACTGCAAATCAAAGAAATAGGCTGCACTGCTAACATCTGCCCTTGCAATATGGGAAAATACCTGGTTTTCACTCTGCTTAAGAGAGCAGTCTGGTCTCTGGTTCAGTTTGATGGTAGCAGCTACTACAGGAGACGAGACGTACACCTGGACACCTTACACGGTTGTTATGGGGCGTAGGATTTGGCAGAGCTTGCCAGCGGATGGTTCTCAGTGAAAAGGCCATGAAGAGCTCTTCCTAGGCTGGTCAGCCAGGACTGTCTCCTAGTCCAAATGGTTTTTGGGTATGCCTGTTTCCCCTGAGGAGTTACCTGTGACAAGACTGGGATTCAAGGTGTAGCATCATGGTAGTAGTGCTGGCTGTGCTGTCAGCTACGTATTAGCACGTGCCAAATCATGGTCTCTGTAAAGATATATATTTGAAGATAAATGGGGACAGGAACACCTGAAGCAGGAAAAGCTGGGAGGCATAAGGAAAGGGATTTACTTTCATTGCACTACCTCTTTGCAAGGTATTTTTAACATCTGTACCACCTCCAGGCTCATTTTGCATCAGCTGCAGACACTTTGACATGGTTAAAAAAAAAAAGAAAGAAAAAAGAAAACCCATATTCTAAACTACATTGTTTTGTCCTCAGTTCCTGGCTGTGATGCTCATTAGCCTGGATGGGATTTAGGTGTGAAGAGGGAGAGGCCAACAGACAGTAATGCCTATCAGGGACAGTAGGAGAGGACTGGAGCTCCTCAGCTGCCAGGTGCTCTCAGGCTCTCTGGCTGTGTCCTGGCATCCCTGCCATGCCTGGCATGCCTTGCACTTCAGCAAGCCTGATTGCCTGAGACATGTCCACCCAGAAACCCCCCAAGAGGGAACTTAGGCTGAAGTTTTCCTGGCATGGGGGGCTGGAGTGAGGCTAGGAGCATGAAATGAGCTGTTGGAACAGTTTGGAGAGCGAGTGGGAGGAGGGTTACAAATATGAGGGAAGAATTATGATGGATTAATCACAGCCTGAAATAAATTAACCTCTGGGAGGAATGATTTTGTAATAATTTGCATTTAGATACTCTGACACAGCCACATAACCCCAAACCTTCTGCAAACATTGTAATTAATTCAATCTCCAACATCCTGTAAGAGGGATAGAAATAGCACTATTTACATGGTTAAAGGAGCCAAGGACTCTTCTCTCAATATTGCATTTTGCACCCCTGGGACTGCCCTTCTGTCTTGTTTTCAGAGCCTCCTGGTGGGGTGAAAGGCAGGAGCAGTGAACAGCTGGAGAACTTTCCTGGGCACAGTCAGCTGAGCTCCTGTGGTAGAGCACGCAGCCTGTGCAGGCAGCCCTGGGAGCCCGTGTGGGCCAGGGCACACGGCAGGAGAAGCTGGGAGCTGAGCCCTGTCTCAGCTGCTGGTAGTGGTGGCTGTGGGCAGGGCTGCTCCCCCTGCAGGGACCCTGGGCCTAACTCCATCCCTGAGTGGAAAGTGGTCGAGTGATTTAATGTTCAGCGCTCTGAAGTGCGGTAATGAATTTGATAGCCAAAATGATCTGCTAACCCAGCCAGCTCGAGAGGGTATCTCAAGGACAATCCAAGCCTGTAGCTATGCAGTGATACTCTCTTGTCATCAGCCTCCTGCCTATTCCTTTCCATTCCAGGGCAGTTAATCGTAAATTAGATATTTGCTTGATGCTGTTTTCATGCATGCTCTACCCTGTTTCCATTTCCAAAGGACCATGGGTTACATCCCACTCCAGCTTCAGCAGCTTTTGCAGGAGAGCTGGCTCTTCCAGACAGACCCAGATTGAACCTCACATTGTGACTGTGGAAGACTTGGGCAAGATGATTGTTTTCAGACCATCTCAAAGTACATCTTCTCTTACTTGAAAAAGTATCTTAAATCCAGGGTTCTTAGGGTAGCACAGAGCTGGTGTTAGCTGAGCCACCGAGTGCAGCCTGGGCACCTCCGTGCTCCACTGCCAGACCTGCTCAGCTGTGGGGTTGCATGTCTAGGGCTGAGGAGAGATGGCTGGGTTTCAACTACAGACTTGGGATAGTGCCATTTTCTTTGTGTATGACCCAGAACCGGCCTTGGTGGCTGGCAGTGTATCTGTCATCTTCAAGATTTGAGCAGCCCTCCCTTTCCTGCCAGTTTGGCTTCTGCCATGCTGGCCTGCTTTCTGCAGAGCTCTTCCAGGGGCTGGGAGCATGTGCTCTTCAGCAAATGGTGAGCAACAGGTCAGCTGTATATGGGGAGTGCTTGTGCGGCACAGCAGCGGGGAGAGAACACACGCTGTATCGTGGAGATTTACTCCTCGTAAAACACCTCTGGCTCTCCACAGGTATCTGCAGATGTCTCCTGCAAAGTGAACCCAGAGGTATTTATAGCGCAAGCTTCAGCAAGAGGACAAAGGCAAGTTGGCAAACAAAGGGACTTTGAAATATAAGGAGAACCAAAATATGGTCAGGAGCACATTTATTTTGGAATCAATAGAAAAAGGTTAAATAATAATAGTGAATGTTTCCAGGGTGGGTCAGGTTAAAAAGTAAAGAAAGCAAAGCATGTTCACAGTGCTGTAAGACTGTTCCGTGTGTGCTGAGTTTGAGTTACAGAGATAAATGATATAAACTTTGCTTCCCACTGAGAGAGTGAGGTGGTGCTGAGCACCACACCAACACCTGCTGAGTACTTTACAAATGCCTGCAGAAGGCGAAGATAAATGCTACTTCAAAAGGGATTGAAACTGCTCTGAATTCAAGAATGGAAAGAAATTCTATATTCAATTCACGAAGTTGTATAAAATTAAGCAGTTTTAGCTATGGGTGTGATTTTCCCCCTGCTTTCTGCCTGTTTTTCCCTGTCCTCTTCCCCGCGTTTGGTGGAGGCTGTGCTGTCCCAGCTGGGTTGGAGGCATCCTGCTCAAACACGCTGTGCCTCGCCCGGGCTGGGAGCGCGGAGGGTTTGTCTGGACATGTCACATTTTAATTAGCACACCTCGCACCGCTGCTGCTCCTCAGTGTCCGTCAGGGAGCTCGGGCACGGGGCTCTTCCTCCCCTCCTCTCCTCCTGGGGGCAATCCCCACCCTTTCCCCCTTCATTTCTAAAGCCTGTGCAGGGAACCCGCCTGATGGGCAGCTTTGGTGAACACATTGGTGTCTCCTTGCAGGGATGCCCACGTTTGCTCTCCCCGTTTCAGGCAGGTCTCCTGCCTGAATCCTGCTGGCAGCAGGCCAGGAGATCGGAGATCCCCAGGGTTCCCACTGATTTGACTCGGTTTGCCAAAACAGGGCATTTGGAAAGGGCTGTTGGAGGCGTTGCCTGAGCCTGCCAGCCCCGGTGGGTGACGGCACCCAGAGGAATGGCGGGAGTGCTCATGCTGTCGAGCGCAAGGCCTCCGAGCAGGACCAGGACCTCACCAGCAAAATTCACCATCTGAGGCGGTAAAGGCACTTTTGGAAACCGCTTGGATCCCTTGGGATCCATTTCTTTGTTGACTGGCTGTTCAGAGAGGCCAGGCCCTGTAAAGGCCTCTCCTTGTCCTGAGGGCATCGGGGGCCTCATGGAAGGATGCGTCGCACAGTAAAACTGCTGTCCACAAAACTTCCGTCCTTGCCAGAAATCCTGTGGCAGCAGAAATGGGATAGAAAAGGCCGGGCAAGAAAAAAGTTTTTAATTTGCCGTGACAGGAATCAAAGCCATGTCTTGTCAAAAAATTACAGCTCCCTTTTCCTGCCTGTCTGTCACATGTCAGCAGCCCTGACGCTGTACAGATAAATGCAGCTCTGCAGAAAGGAGCCCAGGGAATGACTCGGAACAATACAGTTCATGAGGGAAGGAGAGGCTCAGGCAAGCCCTGGAACTGAGCTTGCATTTGGTGTGGCAGGCACTGAGCCACATGATATTTCTGTTTGACTCTGAGTTTTTATATGGAAGTAAGTTGTTGCTTTTCCTGCTGCTTTGGCAGTGGTGCCTGGGCACTCCTGGGGACAGGGAGTGGGTCCCATGGGAGATGGGCAGCCCCCAGGACACAGCACCCTGACACTCCTCTCAGCTGGGAGCACAACACAAGGCTGATCGTGGGAGTTACTCTCCTACAGAAGCTGGTGAGCAGCAATTCCCATCACGTAGGCAGGAAGAATGGCAGTGCAGATGCCCATGTTTTCCAAGGTCAGGCTCACTCCACACTCTGCAGAGGTTGCTCAAGGGTCATGTGTGAGCAGGAACCCAAGGACAAGCAAAATGCAAACTCAACCTGAATGGCTTCTGCCTAAAATACATCAACTACAGAAGTTGCTCTTAGGCTGCTAATGAGATAACTTTCACAAGGGTAGGACACATGCCCAGTTTCAGAGACCCTTTTCACGCATTTTCTAAGAGCTTTGCACTGGAAATAGCTAAGGACTTTAATGGGAAACTCTGGAGACTGTGTAGGTTCAGGATTTGAAGCTGTTGAGGCATACAAGATGAAACAATTTTAGAGATGTTTAGGCTCAGCTATGATATTAAGAAAGCAGTCCTGTAAAAGTGCCAGCAAAATCACTGGAAATCCCAATCAAATTACCTTAAACATGGTAACTGCTTGGTAATTGGTTTATCTCAGAACATGCTTGGAACAAGGGGAGTATTTTTTTTTTAATAAATGTTTGATTTAATTCAAATGAATTCTTATTGCTGGGGTAAGGAGAAAGATAGGGTGTGTTTGCAGGTGGATATGTCTTTGTAAGGACTCATAAGAACTTGAACATTTTTAAAATGTTGCTGACTCTGCCTATGAGCACTTGCTTCTCCACAATAAAGAAACTGCAGAGGGCAGGAGGAGCTCCATACTGGAGAATTTTTCAATTTGACTGCTGAGTCCTCTTACCTTTCCTGTTCTTCCTTATAGCAAAGAGTATATTCAATCAGTGATTGTCATAGCAGCCTTTTTTGGGGTGGTCTTGTCTCTTTCTGGAAGATAAATTTTTCACTGAAAATTTCAATGTGAGTGGAGGGGAATCTGTCACCCAAAGTCCACTGACATTCAGCACATCTCTGTCTCTTGAAAACTTCTCACTGGCCTCACCTCTCTGGTTAAGGAAATGCCTTCTCAGGATAGATTGGATAGGACAGGGAGCACTTTGGAGTTGTTTCTTTTTTCCTTGACAAAGCAGTTTCAAACAGCTGTGCTAACATACATAGTAAGTCTAATGAGTACAGCTGTCATTTAATCAGACTTCCACGTCTTCTGGGATTCTAGGCAGAGATGGATTCTAGGACAGATTTGGAGAAGGAGACACTTGTATTTCCCTTCTCCTTGCTCCATATATGAATATTTTCTCCTTTGCTTTTCCTTCCCTCACAGTCACAGTGAGAAAATTTGTGCCTGCATTGACACCAACCACTGTATTAAAGCAGGAGAACTCATATTAGGTGGTAAATTTGACAGAAAGACCTAATGTAGATCTAGGTTACCAGGGAGCTGGGATATTTTTAAGCTGAGGTTGTCTGGGGTGAAATCCTCCCTTTTCCAGACCTGGCCATTAAACTGCATTTTCTCTCATTTTAGGGGAGCACCTGCGAATCTGCCCACAAGGCTACACCTGCTGCACCAGCGAGATGGAGGAGAACTTTGCAAACAAAAGCCAAAGTGAATTTGAAGCCATGATGAAAGAGGCTGGTCGCTCTGTGCAGGCGACCCTAACAGCACAGCACAGAAGCTTTGACAGTAAGTAAAACCTGCCTGATTCCCTCTGCTCAGGGTCCAGTCACTGCTCAGTTTTCCAAGCACTGTTGGAACCATGAGTTTATGTTTTACACACTTTTCTCTGCATCTCACTCAACAGTTTGCATGAAGCACTGACCTTCAGTAGGAGTTGTACCTCTGGCAGTGTTTCTGTAAGACCAAGGCACCTGGAGAGCCCTGTTTCAGAGCAGCCACTGGAGGAGGCTGGCAGACACTGCCTTGGCACCGACACAGCTTGGACAGGCATGGTGTAATCAGGTCCTACCACAGTAGAGTAACATTTGAGGCACTGATGTAAAACCTGGCACTGTGCCTTGAACTTTAAATTAAACAATGTGGTAGAGGTGACTGGATAGCCCTCAGTAGGTGGGGAGAGTTTAAGGAGACATGGATTTTTCTTGCCCTTTCCATGTAGATTGCAAGTGAAAAGGAGGTTAGTTCGTATTGGATGCTTGCAGCTGTCAGCTTCATACAAACATCAGGAAACGTTACAGAGCAGGGAAGGTCTTAGAGACTGTGGTGCATAGGATGGTGTGGACAAACATTCTTTCCAAAGTACAGTATCCCTCCTAACATGCTAAGCAAAGGCTAAGGATGGCTCTCTTACTTTTATTGTTCCCTGAAAAATCCACTTTACAGAGCACAGTAAGCCTCGAGGTCTGAAGGCCGCTGGAAATAAATGGTTTAATGGCAAAATTGAGATGACCTGTGATTCAGAAACGGTATCCATTATCAGATTTTGAAGAAGGTCAGACATTTAGAATCATGGCCCTCCTAACTTTATCAACAGTCATCATACGGAGTTACTGTGAAAAGGAGTCGGGGAAAGAAGCTGTAATAGCCAGAAAGGTGGAACTGGAAATTCAAGTAGTAAATAATAGGTCTAAAGAAATAAGCCTGACCTTCAGGGAGCTGATAACCAAGATGAAGTGCTTTTACACTAAATAGGAAGAAAAGGCACTGCATCTCTACAAAAGGCATTGTGACTGTGTGGCCAAGGTTGGCCACAGCAAAGGCATTCTTTTATAAGCTCAAAATTAATTGATTTTCACCTGCCTTAAAAGGTGACAATCAGGATTTTCAAAAGAGCCTGACAATAGCAGTTGCTCAGACTGATGTCTGAGTGGGACCTGTCGTAGCTGGTGCTGAGCACACTCCCTGACCTCTGAAATCCAGCCCTTCGTGGAGGTTGGTGCTTGGCACCCTCTCTCTCCACTCCCTGTCACAGCACTGGCTGGTGTATCTGCTCTTCATTTTTACCATAGACACTCAAAAGAGGAGAGTTCTGCATCTGTCATGTAAGAGAGTGCAAAATTTATTGGAAGCTTTGAGGATTATATTAACAAGAAGAAATTGCCTGGTGAAGAACTGGTTTGGTCTGAGTGTGATGTTTTGGTGGATTACTAATAATAACAGCAATAAGAGTAGTAGTAAGCAAAACCAAGGATATGAAAGGGGGATGCTTGTGTTGAGATATCAGTTAGAGCCATTTGTTTTTATTCCCCAGTATTTTATTTTATTTTATTTTGGTTTTATTCCCCAGTATTTTACAAAGAGAGAGCTTTATTTCTGTGGTACATACCCAAGTTTCTTTTAAGTATCAAACAAAGTAAGTGTTCAATAAGCCAATTATTACTTTAACAGACCATAATGCACAGATCATTGGTGTTTTGCAGTGGGAACAACCTCACTTGAGCCCACAGGCCAGGAAGATGTCTGCTACTCGCATTATACCCTTTTAGTTTGCTTAACTACCCTTGCAATCAATATAGAGTTTATAATTTATGCAAGACTTGATTTAAAAAAATCATCATATTGTGTCTCAGTTTCAAGCATGACTTTACCTTTAAGTAGTACTATTATGTTTTCTTTAGCTACTGCATAAATCGTTTGAAATTGAGGGAGTTCTGGTGATGGGGCAATGGGATCACCTCAGCTCCTGAAACAATGCCACAAAAACTGCCCTAGCTTCCAGTAAATGTTATTAATCTCACAGTTAACGAGACTTTTTGCAGGTAGTGCTGCTTAGAGCTGTTCAATAAAGGAGCTTTTTTATGTCAAACTGATGAGTTCTAATCTTGCTGGCACCGGATGTCTGGTTTTGCTGGATTTCCTTAGCAGCAGCTTGGAGTGCAGCTTTTGGGGTTGCAGAGGTATCAATGCACAGCTTGTCTTCACATTAGTGATTTCATTTGGCCTTAGGAGGATGTAGAGAGGCTCCACTGGATGGGGATGTCCAACCCTTGCTCAAAGTATTTGTAGCCTGGAGATCACATTATTCATATATTCTCTGCTAGCAGGTGTGGCACATTGAACTTCAGGCCTGGAGCTATTTTATTTTTGGATTCATCACAGCAAATCTTGTGCCTGTAATCTCACTGCTGATCATGTCTCATGTGCAATAGTCTCTACTTGTAAATTCCCCAAGCTCCAGACAGAAAATAGCAAGGCTACAGCAATCTGCCTCTGAAGTAGTGTTCTCTATGCTTGTGGTCAACATTTTGCTTTGGAGAATAATTCATCCTTGCAGGCTGTGGTCTGTAAAGCTCTAAATTGTCAGCACGCCTCTGCTCTGAGCTGCAGCTTTGTCCTCTTGCAAGAATTACAGATCTGTTCCTTCAGTCTCCCTGGCTGCTTTTGGGACAAACATTTTGTGGCCAAGAGCAGAATGTCCTTTATCTCATACAAAGTACTTTTAGAGAAAATACACATGGGAGATAAGGATGACATGCAATAGGTATAGCCATATATTCAAAAGTGAGGTATGTGGAATAGTATCTTATGGTCTGAGTGCTCTCTCTGCATAGCAGAGGACACATGGCTTCTGAGATGCCCTTCCTCCAGGATCTGCCAGGGCTAAATTTAAACAGCCTACAGTATTGCTTAGCTGTTTACTAGCACATTTGTTGTTTTGCTTTATGTTACTGTAGTTAGCAGAATTTGGGGACATCAGTTTCAAGCAATACATGTGGTCACAGGCTTGCTGTTAACCTTTTAACTGAAAAGGTAGCATTTTGCTTTATGACCAAGTGGTTTTAATTTAAGAAAAGAAAAAGAGCCAGAAGCACAGACCATGAGTGATGGGAGCATATGCTTTTGATAATTCAGTGCTAGGGAGGATGTTGTGGTCAGAGTAGAGTATTACATTAGCAGGATTATAGGCACAAATTCTTTGTTAATTCTGATGTCCCAAGGCTCTTGGTTGGACAGGGAGGGAAATGTAGTTACCTGGGAGCACAGCCTGTAGCAGAGACCTACTAGAGGCTGCTAGGTTGGTTTTGGTTGGCATTCATTTGACTGGAAAATCGTATATACCCTATACTTAGAAAGAAAAACATGAATAGTAAAAATAAAAACAAGCTGGGGGTCTTAAAGGGAGCTGGGGTACAGTCTCTGTTGAGATTGGTACTAAATACTGTTTTAAAGGTGCTTCCAACATTGCTTGCAGAATGTGCTTCTTTTCAAATTGGTATCTTGTCAGTGAACAGGAAAGTTTTGGTATCTGTTACTACAAAATTAAATGCATTGACAAGGAGCTTTGTCCACACAATGGGTCAGGATACAGATGTGAGCTGGCTGTGCCCCCTCTGACAGCTGCAGAACAGGACTTTGGCTCTTCATTTGTGCTAAGAGCAAGCTACAAACGTTGCTCAGGTCTGGGGGAGATTCCTGCAGAAAATGAGCTCTTTTTTGCATATCACACAACTGCATGTCAGTGTTACTCATAGTCATGGGGCTTCTGAACTCCTGTCCTTCCCAGTACAAGTGAGACTTGTACTTCCATAATCTGTTGCAGCAATGAGCCTGGAAAAGCTTCTAGATTTTGCAGGAAAGGCTCTAGAAGTGATGGTCCCGTTCCAAGGCCGTGCAGCCGGGGATGGCTGCAGAGGGGTGGAAAGAGGGAGCAAGACCAAGTGGTGCTTGGAGTGACAGTGAGGGGCTGCAAGCAGCAAGGAACAAGGCTGTTTTTCTAATCTTGGGGAAAGCTCAATTGTTGAGAGTCTAATCCTTGTCTGTCTCCCTGTTTTCTCCCTTTTTCCCCACTTAAATCACTTTTTAATAATACTGCAATGTTGCGCCAATCTTTCCTTTTGGTACACTTAGCAAGCAGTCCCTGTGTGACTGCTGACCTTTAGCTGTGAGCCAGGAAAGCTGTCCTTTCAGAATTGTTTCATGTTTTCAGGAAATATCAACAAGCCAAAACAAAAAACCTTGGCTTTTAGTCCACACTGCACAGTCTAAAAACGATTTGTAGCTCTCATAAATTCTGTGATTTTTAAGCTGTGACAATCAAATGCAGATTAAAAAATTTGTGGTTTATAACTGTCAGATCATTGGAAAGCTGATGTCATGTAAAAGCTTTCATAATGTCCAGTCTTGGTAGCTGGAAACTGCATATGCAGGAACACAGACCATGCAGATAATTAACATTATTTGAGAGTTAGTTTCAGACAGTTACATATTTCTTATGAAGATGAATCATTGTTTTAAATGTTACAAGGTGGGAAACGTCCTAGAAGCTGTTACACACTGATGGTTAAAATTTTACAGATTTCTAAAGGTCCCTTGTTTAAAGTTCAACCAAATGTGTCTTTGTCAGAGGAACAGAGTTATATAACCCTTAGTACCTAGAGTTGCAGTCCCTAAAAGTTGGAGAGAGGCATATATAAATATTTTTATTTACATTCATATATACTGTGAATGCTTAAGGAAGCTGTTCAGGAGGTTGTGGAGTAAGCTCAGCAGGCAGAGCTCTGTTCTACCCTGATGGCTTTAAACCTGGACTACAAAATCCAGACCTGAATATGAATTTTGCAGGCATTTTTTCAGTTGATGAGAACATGAACCAAGCCCTGATGACATCAATCCTGATGACCTGAAATTATAAAGTATCTGAATTTGGTGGCCCTTGCACCAAAAGATGTATTCTGAGAGATGCAGGACTTCTCCATGCAGAAAATGATTGACACAAGAACCAAGCAAGGGTTATCTGGGCCACGAGGGCTGCAGTGCCTGTGTCCCCAAATGTGTTGTCCGAAAAGCACTGCTCCACACTTCGTGTCCTGCCACCACTGCCCTCAGCTGTGAGTGTTTGTTGGAGCCATCACATGGTTTGGGTGGTGAGGTGCTGTCTAAAAGATACTGCTTATGTAGAAACAGGGGAGAAGGGACTGGTTATGCCTTAAGATGTGGAAATGCTGCTGTGTGTAGAAATCAATTCCCTTGTTTCAGAGGCTGTGGAAGTGAGCACTGGTGGGGTGAGCAGTGTTGCTCCAGCAGTGTGAGCTCTGTGAGCTGGCTCTGTGAGCTGGCTGCCTCCTGCTGCCCCTGGCATCAGCACTGGCTGCTCCCTAGGGCCAGGAATTTGAGTTAGGATTTCAAATGTATTGCTTTTGATCCAGAAACCCCTAATTGCCCAGGAGCAGTCTTTCTTGTGATGACTCCCCAGGCCAGGGCTCTGCCCTGGAATTGTGGTATGTGGCTCGGTTGGTGGCCTTGGCCATGGGCTCAGCACTGTGGGAGAGCACTGACCTCTCGGGTGTCCTCAGGCAGATGGAAGGCAGCAGGACTCCCAGCACCCCATGGGACAGCAGGCTCAGCTGTCCCTCTGGATATGTGCTGGGGACATGGGATGGCTTCCACAGCTCGCCTGAGGTTTGTCTTTCCTAACATCAGTCTTGCACTGGCTGCCTGCTGTCTCCCAACTGAACATCTGCAATGAAACAGGGCCTGGGCATGGGCGTTTTTTCCAAATGGAAAAGAATGAATGGGCCTGGGACTTTTCAGCTCCTGAACAAAAAGCTAGTAGAGTCAGGGAGACTGAGTTAGAGGAGGGACTTGAAGGGCAGGAAGATGTCTGATCGTTTTTTCCTAGTGACGTGACAAAGGAAGAGGACGAAAAGAAACCTGGGAGTGAATCTCTTTTGCTGAGTGTTCATCACCTGCACTGCATTTTTTTTGACAGGCCAGGGGCAACCTTTTCAGTAAAATTGCACTACTCAAAACACCGTTGTTCTGTGCCTCTTTCTGCTTGGACAGCATCATTCAGAAGAAGCCCATTTGTCCCACAGCTTTACCTTGGGGATGCATTATCAAAAGGACTTAGAGGCCATCAAAGATGATTCCTTTGGCTCCCATGGACTTCCTTCCCTTATGGTTGGTTTGGGGGCAATACAGACAGAGAGAGCACCTCCTGTAAGCTGAAATAAAAAAGCAGAGTCTCAGGTGGATCCAGAACAGAGCAACAGGTAAGGGGGTTCCCTTGGAGGCATCCATAGGAGGAAGGCAGCAAACCCTCATGCTTGCTTCATATCTTGTTCCCCCCAAGGAACCACCTTAAAAACAGCCCAGCACAAGACAGGATTGATGCTAGTCGGGCTGTCACTCCCCCACAGTCATGGTCCGAAGAAAGGAGATGCTTTCATGTGTGGTGCAGAGCATCTCGTTTGGTATTTATGGGTTCCTGGAATGGGGTGTGGTGTCTACCGAGGCACATTCCTGGGCTGACAAGATTAATCCTGACAGGTAGCTGCCTCGGGGAAGCAAACGCTTAGGCTCACCTGTAACAGCTCCAGCACCTGGAGTTTTCTCTCCCCTTACAGCCACTTCTCTTCACATTTAATCTGCAAGGCTCTGTTGTGTGCTGCAGGGTATATTGTAATGTACGTGCAGCACTTTGCTTAACAGATGGCATAGGCACGATATTCTCTTTTATTGAAAGAAAAGAGAGCAAAATGCTGGAGTGGCTGGGATGAGAGCACTGCACTGGGGTGCCTCCTGCAAGGGCCTGCACACCCCAAGAGGTGAGCTGCTTCATCCCTGCAGAAGTCAGGTTAGGTGGAAAAGGTACATCAGCCATCTCAGTTTCAGCAGCTGTCACGATGTTTTGTCACACACTCAAAAAAAGCTGCCTCTGAGTGCTCAGAGAACAGTGAAATGTGCATCTGCTTGGGGACATAAAAGAAAGCACCTGCTCTTCCAAGATACGGGATAACACAGGCATATTTTGCAAGAAATTAGTGATGCCCAGATAGTAATTTCAGAAGAAAGTGTTGGCAGAGTTAATTTTAACATTCAGGACACAGTGCATGAATCTCTTTGAAAGCCTCTGATTTCACGGAGTAAGCAGCCAAGCAGCCTAACTTTTATCACAGGTGCTGGGTGTTGCCTTCAGTGGCTGCAGAGCCTTACTCCCAGATGGATGGATGGAAGTCAGGGCAAGGAATGGGAGATGAACAGCTGAGGTTTTTCTGCAGAAGAGCCTGTGTCTTGAACCACTTTATGCTCAGCCATTTTGTAGCTGGTTACTGCCTTCTACATGAAGCAGTTGTCACCCTTCATCTCTCTGATGCCCAGTGTTTCTCCTAAGAGGAAATTAATAGCATTTCCTGGGCTGCTCTTATTGCAAAGAAGTGTAGGTGCTCTGAATCAGCTCTTGAGGGAATATTTTTGCTCTGACTTGATGTTTGCCAAGAATCCAGTCTCTGTTCCAAGCCAGGTGCTGTGGGTAATTGGGAGCATGGAGGGCTCCAGCAAGGTGCTGTCCCTGCTTACAGATCGGCAAACACAATGAGCTGGAAAATATGCTGCTGAAATATGTGGCATGTCCTGACATAGGAACTTGGGTTATTTTGAGTACTTCAAGGTATCTGTTCTCATTTGAGATTATAAAAGTACTTTGTTCTTTCTCACCAGAAATGCTTGCAGCAAACTGTTGATTCTGCTTTATTAATTATTGCCATTGAAGCAGCACATCCATGGAGCCAAGAAGTGCTGTAATACACTGCAGGGCACCCTGCCTGTCTGAGCCTCAACCTATGGTCCAAGGACTTTGTTTGAAAACAAAAAAACCAACCAACCAACCAAATATCTGTTTTGGAGAAGTGGGTTATGGAGGGAAGAGATGACTGGAAGGTCATATGATAGGTTTGTGCTAGAGATGGGAAAAGAGCTTAAGTCCCTGGGTGTTGAGTGAGGTGCAGGAGTACCACAAGTCCCTCTAGTTCATAAAACAGTGATCCTCTTCTGGTAAGAGCAAAAGACATCATGTCATGCCCTGTCTTACACGGGTTTACCAACCAAGATCTATCCAGACATCTGTTCTCAGCAACCCAGGCTAAGAGGGAATAGGCACTGGCTCTAAATGCTCTTTGGTCATTGGTATTTGTAGTTTTTCTGTGCAAGGCCCCTTCTGAAGTGGAAGTAATAATCAAAATTGTGAGGGAGGTCTGCAAACAACTTGTGTAAATGGCTGCAAGTATGTAAGTTTTTTGGTGTCGGGTAACCTGTTGTGATTAGAGGAGTTGATCTGACTTTTAGAGTGTAATATAAATACCAGTTGTGCAAATAAGTGCTTGAAGGTGATCTCTGCCTATGAAAAACAGGCTGAGAATTGATTGTCTACAGGGAGACTCAATGATAATCCCTTTTTGTGGCAGAAAGCGGCTGAATACTTTCGCTGATGAGCATTTCACCTTTGTATTTTCTGTAGCTGCTTAAGGATATTTCACTTCTCTCCCCCTTCCTATTCTCATTTTATTTTCTCCCTTCAGGCCAACACAGCTTCTTGCATTTAAAAGCACAGTTAAAATGGTGTAATGTGTGCAGAGATTTTTCCAGTGCTTCACTTCCTGTCCAGGCAATGTTGGGGTATCTTGATTCTCTTTCTTGTATTTTCTGAAATTAACCATAGAGGGAAAGAAAACTCACATTTTACCCAGCAGTCCACAGGTACTTCTGAAGAAACCAGGTAGTGTTGAGTCATTCTCATTAAACCTGTAGATTTGGCCAAGACACGGATGAGCTGAGTTTGTTTCACTCTAAAGAAAAATAGAAATCAGAAAACCCAGCTTCCACCAGGCCTGATATTACGAAACGTGAGTGCAGCATCAGGTGCTCTGAGGTGGTGAACCAGGCAGGATACACAATGTATTTTACTTCAGCTTGGTTGGGATCTTTAGGAGATTATGTGGAAAAAAGATGGAGGGGTTTTAAAGATTTGTCTTTAGTAATGCTCTTCCTAATCCACTGCTTTCCCAGCAGGATCTACCCTTTGCAGGAAGTTGTTTGACATTGCTCAGCAGTGATTCCTGCTGACCAAGGGGGTAACATCAGCACACTCCTCACCCTGAGGGCAGCCCGTGCAGCAGCCCCAGTAGAGAAACAGTGAGGCTGTTCATTAGTAGAGAAAGGAAAAAGGATTAATTTTCTCTCTCTGCAGAACCTTGTTATTGATTACCCAGCTTTGTTTTTACATGTACTGCTGGAACTCTTGTTTCCATTTGTCATAGCTGCATCTCCAAGCTGTACATTTCCACATTGTTCACTATACCTGCCACGTATTTTTCAAAGAAGTACAGTTAAGATTGAGAATTAATTTAACATCAGTGACTTGGAGATGCTGATAAAGGCAGAGGGTCAAGTATATGAAGGAAAACAAATATATATACATATACGTGTGTGTGTGTGTGTGTGCATGTAGATAGGTATGTGTATTTCAGTTGAAAGGTGGCGAGCCCAAATTTCAGAAATTGCTGTGTTCTTTTATAGGTGTTGCTGAGAATGAATATTACAGTATTTTTACATGTCGAGAGGTAACATGCTTGTTAATTTGACTTTGGAATGCCAAAAATATCTGGTTAAATGTGAATGCTGAATTGTGGGTCTCCAGCTATTCTTAAGCAGAAAAGAAGCTCCAAATGAAGGAGACATCAGATACAAAAAAGACAAGCCACCTTACTGTGAGTAAAGGGGGGATTCAGTCTTTTGGTTTTCATTTCCAGTAGTATTTAGCAAGAAATGTATCCAGTGGTGACTGTCTCCACTCTGCAGGTTCCCAAGCTGTGTGGCAATGATAAAATAAACAAACCCCAGCATTCCCAACCTCCCTCCCAAAACCTGAGACAGCTGTGAGCTGGGGATCAGCCTGTAGGTTAATCAAGGCTTGGGGAAATGATGTTTGCTACAATTTGAGTATTGAGTCTGGACTCAGCTTTTAGTGCTCTGGAGATAATTGAGTGGCTTCCTACAGCCCCAGCAGCAGAGTGATTCCCTTGTAAAATGCAGCCTTGTTTTAATGCAGCTAAAAATGAATAAATTAGTCCTCAAGGAGTAATGAATGCTAATAAAAGTATTGTGTGGCAGCATGTAGTAAACTTCTTGTGGAGGAAATGGCTGGAATTGACTTTTCTGAGAGCAGGATTTCTGCTCTCTTCTGATGCACCCATCCATGCCTGCAGCTCTGCTCCTGCCCTCCGGGTCATTAAGAAAGGCAAGGGCTTAGGTGGAAACAGCCAAGAATAATGTATAGCCTCAATTTGCTGGCTTTGTGCTTTATTTGTGACATCTGAGGGCAAAGTGGAGCATCCTGTTTGTCTTGGTTCACTGTAAATAAGGACTTGTCTGTGTCTGCTCTCCAGTTCTGGCTCACAGGTAATAACGAGAGAGGTAGGGTTCCTCCTCTAGTGCTGAGTGCTTTGGTTGGAGCACAAACTGATCCTCCTCCTTCACACCTGCAGGTGAACAGGAAGGCAGTGCAGCTGGCTGTATGTACCCATGACAAACACAGCCACTATTTTACATGTCAGTGTGCATTTGCTGCAGCTCTGAAAAACCATGGCTGTTCCAAAGCCGAGTTTTGTCCAGCTTGAGGAGCTCTTTGAAAGGAATATAATTGTTCTTGTTCCTGCAGGATTTGGCATCCTCTGCCTTTTGTGTCTGCCATGCAGTTTTCAGTCAGGTTGGAGATGACACGGCTGAGCTAAGCCAGCCCAGCTTTCCTCCCCTCACTGTGTGGAGCTCACTGCAGGTCATGGTGAAGCCCATCTCAGTATTGCACTTGCCTTCCTGGTGGTGCCTGACCTGTCACCTCCAGGTCCCTGAACTGGTGCACAGTTCAGCTTCTGTTTGATCATGTGTGAAACAGATAAGAAACACTAAATATTTTTATGTTTCCATAGTCCATATTGAAAAAGCCAGAAGGCAAAAGACTAGAATTGAGATTTTTTATTTTTTGCAGTTTTAATTTGTGCCTTCCTCTCTGGCACAAATAACATATTGATATTTATTCTTCATTGATGTGATCCTACACTATTTTTTTCCTCACAGGCCCCTTGCCTCTTGCAGGACACATGAGAGATGATGTCTGCTGAATCATCACCATTTGTTGGGTAGCATGGTGCATTATTTACTGTACAGCAGCCAAATCCTGCACTCAGAAATAATTATTAATTTCCTCATAGGCTAATTAAAGATTGTATCATAAAGCACGTGCATCAGGGAGCTGAATTAAGATTTCAGGAGCAGCTTGAATTTTCTCAGATCCTTAAGTAAGAGGGTGTTTGGCTTTGCAGTTATAAGACAGCCTTGACTGGAGTCTTTAAAATCTGACGTTAGGCCCCATTTGCACCAGGAGGTGCCAGCCTGGCTCCCTCCCTGCTGTCACTGCCCACTCCTGCGTGCCAGGGCCTGGCAGCTTCTGGGGGAAAAGCAAAACAAGGGCAGCTGATCCTGTTGTAAAGCACCAACTCCTCTCCTTAATCTCAGCCTCACGCACAACGTGTTTGGCTGATCTTCTTCCCTAAAATTCATCTCAAAGCAGATTCCCAGCATGGAAGGTTGGTGTAAGATGTGCCAGGTAAGTTTGTTGGGAGGTGTATAATTACATTGGGAGCTTTTCAGTCTGCTCATCAGGAATTTGCATCACGTATGATTAGTTAAGTGGAGACCTCTTTATTTGATTACCCCTTTTTTGTTGTTGTCTAAAAGAGAAAATTACATAGTTAGGCAGGAAAAGCTTTAGAGAGGGGTGATCTCTTTATTATATGTTTCTTTGGTGTTTGGCACAGTGTGGTTGAGAGCTTCCATTGCTATAATAACAGTTATAATGAATGTGCATTGCCAGTGAAATTGTACTTCAAACATCACAGGTGAACTGATGCAGACTCAAACTGTTACCTAAGAAGAAAATAGCTTTTCTTTGTTGTTGCCTTTAGACTGTGATAAGCATTTCAGCTGGAGAAGGAACAAGTACTTTTTTACATTTTTAAAGTTAATGCAAGGAAAGTCTTCACTTGATTAGCAGAGGTCCTGCGTAGGATGGCTGTTTCATTACTAAGAGTTTAAGTGAGCTATAAATATATTTTATGCCCTTGTACAAGTTCAGAGTACCATGAAATATAATTAAAAGATTCTGGGCACTGCACACGTAGGAGCAACATAGGAAATAAACGTTTGACCTTTCTTACCTTTGGTCACCAGTAAGCAATTGCTCTCTGTGCTTCTTGCCTGCATTACTTACTGTTTTGGCTTAAATACAAGATTCAGATGCCTACTGAGAATGTTGAATGAACATTCACAATTCAGTAGTTCTTCTGTCTGGATTTTTGTCTTCTCTGGAAGGTGCAGGGGAAAATGCCAAGCTATTAAGAAGCTAACAATTACCTTTAATTATGCAGACCAGCTTTGGCTATGAATGCAAAAGAGATTTGGAGTCTATTGTTATTTCCTTTCATTTCTGAAAACAAAACAAGAAATGCTAATCAAGACATTTTATGCAACTGAAGCAGAGTGTGTCTGAAGCAGTTCTGTTTTATTCCTAGCCAAGGGAAACACCATATATGTATCATACCAGAGTAGGATCTGCCTGTGGATTAACATCCCTGAAGATTTACTGGGAAGCTGACTCACCAAAGAGACTTGTCTGTAAAACAGAGCCAAGTTTTGACACTGAATAAGTTGATGTAACTGGGTTAGGACATGGCCCAATGATTTTCAGGTTTGCACTGGGGAATATAGCTGTGACAGACTATCATTCTGAAAGAAAGCCAGAAAATTAAATACACAGTAACAAATATAAATTTTACCTCTTGGGGCCAAAGAAAATAGAACAAGCCCTTGTCTGCTGTGTGTGAAACAGAGGAAGAAGCCAGTGGCTGTCGAGCTAAGGGAAATGAGTTTGCAGGATCCGATTATCTGTTATTTGAGCCTCTAGTCGCTGAGCTCAGAGCGAGCCTGCTGGGCTCAGCCCTGCAGTGCCATAGCTGCACACCACAGTCTCCTGAGCTGTGTGGGATCATCCTCTTGGCTCATCCCGAGTGCTGGTGGTGCAGGCTGGGAGCCCTTTGGTCAGCGATGCTGCAATCAGTTATACTCCTGGAGGAGCTGGCAGTGTCCGCCAGCAGTTTGGACACTTTTGCTGGAGGTGTCTACAGTAGGCTGTCATCAGGCACCTGCTTCAGGCATCTTCAAAGGGAAGGGAGGAGGTAGCCAGCATGAAATGTGAAAAGCTTGCTGTAAGCCTGCCCTCACCGCCCAGATCACAGCTGCCTCAGGCAGTGTGCCCGGGTGAAGCGAGGGGGGAATGAGTCACCCTGAGAAATCAGCTCCTCAAACCCAACTGCTGAGGGAACAGCAGTAGCAGAAGTACAGCTGTGGGAATAGATGTCTTTATTAGAGCAGAGGTAAGCCTTGTGGCAAGACTTCCTAAAGAATGGGTATGTGTAGGGCCTCTAAGTGCCTGCGAGCCCGGGGGGCAGGGATCCTGGTCAGCGGTGCTCTGGGTTCCACGTGGGAGCTGGTGGGGCACAGGGATGAGGAAGAGGCACATACCTCATCCTGCACTGAAGGGCATGACCATACATCCCTATTGGGGCATCTGTGACCTCTCTGCAACAGGCAGAGATTGACACCACCAAAAAAAGGCCAGTCATACAAACCGGCCTTTCCTCACAGCATCTCTTTCCCTGGTATCTCTGCTCTTCACTGCAAACTGAATAGACACGCTCCTAGTCCCATGGCCCTTCTTACGGATTGTAAAGCCTCCCTTCTGTTTAAATAAACATACACATGGCAAGGATCTGACACAGAGACTGTTGAAGTTGCTGGAGGGGCATTTCCATGGCCACTGAAGTGGACACCGTGTGGATATGGTGAAAAACCACCTTGAGACAGAGGTGTGAAGAAGCTGGAGAGGCTGAGTTTTAACAGGCTGTCCCTCTGAGTGTAAGGGCTGAGAATGTTGCTGCTGTGCACGATCCACATCTACAGAACAGAAAGAATCTCTGTGGGAGGTGAGCCAGCTTCGAAGATGGGGGTAGCTTATCACCAGGGGCATATATAAATAATGGCTAAGCAGTAACTTGCATACCCTCCATTCAGGTATATTCCTGAGCACAGAGGAGGGAGATTTGGGCAGACAGCAGTCGAGAGAAAACAGCCTGATCAGCAGCAGTCATGTTTGAGCATCTAGGGGATAGACTGGGATATAGAGGCAAAGAGGGAACAGGGGTATTTCTTACAACCTGAAAAAACACATTTGAAGGAACTAGGAGTGAACACTGTCAGCAGACACAGTTTAGGTTTAGTCTTTTTCCATTAAAAAGAAGTATGATGGGTAATTTTCATTAAAAGGACTATAAAGATTGGAATCTCCACTGCCATAAAACTTACAGGTCTCTGTAGTGCAGTATATTTTTAAAAGGCAGGCATTTGAGAGAGCAGGTGATATCTGCACAAACCACAGACCACAGGAGGGATAAAATCCTTCCCAGTCATACCTGAGTGATAGGACACAGCGCCTTGACTGAGCACTTCCACCTCCCCAGTCGGACTGTTTGATATTTGTTGTGTTCTGTACCAGAAGCTTCCCAAGCAACCCAGCAAGGAAGCAGCCACCAGCAGCACAGTTAAATCTTCTCAGGTCTCTTCTGCAGTCATAGCACTGCAGTAGATCTTGCTAATTATTTCACTGGAGTTTTGTCCTCTTTGTATGTAAGCCCAGACATTTATCTGTAGAGTTGCATGTTTAGGGTATTTTGTAGTGGTGTTAAACTGAAAATAGAGTACATATTCTCCATAATTCCAGAGAGTCACAATGAACTGAAACAATTTGGAACCTGAAATCAGGTACTGTGAGTTCTTCCGATAATAGAAATTCACTGTGTCAAGCTAAGCTGATAAAATACTTCCATTTCAGATTGCTGCAAACAGGCAATTTGGGCTAGGAAGCAGTTGTACTTTGAACTCCTATTAGGAATAGAATTAGTTTTCAGCACAGTCAGATTAGCAAAGCCAGTATCTAAGGACCAGTTTGTAATTTCTTATTTAGAGCAATTGCTGATCTGGTGAACGAGACCTGTGTTCATACTCTGAGGGACTGCAGTCGTGGCCATGCTAGCATGTGAACATCTAAGGCAAAGTGAACAGTGCAAGCCCCAAAACACAATATAATCCTTTATGGAGGCAGTTCTCATCTTTATCCCTAAAGGTGTTCTCAACGTCATCACTTCCCCCATCAATGCACATGGTTATTTTGTTTCTTAGCCTTATACAGAATCCCCTATTTTTTACATTCTGGAGTACTTCAAGTTAATACAAAAATCCACCTAAAATATTAATTTGAGACTGGAAGTAGATAGTATGTTTTTTCTCAGCTTCTACTTTAGGGAATTTAAGTGGTCAATTTTCAGACAAAATTCTGTGCCTTTAAAGTAACGAGCATCAAAGACTGTTTTTAAGTTGCTGAAAGACATTGAAAACGTTCAGGTAGTTAGCTTTGGATGATTTAATACTTGGCTTAATTTAAATCCTGGAAAGATTGAACTAATGCGTATCTTAAGAGGTAATTGCTTTGAGCAAGTGGAAAATACCGTCTCTTCTTTATTCAAAGGAGTGTGTCTGTGGCAATTAGGATGGAACATTATTTTGGGCTTACTGTGGACTGCTGAGTGACCATGGGGGAAAAAAAATCACATCTTCCTGTGGTCGCACTTGGAAAAAAATACCCACTTGGGTTGTCCTGATGAATATTTGGCTACTAAAGGTCATGGTGCCATTGCATCAGGAGGCCAAGGTGCTCCTGGTAACACTCCCAAGGCAAGGAGTTCAGGGGAGCTGCACGTGTGACCACCCAAAGGTGCCCATTTAAAGCCCAGCTTTGACACAGTGAGTTTTTGTTTCATTATGAAAACTGTGTACTATTACCTTGTCTTAGACTGGTTTGCTATTTGCTTTTGGGAAGTTTGATGCTGGAAATAGATACCCGTGTTTGGAAGCAGACTATGTTTAGACACATTCCCAGGTGTGGAGGACAGGAGCTACACTGCTCCTGTTGTGCCATGTGGGTAAGTGGCTGGTGTGTTTTCTATGTCTGTTGCTCAGAATTGGGCGGGGAACTGGGGGAGTCCCCCAGGAATGATGGAAATTTCCTTTGTAAGTGTCCGTGCTGGTGAGGGGAGCCCATCACTCGCCTCAGCACCCTCTGCTTTACAGGAGCAACTGCAGGAGAACCCGTGCTTCTGCAGAACAAAGTCAGGTGCAGAGGGCAATAAAAGTCTGTTTGATGCTCTGTAGGGAAAGAAGCCAGGAGTGTTGAACTAAATAGGAGATTTGGTAGTTACTTTGGCGGTTTTATGTAGAGCCTTGTGAGAGAAAACGGAGCTGGAGTAAAGCAGAACACACCAAAGTGCTTTGCAGCCTGTGTATGCCAACAGTACTGAAAGCTTTTCAGTTATGCATAGACAGAGGAGAACAGGGACAGGGTTTTTACCTTATCTAATACCTTCATCCTTGCCAACATAAGACTAAATCAAAACAGGAAAGCTAGTCCAAAAATAAGCTCCCCAGCCTAGGTAGTGAGATTCTTAGGAGTGGTTCCCTGCCTCATTTAAGATGTCCTTTGTGATTTTAGGGACACAGTGGAGGCTCTGAGCCAGAAAAGCCATGGGGCAGCTAATCCCATTTATCTCAGTGGCAGGTCCCTAAATATCTCTGATGTTCTGAGCCTGAGACTGTAATAGGACTTTCCCAGCTCCCACAGGTATTACAAAGATAGACTGAGGAGGTGCTCACATCCTTGAGTAACAACAGCCATGTAAGTACCTGGAATGCACTTTATTATGCATGGAAGGAGTAGGATAGAGGAAAGATAACATTATGTGTTAAAAACAGAGTTTGGCTCTATTAAAGAGGAGCAATTGAGAATTAAGCCATACCCAGCAGAAATCCATGTTAACAAGCATTTTTGTAGACAAATCTTTACCTTGTCTTTCTTTACTCTCATTCCTCTTTATTCCAAAGTGAAGTAAGTGACTTCCTTTTCAGAAAGCCCTGAACCCAGAAATTAGACTAAAAACTTGCTTCACATAATGAGGGAGATGCCAAAGTACATCATCATTACATCTGAGAGGTAATTTCCAGAGCAAGATGACCCTACATTTGCAAATGTTCATCTTTCAAAGCCGTTCACTTTCTGCACTTCCCAGCATTTTCTGGGTTACTGTAACTTTGGAGCACAGAAACTGGTTCTACTCTGCCTAATTTCAGGGCAGCATAACAGAGCTGATGTACTCACCAGTGTCATTGCTCAGTGCTCTGCATTCCCACCAAAATCAATGGACATTTGAAGGAGGCTCAGGATGGCCCAAGGTAGGCGCAGTAATGACCATTAAAAGATGTTTCCTAGGCTTTGAAGTGCTTGCAGTGATGGTATTTCAAAATGGATTTCATTCAACATATGCATGCTGGGAAGATGAAACTGCAAATTGCTAGGAAATACAGCTTTCTATGTGCCTAACATTTTAAAGTTATTTCGGGTTAAAAGGGCGACGAAATTACACATTCGGAAGGAAGCTGTACACAGCCAGGCCTCTTTACATAGCAGTGCTTCATGGGACACTTGTCTGCCTTGTTTCCATGTACTCTGAGAAATAATGAAATGGACAAGACATGGAATTTAGCATTAATTCTGGAAACAAAGCAAGGGCTCTTTAGTATTTTCATGTACATTTACTTCTTGTGGCTCTTCAGACTGATGTAAATTCTGTACAGTTCTATCACACTATTGCCTTATAAAATGGAGTTTTATGCAAAGATTTGCAAAGCTCTCCACAGCACAGGCTATATAGACTTCTCCTTAATAGATGCAGAAATCAAGCCACAGTGAAGGTGTCAAAAAATAGCCCTTGAAATATTTCCTCTTCCAGCTTCGAAAGTAATAACATTTCTACCGCTGCTAAGCCCAAGCCTGGCAAATATTTTTCTGTCATTAAAATAAGCATTTCCCAATGCTATTTCCTTCCTGTCACAGTGAGTATTGGGCTATAATTCTCCTTGCTGCTGCTTTGCTTTGTGAGGAGTCTAGACGGGACGTGGTTTTGAAGGCGCGCCCTCAGCCCCTCTGTCCTGGGAGTGGATGGGTTTGCCACAGGCAGCTTGGTGCTGGTATCTCTTTTCCTGCTCATTTGAGGTTACGTATCTTTGCTTTTGCAAATAGGCCCTTGGAGCCAGTGAGAATAGTTGTGTGCTTGAGGCAAACAAGATTTGACCTTAAAATAACATAATAGCAAATATACGGGTTCAAATTGATGGCTTGCTGGATGGAAGTACCGAGAAGGACCTGCAGCAATTAGTTGCTCACGGATTAGAAATTTTATGCTCTGCAGCCCTCATTGTAATCCCATTTATTCTTTCGCATATTTCAGGAGAGGTACCATTTAGTTTACATTAGTATGAATGATGAGTGCTAATCTGAGATGACAGAGCAATTTAAAGCTGGCAGGAAGTTGCTGAGGTAATATCTAAAATATGAAATGTCTCATTCGTTAGATGATGAGCTTAACTGCACCCTCCCTCAAACTGGTTTTATGCCAAGGCTGTAGAGCTGGCTTCAGTTCAGATTAGAGTCAAGGTCCAAATATCACCTTCTTCACAGTAGCTCAGCAAGGTGGGTATGGAACTAAGTGCTGTATGTATGTCAGCAAAAATCAAGCTAAAAATGTTAATAGGGACTTCACCCTTTCTTTTCCTAGCGACAGGTAGGATAATTTAGAGTGATCCAAGAAAAATTAGTTCTCTTAAGCAAGGCAGTGTGCTTCCTATCTTCAAAGAAAAGGTATGACAGCTGTCCTTCTCCTTGAAAGCACAAGTGACACTGTGGCACAGCTGGCATAATTCAGATTTTTAGGAGGATGTGCAACTTTTTTCATTACAGGCTCCACTAAACGATCTTGGCCAGAAATATATGACCAGATGGCATTAGAGCTGCTTTTCCTATAAGATTACAAAGTGCCACTGTTCACAATCTCAGCAGCTGAGAGATTGTAAATTGCTAATGCAGGCGGTCATTGCTTTTTCAAGCTCATTTTCTTGGTGCATGGGGAGTCTTTAGGTTTTTTGTCATCATACCTTTAACTTAAATATGTCAGGCTTCATTAGTTCCCTGGTTTAGTTCTGAAACCCCACCTCCTCTTTGTTGTGGAATTAGTGTGATGTTGTGTCCTCATCCTTTACTCTTTCTTGTGCTCCATCTGTGGTTTTTTGTCCACGTTCGCTGTGTTCCCTGACACAGGGTGCTCTCCTGATCTGGTACTGACTCGGGCCAGTGTGTTTAGACATCTGCCAACTGAGAAACAGGCTGTGAGGTTCCTGTGGGACAGATGTGCTGCTGAAGAGGTACAAGGGCTTTTCTTGCTGTTTTATTCTGGTCTGTGTCCATCTTGGGTGCTAGGGCTGCCAAAGGAATAGCAACCTGCTCTGGAGCCAGGAGGTGAGCGAGTGGGATTGGGGATGTGCCTGAGCAGAGTGCTGAGAGGAAGAGGTGCTCACTAATCCTGGGCAGTTTCTGGGCAAGAGGAAGCAGCAGTGGGGAATGAACCTTGCTGGATAGTATTCTTCAGATCATCTTTGAGTATCAACTGTTATTTTAGCAGGTAGATCTATCAAATGAGCCCAGTCTATCCACATAACATGTGGATCTTTGTAAGACCACTAAAGGCAAGGATGAAAACAATTTACTATTGTAGACTCCCAGCAATGTCCATTTTTTGAAAGTCAGCTCCAAGAAGTGTAACATGATCCCAGAGAATGAAAGAACCTCATGGGGTAAGTGAAGGAAGATCTATGGATGCAACCTGTACTTTGGAGGGATGCCCACTATCCCTCTGCAATTCCAGTGGCATTCCAAATGACATTTGACATTTTCTGTGGTGGGTGATGCAATCAGTTTGTGTTACAGGTTTAAGAGCATCAGTATTTTGCAAGTACAACGTTTGGAAATACCTGCTTCTGCTGGAATCCTTTGAAATGGAAATGAGAAACGCTTTGGTTGCTGGTCCACTAACCTCTTTTTAAGTACAGAACTCACCAAGTCTTAAGAAAATGGTTTTAGAGGATCTGAAATAGGTTTCTCATTAAGCATTCCAAAGAATGTTTTTCAGAGATGTATTAAAAGACATCCTCTGTCTATATACACATTTATTTATTGTCTGTAATTTTCTCTGCACCGTAACTCTGCTTGCACAGTGCAGCTGGGCATAAATCTCATTTTTAGGAGCACTGCTCATGTTATGTTTCTTGACTTTCTATAATAACAAGAAATGGGATGCTTTGAGATAATCTAAAAAAAAGCTGTGTGGAATCTAATAACATCTAGAGGAGTTACAAAGGGATCATTAAAGCTGGGGGACCTAATGGCTGAAGGCTGACGGTCACTGTGATGTGAAGGTGACCTGAGCTGAAATCAGCTGCAGTTGTGCTGGCCAAAATGCTCACTGGAGCTCCAGAGTAAGGTACAAGGATCATAGTGTGAAAGAGGATCAGCTTGGCCAGCATTCAAGAGAAGGTACTGTCCTGTCCAGCCCACAGCTGCCTCTCCTCAACCCATGTGGTATCAAGGGAAGAGCAGACTGGGTGGAGGAGCAGTTTACCAAAGAGGGAGGTCAGGGAGAACAGACTCTGGAGCCTGGCTAGACCAAAGTCAGGGTGGGCAGAGGTGTTGTAGATGGGGGTGTAAGAATCTGTTCAGAGATGGATCCAGGAAATGAGCAAGAGTGACTCCAGAGTCACAGCCACTGCCAAGTAAGTAGGTACTGCAGGGTTTATCACGNCTATTATTATTATTACTATTTATTGCTCTGAGCACTGCTGTGCAGTAACACGCTGTATTGTGTTCTGGGCAAGAGGGGAATGCCAGACTCTGGAGGGGATCTGGCCCATGTCTTCACCCCTGCTGGCTCTGTGTGTGACCTAGGGCTGATTCTAAGCAGAGAGAAGAAAAGCAGCCTTTAAATTTGCAAACGGTGATTAATTCTAGCTGTATTTGAACTGATTATGGATGGAGAAGGAATCAAAGCTGGGATTAGAGGCTTAGCAGGCATGAGCACATCCTTGGGCAGCTACTGCTCTCTTACAACTCTGTTGCACTTGAATGTCAGTGTTGGTATAATGCCATTGTCCCAAGGAACCTGATGAAGTCCCAGTGGCTGCACCCAGTTAAAAATCAGCTCGGTGCTCCTGCCTTCCTGATGCTCTCTTGTGGCTGCAGGAGACAGACTTGTTTATTTCCTAATAAGCTTCTGTGTTACATTTTATTATCCTCACCATGTTAGGCTGATATTTGCCTGCTGTTGAATGTGAAGGATTGTAATTATGTGCATAGGTGAAATTTCAAAAGGCTAGAAGAGTTCCCTCTCTTGTGGCTGCAGGTTGGCAGTGCCTGTAGTCACAGGCCTGCTGTATCTTTGCAGTAATATTTCTTGCATTACATTTAGAGCTGATCTCTCCAATATTAACTTGGAAAGGTTGTGGCCTCTTTCTCCTGGACTCTCAGTGCCTCTTTCTATTCCAGTGCCGAACTACTGACAAATCACCAGGACAGGCAAGGTCTGTCTTTCAGGACATACCTTGGAGCAGCCCATGTTCCTGAAATGCTGTGGCAGTGGTGCCTGGCCAGGGCCATGTGGCTACTGTGTTAGAAAGCACACAAGCCACTTTTTGGGGTCACGTTTCTGGGTTTGGCACATGGACATTAATTGTTTCCCAACCCAATATTTGTTAGGGTGTAGAGGTTTCCGGGCTTCATTTGCCTCCTCCCCTCATTTTAAGAAAATTAATAATTGTCACATTGGTCTTTGTTCTTTGCAAGTAGCTCTTTATCAGAAAAGTATTAACAAAAACTTATTAAAAGAAGTTTGCTTTATCAGGTACTTTCCAGTTAATGTTCTCTGTGTATGTATTTTTACATTTGAAGAATATTAGCACTCAGTGTTTCTTGACCTGTACAGCATCTCTCTGAAGGTGGCCTGAACATTTTAAAACATTATTTAAATAGGATCAAGAATCTTGAAAATAAGATTTGTTGTAAGCTTTCTATTGTTGCCTCTCATACCCTTGCATGTCTGTTTTTCAAGCATCACTTTATAATCTGCACTAAGCCCTAAAGGATGCTTAGTTGTTATGGTTTGACTTAATATAATCTAAAAATGGCTAGCAATAAATCCAATCATTTCCATGTAAAGGAAACATAGGATTGGACTGGTGGAACTATTATACCTCACTCAGGGGAAGAGCCAATAAATCCAATACATTTGTTCAACTCCAAAATATCCACCTTAATTTGGTGCAAGGGGGGAAATTAAAAAGCACAAGCCTATATTTTGAAGTACAGAACAACAGTCGTGGGAACCACGTCTTGCATTTCTGAGAGTGGGGAAGGCCAGGAGGAGGGGGATTTGGTGTGATCAATACTGTACCAGGGATGGGGAAAGCTGAAAGGAAGACAGAGCTGTCTCCCAAAGGCTGTTGATCTCTGCTCTGGGCTCCTGGCCAGACTAGCTGTCCTCTGAAATGACTGTAATTTCCTGACTTATACAGAGCCAAACTTCCATTTTTGAAAAGGACAAATTGGGCCATAGGACAATCACTTGTCTTTACAGCTCATGACAAAGTGCTCCCAACTTAGAGGTTGGCCTCACCTTTCCTTGATTTTATAGAGCTCTTATTGGCAAGTACTAGTCTTGTTATGGTTTAATCAATATTAATCTCAGTTGGAAGGATACTTCTGGTTGCTAATTGAGATCAGGTTCAATTCCATCTCGTCATATTTGCTGTATAATTATTAGATGCTTTACATCATGGCAAAAGAGCCCTGGCTAATAGCACTGGTATGACATTTCCATATGCCAGCACAATGTACAGCACAGAAAAAGCTTTCATGAGCTTGTTGCTGTCTCTGCTCAGGGTATAATTCTCTGAAGTTCTCCAAACTGTGGAAAGGTTCACAAAATGTAACAGCAGCTCTCCTGCTTCTGTTCAGCACTTGCTGATCCTCTCTCATTTATAGTTTAGTTCTTCCAAATGCTGAAACATGATGATATGGCTGGGTATTCCTGGTATGTGTTAAATAAAGTACACCGTTTCCCTTGAGTGAGAAACAGATTACTGTTAGGAGGAAAGAACAGTGACCAACAGCACCTCTCAAATGCCTGTGATGGGAAAGATGTGAGCAATAATACCTATCTGAAACCACTTTTTCTGTCCTTTGAGAAAGGCAAGTGGGGAATGCACTGACCAGCTCTGTGCACAGCACATGCAGCAGAGATCACCCACACTGCCCTCACCCAATCCCCACTGACCATCTGTGTATCCCAGGCCGTTTTATTGTGCACAGGTGCTTCTATAGAATTTTGGTCTATGTCAGGAACTTCTGTTCCCTGGGCTGCACACACACTCCACTGCAGGATTCTGGGCCGCTGTGGGATTTGCTCCCCTGTCCCCACCCTGTCCCAGCTCTGGCTCTGCAGCATTTCTCGGGATTGCTGCCTTTGTGCAGATGGTTCCAACCCCTACACTTGCTGTGGGAATCAGGAACACACAGTAAGAAGTGGCTGTGCTGGCAGGGCCTGGGCATCCACCAGGCAGCTGCAGAAAGCCTGGCTGGAAAGGCTGTCCCCAGGAAAGCTGCTCCCTGCATGGCTTTGGGTCTTTGTGACGTGGTTTGCTTGGAAATACAACACTAAAATGATTAAGCTCCTGTTCCTGGCACCAGTTCCTGATGTTAGTAGGACCACTTCAGCCCCAGGAGATTAGGACCATGCCTGGGAACAGGACATGGGATGAGAGGAGTGGGGTGGGGGTTGTTTCTATACTGGGATTGATGCCCGTCACTGAAGTGTGCAGTGTTCCCATAGGAAAGGGAGTCAGGTCTGGGAACTATAGGAGTTGGTGAAAAAAATAACTGTTTCCTCCATTCTTGCTCAGTATCCCACATTGACAGTGAATGGCCTTTTACAGTTTAAAAAAAAAATGGGGGCAAACATCAGTGCACTGAAAAGTTTCAGTGAAAACTGGAATGTTTTGACAAGAGTGTGATTTATTTGTTCTCCTCTTTGGCACAGGTGCCTAACTGTGACTGTGCTGAATGTGGCCTCTAACAGGTTGGCTCCAGCCGAAATGGCTGAGACTGGCTCCAAAAAGGGGGCAGAACTTCTCATCTCTGCAGACTTGGGTGCAGCAGGAGGTCTGCAGGAGCCTCTGGCCATGGTGGGTGAAACAGGGTGAGCAGCCAGGGCAGCTTTTGGGTGGGAGGGCATTGCCTGAGTACCACAGGCAGTGGTGCTGGGCTTGGGTTTGATGTTCAAAGAACTCCTGGGGAACCTCGCTGCAGAGCAATCTGGCCACAGCTTGGGGATGCACATGGGTATTTTTAGAGCTTATATTGCAACATGTGCAAATTTATTAGAGCTTGTTAATTAAAATTACTGTGGTGAGTGCTCGTTACTATATCTGACCAAAAAGCTTGCACAGACAGTTAAAAGAAAAACCACCAAATCCCATGTTAGAATAAATGCAGGTTAGTAACTAAAATAAGGTATCTAAAAATAGTCTCACTGCAAATGAATTTAGGCCTTTATGTGGTGCAGTTGCTGCTTTTTCCTGCCTTTCATTTTATGAGTTTCTTTAAAGATTTTCTGGTTTCCTCTTTGTCATATATATTTTTTTTTATTCATACGTCCAGAATCCATTTTTATTTCCGTGATATTGATCCAGATGTACAGCACACAGCATTGATTTCTGCTTGTATGTAATACATACACGTTACCAATGGCATCCACCTCTGGCAATAGTGAGAACCTGGCCGACTGTGGTCTGCAGAAGAATAGGAGTGATTTTCTAGGATCAACTCTAAGTGTAGTAAGGACTGCAGAGTGTAGAGTGAGATTTAGTTCAGTGATGTGCAGTATTTTGAGAGTATCACAGCCAGTTTCTAAGTAGATCTGCATGAAAAACAAAAGAGGGTGGTAAATTTAAACTGTGAGGAAAAAGGAAGAGAATGTAAATGGATAGGAGCATTGGGACAAAGAAATGGCATTGCAGAAGAAGCTTAGAAAACTAAAGAGGCTGTAGAGAGGCCAAAGGCTCCTCCCTCCAGCATCCTCCCACCCTCAAATGTTTCTGTGCTCTTGGCTCTTTCTGCAGCAGGGCATGAGGAGTTTTTAAGATGAGATCCAGACCCCATCGCTCCAGCATGACTGATGAGCCAACTAAGAGGCAAAGGAGAGACTTTTTTTTTTTTTTTTTTTTTTTTTTTTTTTTTTTTTTTGCATGGCTGGACCAGACTCACCCTTTCCATGGTGGGGATTTCAGTTGTAGCTTGTAGAGCAGGCTGGTTTTACCCTCACAACTAATAAGTGTTGCTGAATCCTCTCTACCTTCTAGTTACTGATTATTGGCACCACTTTTTTTCTGTCAAAAGAGGTGTTTGGAGACAATTCCCCATGTTGGTTTGACAGGCTGCTCACAAGTTACCATCTTCCTATACTTCTTTACAAGTCAAACCTCAGGCTGGCAGAGCTGCAGCTGCTCATTTACCTGCTTCAGAATTTGTACAACATTCACAGTTTTCTTCGTCTGAAATTTGTCCAGTGTTTTATGGGTTACTAAAAGTAACTATAAAAGTTACAGCAGTTTTAGCACTTGCAGATACTGAGTAGCTGAAGGTTTTGGATTTTTTAAATGCGCTATTTCAGTTGTTACTGCTTTACTGCTGGAATGAGAAATTTGGTCATCACCCTGTGATAACACTGCATTCATCTGAATTTTTTCTAAATAGTGAGGAAATATAATTATTCTCCCCCTTGTGTTATCTTTGGCAAGTCTGCTAGTTCTGCAGAGAACTAGCTCCATGTAATTGTAAAAGCTCTTTGCAGTATCCTTAAATTTTTTCTTAATATCCTTCCCCTTGTCCATTTTGCTTCTGGCTCTAGAGCCCCCTCCTTGCTCTATTCTGTGCTGGAGCATGGGTCTGTCTGGGATATGGAGTATTCTTCAGAGGCTCTGCAGAAAGACCACTTTGGCACAGCTGTTCTGTTCAGGTTATGTTCTTCTCCTTCTACAGGAAGTCCATGGTAATTAGTATTTTTAATAAGCAACCACACAGAAGAGACAAGAAAGGAAACTTCTCACTATCAGCTTCGAGAGGAGCAGAGAAGGTGGTTTTCTAAGGTCTCTCTCCTACCCCGAGGTGGTGTTGCACTGTGACCCTACCTTTGAAGTCTGTGCTGTCAGAGGTTTTCCGTTCCGGAGTGCAGCGATGTGGTGCTGCCAGGCTGCAGCACTGGCTGTGTGTGACACTCCTTGGAAATGCCCCCAAAAGGCTCCATCCCCGAGGGAGCCCTCCTGCCTGACAGGAGGGAGAGGCTGCTGTGCCCTGCTGTGCCCTGCTACTTGAGCAGCAGGAAGGGAGGTGCCCCTTCGCTTCCAAGGCACGCATGAAATATTAAAGGTTTTACTGTTCTCGTGGTGTCAGAAGTTAATACAAGCCCTAACCAAAGCCTCCAGGACTGCATGACCACAGAACTGGGGAGAGGTATGGCTATAAATACCAGCTCTGTGGCGACGCTCAGCACTGCTTCATGGGTGGAGCTGGGTGGGGAGATGCTGCAAGTGCAGGTTTTTTTTTTTTTTTTTTTAAGTCCTGTGGTCCTTGGCAAGTCTTCATCTTGAAGAAGTGGGACCTTTGGAATGAAAATATGAGAAATGTCTAAAAAGATGTGAAGTATGGGCTTGTCTTACAGCTATGGAGTGTTTAAAACTCCTTATTTCTTACAGTACCTAGACACATGCCAGACTTTTCACAGCATGGAGGTGATGCTGTACACCTGGAAGAACATGAGGTAACAGTACAGGAAAACAGGCTGGATGCAAGAGAGACAATGAGTGTCTGTCAGATAACCTGGTAGCTCGCTGGAGCTCCACACAGGCATGTATACAGTAGGGAGTATGTTTTTGAAGCAATAAAATGAATTGCAGAGCAATGGGAGAGGGAGGAGAAGAGGGCGGAGGAAGGGAGCAGTGGGGGAAGAAAGCATGAGACAACTACGAGAGGAACAAACATTGCTTTGAGGATTTGTGCTTTATGCCTTTTGCGGGGTTTTCTACATTGCCTTCAGGCAGTTCAGGATGCGCAAGAGAAATCAGGAGATCAGAAGTGGTTGGATAAAAGTCTGCTCAGCCTCCTTCATCACTAAGCACACTCTCCTTGTTGGAGATGAAAAACAAACACTGGGTGCACAACCTGCTGTTTACACGCCTGGTGCATCTGTTCACACAGGGCTCTCCTTGCAGCCATGGAAAAGGCTTTTTCCATGGCTTCTTTTTGAGGTTTCTTGTTATTTTCACAGAAAGGATAAATGTGCAATCTGAGTAGGGCTGAGCGAATGACTTGGGAGCATAGGCCTGGAAGGGCTGGGTCTCCGGGATGGCAGATGGCTCTTGCAGCAGCACAGGGTTTCTGAGAGCAGTGCAGACCAGCCCTGAAGCAGGCAGGAGCTGTGGGTGCTGCAGGCAGCCCTGTGCCCTGTGGAGGGGCTGGGACAGCAGTGGCACCGTGCCCGTGCAGTGAGCCCTGGTGGAGCAGCTCTGGGCTCTACAGCGGGATACTCCCAGGATCACTGGATGCCTGTGTGTGCCATCCTGGCCCCATCCTGGGGCTCTGCCGTGTCTTGAAGCAAACAGAGATGGTGTTATGATGCAATTGGTGGGCTTTAGAAGTTGAAATAGTTTCTTATTGCAGTATTTCAGGGCAGGGACTCGATCCCTGTGTGGTGGTGTGTTTGGAGGAGCTCGCTGTGTGCCAAGCACAGGTGTCCTGTACAAGTGCTCCAGGGGTGGGTAGGACTTCTAGAGATATGTACTATAAATATACCCTAAAATTTAGAGCTACTTACAAAAAAAAAAAAAAGAGAAATAAGAAAATTTAGATGTAGGCAGTGTTCCCTTCAACTGTGTCGGCATTGTTTCAGTACTCCATGGGTTAGGAAGCATTTGCTATCACTGAGTATTAGTGTTCCATAGCAGCCTTTCATCATCAGATGGATTTTCAATCTTTATTCACTGCTCTTATTGTGTTTCCTGTTCATGCCCTTCATCACGCTGTCTCCTGAAGAAGAAATCCCAATATTATATGTACTTTTAGAGTTAAAAAAATTACTGGTAGCTTGAAATACAATGCTGATTTCAATTTCTAGTCCTGTGAGACACCAGAGACAAGTAGGTCTGGGGAACCTTTGCTGACCCGAGGCCTGGTGCACGCAGCCTGCAGCCCCCAGGCGTTCCAAGGGAGCCTGGCAGGTACAGCACAGACCTGCTTTGTCAGAAGTGTTTGTTCTCTTCAGCTGCCCACCTGGGAAGTAAGCAGCTTGAAGCCTGTAAACACTGCTTTTTGGTGGTCACTTGACAACAGGCATGAATTTATGGAATATTACGGTGAACACAGGGAAGAACCTGCATCAGTTTTCTGTAAACATGTTTATCTTTTCAGCTGCAAATTAAACGTTACAAATTTAATTGCAAATTTAACATTTGAGCCAAAACCCAGTGTTGTTATTTGGAAGCGGTGATAGGAGCTGGGGGTGTTTCCATCCTTGCTGGCTGGGCTGCCTGCCAGGGCTGCAAGGCTCCCCTGCTGTGTCTCGAGAGCTGGGAGCATCCTCAGGAATGTGCATTAGGGAACTGAACTGTGGCTCCCTCTCACAGGCTGCCCAGACCAAAATATCTCAGGTTCAGTCCCTCCTTGGAAAATTACACTTTTGGCAAAATGCTTTTCCCAGCCGTACAAGTTTCCATAGAAAATGCTTATCATTGTTTCCTATTTCAATGCAATTTGCCAATTAAAGTAATCCATACTTGTTATTTAATAGAAGGTAATGGTCACACCTGCCCTAGGCAACATACCCACAGATTGTCTTTAATGGCAATATTTAGTTGCGTTCTCTTAGTTATAAACTATATAATTTTTCTTTATTATAATGATTAACAATACAACAAATTTCAATTATGACAGCAAATCATTACAGTATATTAAGATAGAATCAAGCTAAAACGTGTTGTAAATAAGAATCCATAACTTACCAGAATTGCATGGCTAATACGTTATTGGATTTTTCCCTTAGTCCCATGGCAAAAAGAGAGAGATTTTATTAAATGTCTTTTTGAAAACTTTTAAGTTCACGCTACTTTCATTTTTCACTAATAAATTCAAGATGTCCATATTAGTTTAACCTGAAATGAATTTGTTTTATTGCTGAAACTGAAATTCCCCTGTGAACATCTCAGTGGATTAGATATATGTTGGTTATATTCTTCTATGATTAAGTTTTTATTGATTTTTTTAAAGTCAGTCAGTTTATGTATGTTACTCCTCATTGCCCACCAATATTCTGCCGTACTGCCCTTGACGTGTCAAAAAGGATGGTATGTATTTAATTTACTTGGTTTCTCGAGAAGTTATTAATGGCTGTTTAACACCCTTGGAGGTATGCTAATTCGGGCTCTAAAATAGATGGTGTTTTGTACAGCAGGATTCAATGCTGCTAATCTGCAGAACAGACACTGTAGCCTGTTCTTTCCTTGTCCACTTTATGAAGTGCAGCCCAGAGCAGGTGTTTGGTTCTCCTTTGCTGCAGGCTGGGTGGTGGAGCTGCACCAGGACAGGGCTCGGGGCTGTCTGTGAGCGTGGGGTGGAGCAGGCTCTGGCTGTGTCCTCCAGTCAGCTTTGGGCCGTGCTAGGAAGGGATTTGAAACACTGGCCAGCCTTCAGCTCAGAAAGAATTACCATTTTTGTAGATAACTATTAAAGTGAGCAGTGGTCAAGCTTTTGGAAGGGGAAAAAGATTACTGTTACTGTTACAAACATTTTGTTGATGAGGTGCTGAAATCCAGACCCTCAGAAGCTGGATCAAGTTTAGGAGATTTTGAAGGAGCGACCCATCACAGAATTGCGTGCTTAAAAACAAGAAATACCAGACAGAGTCAAATTTTTCTCTGTGTTTGATTTAGATAATCCCTATTTGTCTCCACAGGCTGAAATTATTTTCTTCCCAGGCATGTGAAATAGCTAAATTATTTTTATCCAGTGTGTCATGACTCAGTAGCAAGAACTTTCTGATCACTTTTTTTCATCCACACCCAGCAAAACTCCCTGCTTTGCCCCAGCACAGAGCCAGGCAAAAAGGCTTTAATCATAAAAGGGTCACACCACACCTTGCATTTTGCAAAAGTCAAACAGCTGCACTTCTGCCCTTGCTGCCTGTGTCACACAGTGTGAGCCCACACCCTCTGAACATGGGGCACTTTTTGGGTTGGGTGGTGGTTTTTGAGGTGGTGCTTTGTTTGGGTTTTTTTTTCCCCACTGGAGGATGATGTCAGAAAAATTCAGTTACTTGAGCAGATCAGTGATCCTAATCATCTTCATCACATTAAATGATTCAGAGGGAGGGGGACTGTGTCCAAAAGTACAGCGAAATCCATTTGGCTAGGAAGAATGAATATTAGAAATGCAGACATTGTTTTCCTATGGTTTGAAGGTCATTTTCACACTGCATGGAGATTTTCAAATGCATCCATGTATAACGTGCCTCCTGTTAGCATTTTGCTGTCGTAACTTTATATTGATTGTCCTCTGCAAAGATTTTTAATAACAGCAGTAACGTAAATTCATTGAATGTGAATAGAGGCTAATTAAGAACAAATGTGCTGGTCCTGTTAGGAAGTTATTTATCACTAATTATGTACCCTTCATCTGTGACTTGCTATAAATACTCTCATCCAAGCTGATGCTCTAAAAAGGCCAGTCCTACCTGTAGGTGTGTGGGCTGCCTGTCCTGCAAGGCAGCCAAGCCCTGCCGAGGAGGAGGAGGAAGGAAGAGGGCTGTGGCTGGGGCAGCCCAGCCCCTGGGTGGGAGTGGGAGTGTTTGCCAGAGGAATCCAGCTCTGCTGGGAGAACTGAGGGAAGCTCCAATCTGAACCAGAAACCCTCTTGCAAACTTTCACATACTTTGGCACAGTCAATCCCCTGGGAAACGTGCACAGATGTGCCTCAGCCCACCATGAATACCACCAGGTGACTCCCAGAGTGGCTGAGTTTTGAAATCATGACACTTCAGCTGTTTACTCTCTGTGATTCCTTTGCACAGCTGAGAAAGAGAGATTTGCAACAGGTTGATGCAGAAGAGAATTTGAAATGTGCCCATTTGAGCATTTGCAGTAGCGTTAGCATTTCCCTGAGCATCAAGAGATACTCTGCTTGAGAAGCCCTGCTGAGGAGCCCTGGCATCAGGCAGTTCAGGGGCTGAGAGAAGCACCCAACAGTACCATGTGTAGGCAGGACCACCCCATGTCCTCTGTGACAACAGAACAGGGCAGTGGTGCATGTTTGCAAGGGTTGGGACACTGCTTCCAGCAGCACCAGACCAGCGTTTGCCACCCTCTGGCAGCTCAGGCTGTGGAATCACATAGAACCCTGAAATAGAGTCTAAATCCAAGCAGTGGCTCTTACCTCTCATCCCCTTTTCCCTGAAAGGTGCCTGTGCCAATGTGGCTTGCCCTGACAGAAGTGCAGTTACCTAGTGGTGCCGCTTCTCCACCTTTCACTGAGCTCTGGGAAAGCCCCAAAACATTCTCAGGCCTTCTCATCCAGCTCAGGAAACTGAAATTCGCTCCTGGTGCTGCAGAAACTGCCATTCCTTGGAGCTTATGATACAGAGCAGCAGTTGTTACTTGGAAACAGTTTGTGATAAAGCCCATTAAATGGAAAGAGCCTGTGAAAATCATTAGGGTCTTTCAAATAAAAGGTTGGTACTTGAGAAGAATCATTAATTAAATAATTGACTACTGTTTCCTTGCCTGTAACATGCATAACCATCCTATATTGCAAATTATTAACTTAAACCAGATTTTCTAAGGGAATGAAATCCCTTGTTTAGCTTTTCTTATTAATATGCTTTTGTTCTTGGAAAGTGATGTGTTATTACAACGTGCCTTTTGCAATCAGCTTCTCTATATTTGCTTAGAGTGGAGAGATTGTATTTGCTGTTCCAGAGGTTTATCCTAATCTCTGTCCTACCAGCTCCAGGATTTCCCACTGCAATGGGGAGTATTGCATTTCATGCTGGGGAAAGCAGCCCCGGCAGCCTCAGCAGCTGAGGGGAACTGGCTCACCAGATGGATTCTTGAGCCTTTCCACCACAGCTGTATTGACAAGAAATTAAGTTTGGGTTTAACAACGCTGTTCTGTTTTCAAGGGGTGATATATAGCCACTGGTGCAATAACAGAGTGATATCATATTGTCCAGTGAAATCCCTTAGCAACTGATTCAATATTTGCAGGAAAATAGTTGATATGGTGAAAGCCAAAGCTGCCGAATGGGTGACAGTGCCCCAGCTTGCAGAGCTCTTCCCTGCAGACTGTTTTGCATATTGGATCCTCAGAGCTTCTGGGAAGGGTTTCAGAAGTGATGATTCAATGGTACCTGTAGATAAAAAAAAAGTATTATTTCTTTATTTTTTTAACTAACGTTTGTTTAGTGCTTGAAGCCTGGCTGGCAGCTGCTTCTAGATTTGAAACACCCTGGAGCTCATGTTTCAATGACATAAATTGGGTAAGGCTGATCACTGGAGACTGTTGTACAGTGAAAAGCTCAGGTCTGGAGGAAGTGTTCAGTGTCTGCTGCTGACATTTGCCTTAACAAAGAAGCACTGTTCTATCAGAGCAGCCCAGAAGACCATAATAATGCTGCTCTGATGTGCAGGCTGCTGTTGTACAGGGTTTCTCTCTCTGTACTCTTCATGGCTTGGGGGGGAGTGCTATTTTTTTTCGTTTAGTGGAGGCTCTAAGAGGGGGGGCCAAATTTCACATGAATCCACTGGGACCTCAGCAACTGGCCGTGTTTTAGTAGGCTGTTAAGATTTATTGCACAAACCCTTCTGAAAGCTCTGAAGAGATTTGCCATGCATTTTGGTGTCAGAGGAGCTGTGGGAACAGAAAGGTTGGCATTTAGCTCTAAATGACTCCCATAAAAAATGAACTGTTCTCTCCAAGTAGATGAGAGCTCCTGCACTGGCTGAAGGCATTCGGTGTGTTCATCACCTCGTGTGGTAATGAGCAGGCCTGTTAATGTGTGATGAGAGCCCAGCTGGGGTCACACAAACTAAACGAGCAGGAGAGCTGAGCTGGGGAAGAGGAAACCTTGGAGTCAGCAGCTGAGGCAGCTAGAGGGGCACAAGCTTTTTTGAATATACATTAGATTAAATTGAGTTCTTTTTGGAGGTTTTGCCCTCAGAAATGTTCAGGAATGGTGCCAGAATTGTGATACATAAATCCTACTTTTCACCACGAACTGTCTTCCCTGTCATCTGCTTCTATATTAGTGCTGTCAGCACTTCTGCTTTCCTTGCCCTCCAGTTTGTTTTCTTTCTGGCCTACTCATCTTTATCTCGTCTCCTCTCCTAAGCTTTCTAAGTGCTTGTCACTCTTTTTTTCCCTCCTGTCCTTTCAACCCAAACCCATGATATAATTCTGCTTTACCTGATTTCTCTGTGGTGATGTCTGGCTGAGGAGCTGTCAGTAATCCCCTTCTATCAGCGTTCAAACTCTTGGATACAGCAACCAGGCTAGAGTTTTGTATTCCTGAGTTTATATTCTGTCCAGTCACTTGGACTTTGAGCACTCTCCTTATCTACTTCTTCCGAAAATGCATATTCCCCATTATTATGGGCTTACTTGCAGTGTCACAATCTGGAATCCTGGAGGAAAAGTAATAAATAAAAAAGGTCAAACATGAGTATTTAACTATAAAACTGAGAGTAGAAAAAAATACATAAAACTTTAAAATTGACTGTTTTCTAAATGCTTTATTCTTGTGCTTATCTCTTTCAGTTATAAGAGACTGTAATCTGGTTCAGATGTGCCTGTTCTGATACTGGAATTTGATGGGGTTTTTAATAGCATGACCATATAGAGGCTTGAACTTCGACAGAAAGGAAGGTTTTGATCTTATCATCAGGCTGGTGTAGTAAGGGAGATTAGTTCTCTATCCAAACCACATCTTGCTAGGTTGTAGAAGTGTTTGGGCACATTCAGCATTGAGGCCTTATAATCAATTGTCCTTGATTGCAGCCTCTTCAAAACTCATGCAAGAGTCATCTGGAGGAATTTGGGTTACTTTTAATGCACATGAAAGGGAAAGCCAACCAACAGATCATAGTTTTACTAGATTTGTTTATTTTTTGGGTGTTTGCTTCTGATTTGATAGGATGTTATTGAACATTTGCTGTTTTTCAACAGTCTGACATGTTTTCAACCGACTCTTTAGCTGGCTTAGGTTGGCAAAGGTACTGGACATCAGCAAAGCTAAGCTGAAGATTGGCCCTGTGATCTAAGCAGTTCCATACAGCTACAAAAATTCCTGCTCCACACATATGGGGAGAAGGCATATTTTTAGTCTTGTCCAGCTGCTTTGATTTTGCTTCAAATTCCAAAAAGCAGAGAGGGTCGAATGATGAAGCAGAAATAAAGCAAGGCAGGAAGGCTTGGTCAACCAGAAGCACCTCAGGCATACTCTCTGTTTTGTCTCTGCCATGGCCTCTGAAGAGCCCGTGCTGTTGCGTGGATGTTCAGAGAGGGGAATTAACCTGTGCTGCCCAGGGCAGAAGCTGTGCCCGTGCCTTCTGCCTTCGTGCCGCTGCCCAGAGCAGACAGTCGTGTTACTCATGCTGCTGGGAAAGCACAGAAGCTGGGGAAATGGCATGGCAGAAGCCCTCTGAGGTCTCCTTTCAAAGAGATACCATTTACTCAGAAGGGAGAGAGGGTCAGTGTCTGTCTGTGCACACTCCCATGGGCCCATCCTCAGTGGCTGGTCTCTCAGAGGATCCAGGGAAAACTGGGGCCATTCCATCATGGCCACTGATGATGACATGGTCTTTAGCAAGATGGGGCTTGCCAGCCATGGCAGCTGCCAGCCCAAAACAGGCTTCTGCATGCTTATCTCTACTAGCTGAGGTCCTCACTCTCTCTCTTCTCCTAAATTTTTATGGCCATGTTACGAACAATTGGATTATAAGCTTCTGGTTTGGGAAACGTGCTTAACCCTTAACTATAGTACCAGGATCCCAAGTTCATCAAGACATGTGTCCCTGTACCCTTTTCTATTTGTAGCCTTACTATCATTTGCACTTTCAGGACTTAGGTTTGCAAACCACCCCCAGTACTAACAACTGCTTTTGCCAAGCCTCCTATGCTCTGGCAAGCCTCCCATTTCCTCTCGGCCTTTGATGAGTCTTTGGCATCTCCTCACCCCCAGGGTTACTCATCAGCTCCTCATAGCTGATGGCAAACTCCTCATTTCTCCTGCTAGCACCAGATCCTTTCCAAAACCTCGTCATTGAAGTCACATTGCTGTTTGTGCAGCGAGCAGGGGCTTTTCAGGTTGCCACAGCATTAATAATGTGCCTGAAGCTGAGCAGATGGAGCAGGGATGTTTGCACAAATAAAAGCAGCATGTCCAGAAAACAGCAATTTGCAAGAGCTTGCACTGTGTTGAGTCTCACTTTGATGGAAGGAGAATTACACTGCAGAGGCAATTTTCAAATTGGAAAGGAGAAGGGTATTCCTGCAGCAGCCCAGGAGCAGTCACCGAGTGGGTTCCCCAGTCACAATGCACCCTGTTTGGTTGCATGGGTGAGGTGGCACCACCTGATGACTGTGTGTGATTCCTCTGCACTTGATTGTTGAGGGAGGAAGTGGTAGACTTGGGGAAGAGAAGAGTCTGTCTAAAACCAGGCAAACTGTATGAAGGCAGAAGGCTGAGCATCAGAGATGAGAAGTGTAGTCCCAGATGCTATGTACAGATAGCAGTGCACATTGAGCAGCATCTACACAGTTAAAATACTGAGAGTTCTGATGAGTCCGAGTGCTCTGCTAACCTTGTTTTCATTGAAAGCTGGTTCTGTGGGAGTAAGAGCACAGATGAGACAGAGAGACAGGGAAATGCTGCCCATCATGCAGCCTGCATCTGGAAGGGCCAGTCCACCATGGGAAGGGCTTAGAGGAGTTTTACTTAGTTGTTCTCCCTCTGCAGCGGGGTACAGTGGTGTAACAGCTTAAGCTTCTGCTTAAAGTTGTATTTTAAAAATGTTCGATTTTTAAACATCACATCTGTACAACAACTTCTAGCTTAAAACCAGTTTTCTTGCTCGAGTATCCTGTGAAGTTGGAAAGAGGAGCAGAGGAAGGCTCTTCCTTGCACAGAACGTGTGGTTGGTTGGTTTGCCCTGGCCACCCGCTTTCCATCCCTGCAGTGACCGTGCTGCCCTGGAGCCAGTCGTACCCCTGAGCTGTGTCAGTGGCACGGGGGTCTCTCCCAGCTCCCCGGGGCAGGGCTGGGGCAGAGGGAGCTGTTTCTCCACATGGTACCAGGCTGCAGGGCACAGGGGGCACATGGGCAGCTCCCATGGGAGCAGTGGGGCAGCCTGCACGCTTGCTGGGCTCTGTGTATTTGGCTAAGTGTTCCTTCTTCACTTCCATGTCTAAGAGGGCTTTTTTTGGCACTGCTGTCCATCCCTCTCTAGAGATACTGGGTCATTTGGGGGAAAATCCCAGTTTTAAGACCAGCCCCAATGAAGGCTAACTATTCTTGGCTGTTTGAGAAATAACATAGTTTTTGGTTTGAAACACTGTTCCCTGGAGCTTCTTTCTGAAAATAAAAATAATACCTTTTTACTAAAGATAATAGTGTACATTTCCAGGAGAAATATAGGGCTGGTGTGTTTGTTCATTTTCTTAGAGAGTAAAGCCATGTATTTAAAAGCCTGAATAACGTCCCCAGAGGAGCCCTGACGTCAGTGAGGTGGCTCCAGGATTTTAAGCAGAGGGCAGTGCAGCCTCCTGAAACAAGAAGGAGTCTTGTCAAGCTTGTGGCAAAAGACCTGGTTATTTTTGCTGACTGATGGTTCCTTTCCATTGTGTTGGGTGTTTTCAGATATCACCACTCAGGACAAATTGCTGCAGTTTGCTGTAGGTGGCACAGCATGGATGGGGCAGGTCTTCCCTCTGACTCAGGAAAAGCAGGTTGGGGTGCACTGCCTGGACTCACAGCCAGCCAGGGCTGGGGTCCCCCGGGGCTGGGGTCCCCTGCACCATTCCCCAGGGCTGCAAATGGTGGTGGGAGCAAAGCCAGGCCGAGGTCCAGGTGCTTTGCCCTGGACAGGCACAGCCATGTGGGTCCCCACTGCCTCCACCACACATGGGATGTGTGTAGTTAAAATGGAGAGAACAGCTGGTAGGAAAGGTGGTCTGAGGTGCCAAATAAGTGCCCATGGAGCAAAGGAACGTTATTTCAGTTGGGAGGGGAAGGGAGGAAAAACCACACAGACATTCCTTTCCCTCCAGGGCTGCCAGTCACCAGCCCTTTCTTTCTTCAGGGGGAAATACTGCACCTTTGGAAAGGGATTTGAATGATTAAATTACTAGTTAGTGAGATCCTATGGGACTTGGGTTGGTAACATTTCCTAGCATAAAAATTGTCGTGTTGAGATTTTTATTTTCGCCCCGTTGGAATTTTTTGCTTTGGCATGTCATGTCCAGCTGCTTCTCCAGATGGAGGCAAGGGAGCAGTTGCCAAGCCCCTGTGGGACAGGGAGAGGGATGGGAGTGATTTTGCAGGAGGCAGCACAGCGCAGCTGTTCGGCTGCAGACACGCCAGGCTGGCTCCCCGCTGCTGCTGGGCTGCCCGTGCTGCCACTGGACATCAGAGCCCCACTGGACAGCCAGGCTGGGCACTCAGCAGCTGGCACCTGGCATGTGGCCCCTCGGACAGCATGCCTGTTTGCCTAGCCACAGCTGGCAGGCTGGTATTTTTGGAGGCACAGTATTTTTGCTGGCTCCCCTGGGTTATTCTGTATTCCAGCTGCTTTCAGAAAAAGAAAAAAAAAATTAAAAAAAAAAAAAGGAAACCAAAGTTCTTCCCTGGATGCTTCTCATGTTTTGCATAGTATGATTTCTGATGTGGGGAAGTCAATAGGATTCAGTCTGTCTGGGCAGTAGATGGGTATTTTATCCAGAAGGTTTCTGTTGTTTTAGCTTTCCATCAGGTACCCAGCATGGCACACAGAGTCCAGCAGGCCTCCCTTGCTCATCTGAAGCCCTGTGGTCATGGTCAGTTTGCCAAGATAGTGCAATTCCCTTCAGCTTGATCCTGTGTCATCCTTATGGCTCCCAAAGGGCCAATTTCAAGGTGAAACTTTCTCAGAGTTTGCTATCAGTTTTTAACCGTCTAATCTTCCCTGTTAAAGGCTTGCATTTCAAAGGCTGATAATAACCTTTCTACCAGAGAACTCTGATACAGTTATATCATGCTCTATGTATCCAAGCTGGCTAACACTCTGTTATCATTCTCAGCACCTTCTGGGAACAGGACCTCCGTTCCTCAGAGGCTCTTAGAGGCAGAAGAGATTCCACTCAAAATTCTGCCTTTGCATCTGGGTACGTGAAGTTTGTACTGAAATCCAAGACACGGAGAAAGGGATGAGGGCAAGACAAAGCTTGCAGTGATCAGCCAGTCTTCAAAGTCAACCGGCTTTCCTCTTGCATTCCTGATTGGGAGGCTGGAGCCCACGGAGCTACAGAGCAGCAGTGTTACCTGGGAGCTGCTGGGGGAAGAGTTCAGGCGTTAGGACCAGTATTGCAACCTTTCACACATGAAATAGTTTTTATTCAGTTGTGTCTCCCCATTACATTCTGTAGACTGAAGATGGCTTCAGCTGGAGACATGCTTTAATTACAGAGAGGCACCTGAAGCCTTTAGGACTGTGATGGAATTACTCTCCATTTCCAGGTCTCTATCCCTGGCATTATCTTCCCTTTGATTTTGATTTCATGTTCTGCATCGCATGAAATTTTGCTTATCCAGACTTTACAGGTACCTTTCCCCTTTGATTTAGCTTGATTGCAAATCAAACATGCCTGTGGTTTCTGCCTGCAGTGCTTTCCTATGACTTTAAGCCCAGCCTAGCCTGGATTTCCCCTCTCTGGCACTGCAGGCAGGAGGTTCAGGACTCATGAAGGCCATCTTCACTTTGTCTCTGGCTGCCACATTTTTAGTGTGTCTCATCTCCTCCACTGACGTAGTAGTAGATTCTTTGCAGGTCATTGTGATTTATCTTCCAGTGTTGCACCATCTGAATAAAGTTATAGAAATCATTCCTAGGGTTAGGCAAGATTCTCACTTGCCTGGAATCAGCCAAGATCCACAGAGATCTGCCGAGCTGTAGCCAGCCAGGAGACCTGGCTCTGAGGCTGGAATTGCATGAAGAGGGTTCAATGTGGTGAGTGCATGTGGGTACGGACACAGATGGTGTGAGAAGCTCAGAATTTCCTTTAGCCAAAGGCACTTGACAAACAGGACAGCTTTTCTCAGCATGTCTCGTAATATTTATTCATTCTACATATGTGAGATGTTCCAAACTTTCATCTCCAAAATAGCAGGAACAGAATGAGTAGCACTGCCAGCCAAAGGAAAATTAAAGTAAATCCCCAAAGAAGTGATTTATAGGATGTAAATCACTTACAATAATGAATGTAATCCCGTCGAACAAGTTCTTCATTGTAATAACTTAACAGGCATCTGTTGATTTTTATATCAGATCATAAATGCAGTCCCTGCAGTTTTATAAAAGCATTTATTTGCAAATGATGTTGAAAACTGCTTGACAAAGTAAGTCTCATCTTCTAAACGCAGGGCAGAGCTTTGCATTCTTGTTCAGTTTGGAAGTATGAAGAGCCTGTGAGCCTGCCCTTTCTGACGTGAGCCGAAGGAGCTCTGTCAGCAGCGTCGCGGCAGCGCTGCTCTGTGCTGTGACTGTGAGCAGGGCACTTGTCACCAGATTGTCCAACTTCATCTGCAGCAGCTCCGTGAGCACAGACCCGGCCGCTGCTCCCAGCAGAGGGGACGGCTCTGTAGGGGGGGCAAATCAGTAATTAGAATGCTGAGAGCTACAATTAGAAGTTAGATATTTATTTTGCAGGCTTTGCTGTGATGTGCTAATCCCTTCCTTAGTACAGAAGAATATTTATTTTCTTCTGTACTTAGCGTTTAGCTTTGAAGTTGTTCAATACCATCTGCTGGTGACCACAGAAGATGTTATAATTCTGGTACATCAGTTGCAGCTTAGGCTTCATTTAAGGCTCTGTTAGAGGCCCTGGGTCTCTGTCAGTTCTCTGGTTCAAATCAACTCTTCCCTCTGAAGACCCCAGCCATTAAGGCACTGGATAAAAATCTCTTACTTTTGGTACTGCACTAATTAGTTGTTTTGATGAGCGTTTAATTACCTGCCTCCCTAAAACACTGTTTACAGTGTCAGAGAAAACTTTCAGTAAAAATAAGGAAAAACAATTTAAACAATATAAGAACCTATCCCCAGTTCCTAATCAAGTTAAGCACAGGCAAGTTCTGAGAGTTAGGAACGGGCTGACACCCGTATGGTTGTTGTGTCAGTTTGCCTTGCCACACTTCATCAGGAAGCAGAAACAGAGATCTCAAAAGAGTGAGTAGGAACACAAATATAAACAACATAAGGAAAGCAAATTGGATGTGCTTGGATAAATGGGCAACAAGCTGTGATTTTTCTGCCTACTTGTCTGAACCCAAACTTTTGAATAAGGTTTTTGTGCAAACCAGGAAGCCAGTGGTGGAATTTAAGTGTCTGAGGGTGTGGGAACCTGAAGCCACAGCTCAGGCTTCCATCTGCCTCTGAGGTGTGTTCTCCATCACTATATTACATCATCAGTCTCAAGAGCATGAATGATTTGTTTGTTTGCCTTTTTTTACCTTGATTTTTTTCCTTCATCAGTTCCTCTTGCATATCTCCTCTTTCTGTACTCTCCTATATTTGTCTGTTTATGAAGTTTGTAAAAGGTGACATTTTGAGTATTAATGAAGTTGTATATTCACACTCATCGTATGATAATGGACAGCATTTGGGATCTGCTGGATGTGACCCAAAATCCCACTGAAGTCAGTGGGAGCATTTCTTTTAAAGGGCTTTCAATTAAACCCCGAGCTGTGAATGTGGTCTGCCTTTTCACAGAAAATGGGGAGTAGCTAACTCAGTTCATTCTACATCTTGTACTTTCTTCTATATCTGTTGCATTTCTTTCCTTTGACAGGCATAAAGGACATTCATTGTGATTTGGTGACTATTTCCTCCTGCTTTCTGTACATAAGACAGTGTCCACAGTGCAAATACAGGTGGAGTGTGTTCAGCAGAGTACACATGTGCTTCACACATGCAGTTTGTTCATTTCTTAGGATAGGCTGAATATTTTTCTTCAACATTTTTTCCTGTGCTGCAATTAAAATCAGATTTTGCTGTAAAAAAATCACCTTTTCTGGAGAGTTCGTGTCACGTTGAGGGAAGTATCTGTAATCTGCTGTTAACTTAAATGGGTTCCACCATGAATACGGAGTTGATCTATAACAAACTGATTCATCTCGACAGACTGACTTGTATAGCAGCTCATCATCCAAGTGGTTCCCACTGTGGCATTGCTTGGGTTTAATTATAAAAAACTGTTTTGAATGGTTCAGAGTGGAAAATGTGAGCTTAAGTAAAAGCTCAGATCCCAGAACATTTTTGAAAAATTGAAAGATTTGAGTTGGCATGGGAAGATTCACGTGCACAGAAGTGTTCCTGAGGTTTAGACCTCACTGATCATCTGTTAGACTCCCAGGAAGCTCTTTTAAGTGTTTAGATAGAATTAGTTTTCTCAACTGGATACAGGGAATGAGTTCCAAAGAGAAGTCTGGTGCACAAGCTGAATTATATTAAATACCATGAAAAGTAAGTCATTTTAATGAAAGCAACCAAGAAGTGTTATTCCCTACTGCACAGCCCTGTGTGCCCTCAGTGTTCAGTGTGGACAGTGTTCATCTGGCAAGGGAAAAAATTTCAGATTTCCTGCTGACAGAAGAAAAAATACTAAATGTTGCTGTAGGCAACTTGCCATCACACATTATTTCTTATGACACATGTTTTTGGGGTTTGATTTTTGAGTCATACCATTTTTAAGGCGCACAGAGGGTGTGTCAGGGTAGCAGGATGGGCGCTTCGTGTGAGGCTCCCAGTACACAGGCAGGCTCCACACCAGCTTGCTGGGTTCTGTTTCTGACCTGTCACTTGCCTGTGGCTCGTGAATCACTTGCTTTAAGGGTTATTTTATAAATCCTCCACAACAGGTGTCTAGAACTAGATTTAAGTATAATAGGGGTTTGTTTTGGTTTGGTTTTACTCTAATTGGTTTTTCTCAGTAGCTTTAGGCTTAGCAAGTCCCTTAATTATGCATCATCACCTGGAGGCTCCTCTGAAGGTTACCACAATGCTTTAGTCATGGCTTTGTATGTAGCATATGCATTATGTATGTAACCAGCCCCAATTCTGGCTCTTAAAGCCCAAATACTTTGGTTACTTATCTCTTTGTATCTATGTGCATGTATTTGGTAAACCAAGCAGCATGATATTTATCAAGTTTGAAAAAGAAGAAACAACATGAAAAGCATATACCATATGGAGAGATATGACTCAGTTATCGACATGGCCAAATCCTTGTGTGTGTGCACAAACCTCACTGAGTGTTACCAGCAATGCCAGCACTGGGACTGTAATTTCACCACTGCCCTCCTGCCAAAGGACTCACCTTGGCCAAACTACACTTGCAGCTTTGTATGTAAGGGATGTCTGGGTACGTTCTCAGTCATTCTCTTTGTTCCCCTTCACCAAGCACCTTTTATTCCTGGCTCTCCAGTTGTTGCTTTGCATAGACAGGTAAGGTGGGCCTGTCAAAAGCATCAGTTGTGTTCTTGGGAAGCGGGTCAAGGAGGAGCGCTGGCGGCAGCGGGACGTGCCGCGGGCGCCGCGGGAGCCGAGCACGCATTACACATGCACAGCCACAGCCTGGCAGGCTGGGGAGCCCGAGGAACCTGTGTCAGGCTGGGGATAAATTATTGAAGATACATAAAACAACAGCTGAAATTAACATTTGGCTATTTTAAAGGTCACTTTCAGTTGCTCTTGTTTAACTTGGTGTATTTGCTAGGTTGTGAAAGGCAGTGTGAGTCAGTATGAAAGGGGAGTGCTTGGGAAGCCTTTGTGGTGTTGGTAGCCAGGATTTTGGAGTCTCTCCAATACAGGGTTGTATATTGTATATTCAGTGATCCGCCTGAAGGGAAAAAGATACACAGGAAGTTTGGTGTCTGCCTTTAACTGCTGCCATCTCTGATTTTGTTTGCTGGGTCCTAAAGTGAGCCCTCAAATAGCCTTTTTTTTTGTACAGGTTAGTCCACTACTTTCCTTCTGAAACTGTCTATCTGTAGTAGCAACCTAGTAAGAAAGAGACAAGTCTCTGTGATGTATGAGCTGATTGCCACTTATGCCATATCAGTAAGGTGGCAATTTCCATGACTTATCCAATGTAAGCTGAATGTTAAAATGGAATAAAGAAAGGTATATTTAAAAAGTAAGGTAAAGGAATGAATAATTCCCAGCACTGTTGCCCAGTCATCAGAAGTTATTCTCATCAGCTCTAAATTTAAATTTCCCTTGACAGAAACACACACAGGTAACAGATGAAAATGGTTGATTTGTTTTGGATACACTTGCAATTAATTGCAGAGAATCCTACTATTTTGTTCAGACCTGCCTGCAGTGAGAGGAAAAATGGATGTTCTTATTTTGATTTACTGTCATTTATGAGGTTTCAAAAGGGAATGGCCCTTTATTTTCTATTTTCTGTTTTTTATTCAAGTTAGCCACTGGTTCTGGAGTGTACAAATGTTGTATAGGAACCCATTTTCCCCCTAAATCACTGCTGTGTCATAGTCTTATAGTCTTGTATTGCCATGGTACTCTCCATCTCCCAGGCTCTGGAACATTCTGGAAGCAGCACCGCTTCTTTATCCTCTGGAGAGGACAGTAGAACTTAGGAACTTGCCTCTGTGGCTCCCAGAGAGCACAGTGCTGGGCACAGCCAGTTAAAATCCAAATTAATGCAGTGGGTCCTGTACCTGTTTGCTGGGGAGAAGAGAAAGAGTGTTGACTGCTCTCCACGCCTGCTGACAGAGCAGCACTGAACACCCAGTCCTGAAGGAGGGTGGCCCAGAGCCAGGCAGGGTGAGCTTGGTGTGCCATCAGCAGCTGCAAACAGAAAAGACTGATAATGTTTGAGGGGTTTGGTTTGATAGAAGAGGGCACAGATTGGAAGGAGTGGCATCAGCGAGACCGGAATGTGCGCGTCGGCCTTTTTGGGAAAACAGCCCCTGGCAGCTTCCCCAGTTGGAATATGTTTCAGCTATTCATGGTACTTAGAGGTGGCAAATACTCAGCAATAAACAAATGGGAGTTAATTTCTTGGAGGGACTCAGTTTGGGTTGGCAGATCTCTGTTGCTTCTGAATGGCTGAGTCTCTTTTTTTAGAGTCGGGCAGGAATTTGGGTCGGTTTCAGCTGACGGTTGTCTTTCTGTGGGCACGCGCTCTGCAAGCTGCCCAGGGATGAGCAGAGATTCGGAATTACATGTGTCAGCCTACCACCAGCTATCACTGTGGCCAAGGAGGGCCTGGAAAATACAGGTTTCTTTCACTGGGTTCCAGAGGGACTTGCCAAAAAGCCACACTTTTCAGACAAAACATGGAGAATTACATCAGTTCGAAGGCACGCCACACTGAAACCTCCAACACAAACCAGCTGACTTAAGCATGGCAACATATCCAATTGCACTGCGATTATAGAGCTGTCATCAGCTGTGGCAGGCACTGTGAATACTTCTGTAATGACCATGGGCACCAGTGCTCCCGGGGCTCGGAGAGAACAGGAGCTTGTTTGGGAGGGCAGAGAACTGCTGAAGAGGTGTAGGGTGAAGAAATACATTTCTGCATTTCTTGGCACCATTTGCCAAGGGTTTGGTGTTTTTTTTAATTTCTTGGCACCATTTGCCAAAAAAACATGACAAGCACATGGTCTTTTAAAAAAATCAATAAATGTCCTTTGAAAGAAAATAAATATAGTTGAGTAAATAGGCACTTTGTTGCTGAAAGACTCTGGACCAACAGGACTGAAGTAATGCCTTTACAGAGGTACAGATACAGCACCTTTGGAAGATTCAGTTCAGAGTCAGTGGGTGCTGTATGAATATGGGATGAGGAGACAGTCCTTGGCCCTGAAGATCCTAGTGGTAAAAGTTCATGTGAAAGACAGACAGAAATCACAGAATCACTGATAATTTTGTAGGATTGGTATGTTTTAAAAAGAGCTCATCCACGCATGAGAGGAATGATGTGGGTACCTGTGCAAAAACATGCCTTCCCTCGGTTTCTCCTGGATGCCCAAGTGCTTCAGACAGGATTGCTTCAGGGTTACAGCTGTGACCCTCACCTCGACCACTGATGTCTGAAATATTCCACTGTACCCTAAAGAGAGGGAAGAAACTCCATGCTTCCTGCTAAACTCCTGGACAAGCATTTTGCCACTGGAGCTGCTGCTCCTATCCAGTGTGTTTCAGTGAGCTTGGTTGGGAGGTTCCACTCTGCAAGGCTCCTGCTTGTGTTGCACTCGCAGTTTGCTAGCAGGCAAGCTGGGTGCTAAAATCAGTTTGATGTAAACTGAGGCGTGTGTTTCAGCACCCAGGAAGATTAACTGCTGGAACATATTTCTGAGAGGTGCAATGGAGTCTATTTTTCATAAACCCTTCTGGAAGATATGTATGACCAAAATGCAAGTTATGGTGCTTCTTGTGATGCAGCTGATGAAACTTAGCTGTCTCTGACATGAAAAAACCTTGGTCAGCCGATGTGGCCCACAGCCACTTCTGGACTCAGAATCTCTCCAGCTGTGGAAGTACCACACCCAGAGGGTGGCTGGGCACTGAACAGGCTGCCCAGGGCAGTGGTCACAGCACCAAGCCTGACAGAGTTCAAGAAGCATTGAGACAATACTTTTGGGCCCATGGTGTGCCTCTTGGGATGTGCAGGGCCAGGAGTTAGACTCAATGATCCTTGTGAGTCCCAGCTCAGCATATTCTGTGATTCTGTGAAGCAGAGACACATACGTTGTTGTTAACATCTTCTCAGAGGTGCCATACTTTCTAGAGTCCAGATTAGTCCATGAGACAGGCTGAGTCTAAGGAAGTCGTGTGGCAGGGTAAGCATAATTAATGCTCTGAGAGACCTTCCTGTAACAGCTTTGGAGGCAAGTATAGTATCTCAAATGGTTCCAGTTCCTGCACAGCCTTGAGCATTCAAACCCATGCTATCAACACAGCAGGGGGACTGGTTGCAAGCCTGATCCAAGAGATCCTTGCTCATCATAAAATACGTCACAGGATCTCCAACTTTTACCATATCAGTTTCTACGTGAAGGGGATACATGGAGACAAGCCTGTTCATCAAGGGAACAGAGCTTCTCCTTTCCAACAGCTCCTGGGTCCTGTGGGGTTTGGCTTACATGAACCAGTGTTATTTGAAGTTTTTCTGCTCTAAGCAGCATTGCAACGTTTCTGTGATGCATTGATTTCATCTGTAGAAATACAATTTATTACTGCCATCAACTTCTGAAGACACAAGGGTATTGTTCTTAGGGGCTCTCCATGGATTAGGTGAGTTAGGGAATGCAGAAGATGTCTCCTGAGGTTTATTAACAAAACAGAGTGGAGCTATTAAAGTGATGAGCAATGTGCTGTACCAAAGCAGTGTAAATTCTTTATCAGCAGCTTGTGGTTAGCTCCTGTACCAGATGGCAGCACTCAGGAGAATGAGTGCATTGAGTGGACCCCATCAAACCCCCAAGAAGCTATTTGCTCCTTTTCCTGCCTTGTTGACTCGTTATGTTGTACTACAGCATGAAGCCTTGGTGTACAGCATGGGTCAGGTGACACTGTGCCCTGGCTGTCACTGGTCTTCAGGAGGAGCAGGAGGTGCACAGGTGGAGCTGGTAAGGCAGAGCTGAGTCCCACAAGTCAGACTGAGTTGGACCATTTTCTCTATGGGCCTGCAGATTTCACTTCTGTGGAAGAGGAGCTATTTGGTTCATTTGCAACTGTGTGTCTGCCATTTTTTATCAGATGGGAGAGAGGGTCTCAAGCAAGGTGTGACTCAGCTGATTCTGTGTTTTTTAAGCTTTTGGTGAGACCAAAGTTCTCTATCGATGAGGATGATTAATAACAAAGCTGAGAGTATTCTTGAGTATTTCTGCAGAAGCAGTTTGTTGAATGATGAAAACCATGTTTTGCTGGTTTTGTTGCAGAGGAGGAAACCCCTTTGAGCAGAAAAAGGGTTGCTTTAATGGGCTGTGAGGTTGGTTTGTGAGTTCTCCCCAGGAACACTGGCTGCAGATTGAGTAGAAGACGTGGAGTGTCAAGCATAGAGGCATAAAAGTCATGTATTTTTAACTCAATCAGTTCATGCAAAGTCTGGGATGGAGGAACTATTTGGGTTTTGTGAAAGAGTAACTCTCATTTGAATTTCAACTCTGGATGAATTCACACTCCTTTACTGAACTGCCTGCTGGCTTTTGGCATCGTGCCCCTGGGATCTCTGTGCATGTTTATTTGATTAATAATTTGAAGTTGACTCTAGCTATTGCTGAGTGGAAGCACCGTAACACAAAGACTAACAATAAAACTCTTGTTGGCCTTCTTTAAAGATCATATAGCAGGCCCTCAGATGCAGAATCTTGCTTCTTAAGATAGAGGTGTGCGTATGTAAATTTTCTCTTTTTATGTCTATAAAAAGTTTTCACATGATTTAGGCAAAACCTTGGCTCAGGGGTGAAGCATCTTACTCGTTATTGCTGGAGATTGTATGTCAGCTGTGCAGTTTCTAACATGTTCACACTGGTCACATTTGAAGTTTCCAGCTCATTTCTTCAGGGTTAAGTTTCTTGAAGCGTTCTCATCCTCCCCAGTGAGTTCCCCCAGGGCAAGTAATATTTTGCAGTATGTGGGAATTGAAGTGATATGTCTTTATCCAGTGTTTTGTTAGCGCCATTGTTTGTATGCATTGGATTGCCTAGGAAACCATAATAATCTTGTTAAAATAAAGATTTCATCTCTCTGTGGCATTGGGGCTAGTTCAAAAGCCACACTAACACTGGCAGCTCGTCACAGAGCACATTAATTTAGACGATTTCTCCTTCTGGGAGGCAGCTGAGCTGCGGCACCTCCCGGCCCTGCCCTGCCGAGCTGGGCACCAGCAGCAGCCCCGCGGTCACTGTGGTGCAGCAGGGCTGGGCTCCAGGGCAGACCACCTGCAGCCTTGTGCTCCTGGAGAGAGCCCTGAGGAGAGCCCTGGGTCAGCATCTCCTGCAGGATGAGCCACAGGGAGTCTGTGCAACGCAGCTCCCAAGGACACGGAGCCAGCTGCAGCAGTCACCAGCTCAGAGCTGCCTCTCGGAGCCTCTTCTGCACCCAGAAGAGTTGGAAGTGGAATCATCTGCCTTTCCCTGCATTTGGGTTGTGGCCAGCTCATTTGGTATCTGAATGCACTTTTAAAAGCTCTGTTCTGCCTAGTGTTTCCCCAGTTACATGTGCTATTACGTTTTTTTAGCAAAAGAGTAGGCTGCCTTCTCCTCTAGCTCACTGGGAGATCCCTCTGGTGTAGGCTTTCCAGGAGGGAATCTCCTGTGGCCTCCATCATCTCTTCCACAAAACAGTCCCAAGTGCCTGGGGCTGGTATGGGCAGCCCCATCATCCACTGCTCAGGATACTGAGACACTGTAGTTGGCTGTTCCTCCTCTCTTGGTCATAGCTTTCAATTTTGGATTGCATCAGGTCATTTGTACGTATGTAGTTAGGAAATGAAACCAAAGCAATGACCTCTGTTGACATCCAGCAGCTCCTTCAAACAGCTCCATCCTTTCTTCTCTTCCCTGGTTCTTAATTTGCACTTTAAAGAACGGGCTGCTGCTCAGAAGGCAACTGAGTTGCTGATGGAATAAAACCTGTCCCCAGTTTGAAGATAATCAACAAAGTTAGTCCATGAAACAATTTCTAAGATATAAACAAGATCAAAGCACTATCAGATGTGGACACCAAAAGAGTAGGCTTTGATAATTTAATCTACCAAATTACCAATTTGGGGGCATTTGATTTGTTATTTCTGCAAATTAGAGGCCAGATGCTGCTGCTCTTAGTTTTTAATCTCTTAAAAATAGAAGAGATTACTGCCAAAGGAATGTGCTGCTCAGACAGAGTGGTGCTGGTTAACCCTTTCTTTAAATCGTTTTAATTGCAGTGTGCTGTTTCTTTCTGTGATAATACAACCCTGTGCTCAGTGTGGTGGTTCCAGAGAGGAGAGCCCATCAGAGCTGCCTGGTGCAGCAGAAAGGGCTCATCGTGGTCTTGGCAACTTCTTCCTTTGGTTTATACATTTCTGTCTCATATTTTTCTGCTCTCAAACCAAGCAGGTCCATCCTACATTTTCACAGTCTTTTCATTTCAGCCTCTCTGTGTTGCCTTCAGTGCATCTCCTCATCCTCCCTTTTGCCAGTCTGCTCTCATGCCAACCTCCTGCTCCTACATTTTCCAGCTCCATGGGAATCCACTGCCCCATATTCTCCTGCCCGAGAGGAATGAGCAAGGCTTGTGTCTGTACTGGGTGGGTGGATGGAGGAAGGGGAGCCGTGTGAGCTGGAGGATCACCACAGCCTTGGGGAGAGGGCTGGGAGAGGCAAGCAGTGGTGAAGGAATAGGCTGGGGTGTCAACAACCATCTCCTCTCAGCTCTGCAGGGCATTCTCCAGTGTGCTGGGAGACGCTGGGTGGAGTGGTGCTTCTCCAGTGTCCTCTGGAGAAAAGATACTGAATCTGGCACTGATAAAACCTGCTCACCTCATGCCACTGGGTGGAGGAGGCTGGGTTGTGTGATGGGCAAGTCTGTGTTTATGTATTTCTGATGGGATTAAAGAGCCTGTGTTTGACCTGGACAGTTCCCATGCTTCGGGCTGTTTGAAAAACCTCCCTGGGGAAGGGAGGTGTCTTCAAGTGCCAGAGAGTTTTCTGTTATGTAAAATAATAGAGAATAAGCTCTTGTGTTATAAGTATGTTTTACTGTCTATATTTGCTCAGCCCAAATTAATTCAGCATGTTTTCAGGCCAAGAGAACCTAGCTGAGCCCTGCCAGGAGTCAGAAGCAGATTTGGTAGTGGATACATTCTTTTCTTTCAGCAATAAAAACACATTAAACCTCGGGAGAACAGCCCCTGGTGGGGAAAATTTCATCCTGGAAGGGAGATTTGGAAAAAATCCTAACTGTGGGGCAGAGAGCCTGTGAGAAACAATGAGATGACACATCTCCTGCTGCTGCTCTGCTCTCTTCTCACTCGCCTGAAAGCTGGTGTTGAAACACTTTTTCCTCTTCTGCTGACAAGTGCTTATTATGGCCTGATTTTTGGTGAGAGAAAGTTTGAAAGTGAGCATTTTTGTTTCTCATTATCAGTGCAGGCCTTTTTTCACTACACACACCCAGCACCCTCCTACCACGCGATCTCGGTGTTTCATCCCCTGCGAACGACGCCGTTGTGTCACCACACAGCTCTGGCCTTGCAGGAGGACAGGCACCAGCACACTGATGTTTTGCACCAGCTCACCCAGAAAAAGGACATTATTGTACCCTGCAGTGCTGCAGAGGACACCAGCCTTTGAGCAGCACTGTTTTAACAATGGATGTGGGCCAACGTGCAGCCTCCTGCCACAAACCCAAGGCAAACAGGGAGTTTTTCCAGGAATTAAACATTCCTGCAGCTGCTGCATCAGTGGGGATACCCTGGCCTCCTTCATCTCATTCAGTCATTTTGGACTCAGTGACTGTGCACGTCTTTTCCAACCTTAATGATTCTCTTTTCACCTGTGTTCTGATTATCACAGGGTAGAAGAAATGGGGCGATACCCTGGGGAAATGGGATCCACTTTCCTCTTAGCAGGAACAGGACAAACCTGGAACAAAGTGCTTGCTCAGGACACCTCTGTCCTTCCATCACTGAAGAGTGTCACTGAGCTGGTGCCTCTGTTTGCACCACCCATTCCATTTGCCCACTGCAAGCAGAACAAGGACTTCATTTAACCACCATCACCAGAACTGGCAGCAGGGGATTCTAATCTTTTGGAGGTTTTTTAATTTAAAAAAATCTAGATAGTTAACAGCCCTTTGGAGTCTGTCTCACCCGTTTGTCAAACACATAAAAATAGCAACCCTGCTGTTTTTTGAGGTCTCAAGGGAGCTGCCTGAGCTATGCCTCAGCACAAGGAAGGCAGTGCTGAAGGAATGCCTGGAAGAGTTTCACAGCATGAAGAAGAAATGATTAACCTCAGCTGATCGTCGCTGGGCTCTGGCAGCCTGCAGCTACATGCCAAGCTCCTGGGTTTGTATCAGAGGAGCTGCAAACTGTGGATGGGCAGAATGATGGCACTCTGCTGCAATGTCATCCCATGGTGGGGTGGGAAAACCTACTGCCCGATCCTTCATGGAGATAAGAGAAATGAAAGCCCAGACATACCAGCTCAATTAGCATTCAGTTTTCCATATAGCCAAGCAGTAAATTAACCAGAGATGAAGACCTGAATACGTTCATTTTTCTGTTGGGATCCTCTCTCACACAGCTGTGGTGCTGCAAGAAGTTTCCCTTCGTTCCTATTTGCAGGGGCAGCCACTGCTGGATGGCTGGAGCAGCCACACCCCCATGGTTTTCTGGCTGGGTGCAACAGGGAATGCCATGTTCCACTGCACTGGCAGTGGTAGTGTTGCAGGTAGCATGTAAAGCACTACAATTAGCTCCACAGGAGTTGAGCATGTGATTTATAGTCCCATTAATAATAACTGTTTATTTGTTACTGCAGCATATCAACAGGGCTGCAGCCTATCAGGTGTATACAGGACATGAAATTACAGATTATAGGTGTGCAGAAAATTGGAAAAGGAGGAAAGAATTATTTGTAAAATCTCCTGATCTTACACATACATGAATTTTCCCGGGGGCAGTTTGGTATCTACTATTTGCTGTACACAAGCACCAATATACCCCTGAGACATTGGGGAGCTCTCACCTTTCATGCTTGCCACCCAAAACCTTTTCTGTGTGTTGCTGAGGTTGGATGTACAAAGCCACACCACACACAGCCCTTCTAACAGCAGGAGAGTGGATGTTTGCTGGGAGGAGGGTCAGCACTGCCTGGGGCCCAGCAGGATGAACCCTGATGAGCACATGGAGACTGGGACCAGCAGCATGGGACAGTTAAAGGCAATGCTCCTAAAAACTTGCCTTTCAAAAAACCGCTTCCAAATCTGTCTGAAATTATTTAGAAAATGTTTACAACTGCCTTTCGTGTTAAACCAATAGCTGAAATACAAAGGCTGGTGTTTCCAATATCATCCCTAAATAACTCCCATACACCCCACGGGAGTCGTGACACTGAAAAAGCACAAAACTCACTACAGGCAAAGGCAAAACAAAAGCAAAATGCAAACAAAGACCCCCAATCCTACAAAGTTCAGTTCTCAGAACTCGTTTAACTTGTATGACCTCTCCCATTGACTCCTGTAAGACAATCAGCATGCTGCAAATTAAGCACAGGCACAGATGTTGTTCCTGAAAATGTCTATTTGTGGAACAAATTATTTATAATAGGAAATGGCATCTGTGTCAATTTAAGAAAAGCTATATATGCACCAGGCGAGGATAATGGGTGCTTTATAGTCTGACTTGCAGTGGGGCTCAAGGTGAGCTCCCCATGAGCGGAGTGGGGGCTCTGCACCCTGGAGAGGCACGGAGGAGTCTCAGCCTCCTGCTCCTTGCCTTCAGGATGCTCAGTCTGTCAATCTACTGCCAAGTCTATCACTCTGGTAATTTTAGTGGGACCATTTTTTGCATCACCAAGCCCCAGGCCTGCCTTTTGCAGTTTATGGGGTATTTTAAATGTAAGAATAGAAATCCTATGTGATAACCCTGAAATTCTTTTAGGAATTACTGGCACTCAATTGTAAGACTGTGAAACAGCAAAGAGAAGAGAATAAAACTCTGGCAGTATAGGGAGAGAAGTTTCATATTTTAAATTCTAAAAAGATTTAAGGTCTCTGAATCCAGTAAGTTTAGTTGGAGCCCTCTTCATGCCTTCCTGACCTCAGCTATAGAGTTAACTCCTGAAGTTGCACAAGTCCATGAGCCTTAATATTAAATTTTGCTGCACTTCTGACTGCAAGCTGCCAGGAGCTGCCATGCAGCTTGTGAGCCACGAGAGGGGAAAGCTTTTGTTGCCATAAAATCATTATTTATTCCTCACTCACAGAAAATATGGCTGCAAATGTGATGTTCACATGTGGGCACTGCCAACAAGGGCTGTGAGATTTAACCCCTCTGTGTTTGGGGTTTTTTGCTATTGTGCTGATGGATTCTAATAATTAATAGCAAAAGCTTTAGGAAAAATAGGAATTTTGGTTTGAAAACCATGTTTCTGTGTGCATTGTTTAAATCAATAGGTTTTTCTTACTAATGGTAGCACAAAGAAGTAATTGCAAAACTCAGTATTGTGTCGAATTTATATTTTTCATATCAAAACAAATGGAAATCTCAAAGCTGACTGAATTAAATTGAAGAAGCCAATATTACAGCATTTTTACTTACTTTTATGTGTGGAAATTCAGTGTCATCTAATTTTTGCTTCTTCTTGTGCAATTTCATGATTGTTGAAACCACCGCTTTCCAATCTTCTTCTCCTTCCCCTGGGATAGCCCATTGTTAAAACCCTAAAACACACATAATTTTTCAGTAAAAGCAATTACTGGTTTTGCTTTGTTTATGGTCTAGATCAGCAGTACTTGATAGCCTACCTAAATTATCACAGATTCAATTTTTATGTAGTGTGAAATTATCAGCGAATCAAACTCTCCACCGTGGCAGATGACTCAAGATTGTAATAAATACTCTGGATGAAGAATTCTACTACGTGTTCTTCATGCCTTCCTCTTATCTGCCAAACACAATCCTCAGGATCAGTGGGTGTTGTAGAAAAGGTAGAAAATGTGCACAGAGCACTGATCCCTCAGCCCTGCAGTGAGGGGGACATTCAGATGGTGCTGGTTGATGTTTCCTCACACTGGGGCCGGGTGGCTCTGGCTGTGTTTTCCACAACTCTCTATAGCAGGGTGGCTGAAGGACCCTGAAGTCAGCCTGGCCCGAGTCCCTGTCCCAGCAGCAGAACAATTTGTGTTTTTGCAGGTGAGAGGCTGTCAGCTGGGCAGTGCTGTGCTCAGCCCCTCACAAGAGCAGCACCCCAGTGACAAGGTGCCAGCTGAAGGGCCCCACATCCCCCGTGCTCCTCCTGTGCAGAGAGCACTTAGAGGCAGAAGCAGCACGATCTGGGCTTTAATGGGCCCTCAGCGGCAGTTCCTGAGCGATAAAAAGCAGGTTTGTGTTGGAAGAAGACCTTTGAAGTGAGACACCCTGTGATGGTGTGCACTCTTATCTAGGCAATAAATATGTGATTTTTATATTCTGTGGCACATGGTTACTGGAAGGCCTCTGAATTGCTGAAGAAAAGTAATTTAATTGAAGTCAAACAGGAAAATACAAGGCAGACCCAAATATAAAGAAATTAAGTATATTCAGCTGATCTTATTCTAGCAAGGGGTTTATTTTTAACTTTATGATTATGGATTTTTATAGTGTCACATTAACATAAAGGGCTTTTCTTCACAGCAAGAGCAGAACAGAGGAAGTCCAAGTAAATGAGACCCAGTGTCCTTCAAGGAGTCAGTGGTAAACATGTTCTCAAAGATGGAAAAGTTCAAATATAAACTAACTATGCTTGCTGTGGAGAGAGAAAAGAATACATTGATTATGTTTGAGAAGACAGCTGGTTGAAGACCAAAATCAGTATTGTTACTCCCAAAGTCTGCCACAGTGATATTTCAGAAGGCCATTCAAGCCTCACGTGGCACAGACAGACAAAAATAAATCTGATAGAGCTAACTTGGTTTGAAACTAGATAGCAGAAGCCCTTCAGATACATCAGAACCTCACTAAGAACAGGAAAAAGATTAGGGGAAAAGGAGAGCATTTTGGGGAGAAAGTTCCACAAAACGAATAATGACAGTGGCTGTGGTTGTGCAAGTGAAACTCCCAGACAGGCAGGGCACTGGCCTGGGATCTGTGTGGGATTCTGCCCTCCTGGGTGCCAGAGGGAGCCCAAGGAGCCACTGTCCCTCCTCCATTAGCACTGCCTGTGCCTCGGCATCCTCAGGAGCTTCAGATAAAATTAGTACAGAGGCATGAGTCCTGTGATTCAAGCTACACTCGCCTTGCAGCTAATTGTCACCCTGCTAGTGAACACCAAATAGCTTTGTTTTTAATAACAGTACTTTAGCATCATGGTTCAAGTGTCAGCCTGAGTAAACCTTTAAAACAGCCTATTTTAAGAGGATTAGAAAAAGCAGTGCTGTTAGATCAGACCAAGTGACAGAAATGTCAAGGGCTAAAACATTAATTAGACTTCGTTAAAGCTTTCAGTAGCACAACTAAAGTTAGTTCCAGAGTGTACACTCCACCTTTGATAGCGTGTGTGTTCTCCAAGTAGTCTCATCCCAGTGTCTGTCACACAGCCCTTATATCTGGAGGCAGAGGAGCTGAGAGAAAAGCCACGGCTTTCTCTGGTTAGAACTGAACCCCCATTGTTCTCTCCCGCCTTCAGGCTGAATCACAAACTGTTGCTGTGGCCGAACAAGGTTGAAAATCCAGCAGATACTCCTTCCACACTCAGCAGGGAAGTCTGACCACCAGCTAGGCTTGTACTAGGTTCTCCCTGCTTTAGCGGGGAAGGGTCCACACCTGATCACTGACATTTGTGTTGTTGGTGTTGTGGTCAAGAACCCATCAGAGACAATTGCCCCACACTCAGGTGCAGAGGAGCTTCGCACCTGCGCCTTCTATTCACAGGCAAATGCAGGTGAGTTCTGTTCCCAGCCACTTGTATTCAGGTGCTTTCCCCTGCAATTTAGAAAAGTGTCAGAAATAGTGTAACCCAGCTCCCAAGGGTGGCTGTTAGACTTGAGAAAGTAGTGCTGTGGAATTTAAAAAAAAAATCAGCACGAATATGTTCTGCTTTAATATTGTTACAGATTAGTTCATTCTAAGGCAGTTCTTTAAGGAAACAGCTTTTGCTTTCTCATTTGTTGAGGATGAATTGGTACAGTAGTTTCCATGGGTACAGTAGGGTCGTTTATTCAATAGATCTCTAATAAATAAGTTGCAGCTATTTGGCTTCTTGTTCAGAACTCATTTTAACTTCTGGATTTGCAGCTCCATGCTGCTGATATTTTATGACCAGCTTTTCTATTATTATTTTTTAACATATTGTCCAAGTGGTTCCATGAGCACTAGAACTAATGAAATCTGTTTTTCTAGGGCTTTGTATTTCATGCACAATTGACTTCCATGTCAGAGAAGGTGCAGGATCCCACTGAAGCTGTTCCTGAACTCAGTATGTTTGTAGTGGCTATCCCCTGCACATTTTTCCCAGGAGTCAGTGAGAAGAAGGCTCCCTGAGCCTTTCCCATGCACAAGTTCTTCACCCGGAGTGTGATGAGGCCCTGGCACAGGTTGCCCAGAGAAGCTGTGGATGCCCCATCCCTGGAAATGTTCAAGGCCAGGTTGGATGGGGCTCTGAGCAGCGTGCTCTGGTGGGTGGCATCCCTATGCATGGCAGGGTGGTTGTAAGTCACTGATCTTTTAGGTCCCTTTCAAGCCAAACCATTCTGTGATTTTATGACTCAGGACAGCATGCTGAGGGTGCCTCTCTTCTCCCTGGCCTGCGCTCCCTCATTTCCCCAGACTGGTAGGAGTGTGGTAATACCCATCTCATTCAGTATCTTTGACAGTCCTGGTTTGAATCCACCAGCATGTTCAGCCCCACCCTAGAGGATGGACAAGCATAGATAGGAAACTCTGCTCTTTTTTTCCCGTTTCTTTTAACTTGTTCAGTGCACTTGCACATATTTCCACATGCACATATGGGCTCCTTTCAGAGATGTTACAGACACATTGCACACTGTCAGCTATGTGAGACTGCACACAAAATACCTCACCGAGGAGCATCAGCACCTCTGTCACCAGCTCAGCAGCTGCAAAGACCTGCAGTGGCTTCTTCCCTGTTTCCAGAACCACCATCAGCAGTGGTTTGTATCACTGTAGGACACTGATGAAAGGAAGTGAAGCAGGAGCAAGCTCCCTAATGCCAGGGGTTTCCTTCCTCAGGCATTTGCTATGAAGCGCAGGGAGGTAGTCCCATAAGAGTAACATTTTAGTTTAATTAATTGAAAGGAGACTGAAGCTTGAGGCCTCCATGTGTCTAACGTAAGCAAGTGCACATCNGGAGACTGAAGCTTGAGGCCTCCAAGACATTAGACACATCCTGTCTAATGTAAGCAAGTGCACATGAGTCAGTGAAAGGAAACATCTCTGGATGAGTGGCACGACTGCCATGTGGTGCTGGGAGAGAGGCTTGGGCAGATGGATCATGCAGAGTAACTCCTCTGTTGGTCGTGTAGGAGAATGATAACAGCAAATGATCAAGGCAACAGTGCCCACAGCTCTGAAGGCTGAAGGTTTGGTTGTCCGTGGTGTGAAATGGGGGTAGGGGAGTGTCTCCTCATAGATCATTGCCTCACTGATACTGGCACACAAATGCCACCCCTTCCTTGTCCTTTTCTGTGTGCAGAATCCAGTGCTGTGAGCCCTGCAGCATATCAGAGGGACACGTGGAGCTCGGAATGAGGTTAGATTACCCTTCAACTGCTAATGAACTTTGAGCTACTTTTTCTCTCTTCAAAGACCTTAGAGCAGCTTAAACACAAAGTTGCCATGCATGTAGCTGAAATGAGAATTAAAAAAGAAGTAAATCAGCTTTGTAAATTGTTGGCTATGTGCAGCAGTTCTGTGGTGTAAATGGGGATTTTGGAAAAGGCACTGTGAGAGCGTGCCCAGTCGGGGGCTGGTCCTCCTGCAGGGCCCCTCCAATCTGCCACTTCCACATCTGTGGTTTTTAGGGCTGGGAGGGCTCTTTGGCTCCCCCAAACATTGGGAAAGGTCATTCAGTCTGCTTCCTGCTATTTAAACTGCACAGAATTGTGCTTATGTCCTTTTGAGAAGCTCACACAACCCAAAATTGTTTCCTCCAGGCACAGACTGGCTTACTCGGAGGACATTCTCTGGGGAATATACATCACCTCACCACTAGCATTTTCTCCTGAGCACACCAGGAATTTATATGACTGTTTTATAGTCAGCAAGTTAAAAGCAGAGTTCAGCTGAAACAGCTGGGTGGGCCATTGATCTGAACCCAGACGGAGCATCCTAAGGGAATTAAAGGCAAATTGTTGAATTACCCACCACCACAATAGGCGTGGAAAAGTCAATATGTAGGATGGGCTCTCCTTACCAGAGAGCCTTAATGAGGGCACTGCTCAGCATGTCCTGTTATCTATTGCCTCTGCCCAGGGCTGACACTAAGCTGCATTTATTATAATTGTTGTTTCAGTGGTAGCATAAAACAACTTTGTAGGTTTCCATGAATTCCCTTACAGGCAGAGGAGGTGTTCAGCTCTCACTCACCGGTGTGTTTGTAAAGAAAAAGCTGGATCTATGTCACCTGGGCAAGCTGTTACTGAGCTTGGCTGTGCCACGATCTGCTTCACTGAGTGTGAGCTCCTGTCCAGAAAGCCCTTCTGTGTATCAGCATCCAGTGGTGTAGCAGACAGCTCTTCATTAACAGGAGGTACATAAGTGACTGTCCTAATTAAGGTAATCACTGAGCCTCTGGGTTATATCAGATATCTGGAGATACATTTAGGCACAACAAGGTCACAGAAGGGTATTTGCATCAGGAAGAGGGTTCTGGTTAAGGGGACAGTGCCAGAAAGAAGAGCTTGGCCAAGCCCCAGGTCCTGGTTGTAGGAGGCTGCAGGTGCCCGGTCCCCTGCGAGCCAAGCAGGACCTAGCAGTGGCTGTGGGCTGGGTTTGGTGGGTCTGTGCTCTGAGTCTCCTCTTCCCAGAGAACAAAATTCACTCTGATTCTTGCCGAGGTCCTGAGAGTGTGCAGGACAATTAGGGTAATGGCAGTGAGGTGCACCCTGGCTTACAGAGAATGTGCCAGAGGTGCCTTGTGTGCCTTCTGCCCCATGAATGTTTTGTGGTTCCTCTGCTACCCTGGATGTCTCGTTCACTTTGTTTCGTGTTCATCCAATGGACTTACTTTTTTTCTGATTTGATCATCTGCATTTATTTTAGTTCTCAGCATCCAGGACATTTTGTAACAGGAGTCAGGTTTTCCATAACTTGGCTGTTTAAAATAGTATTTCCTTTTGTCTGTTCTAAATTTTCTGCCAGATCTGAGATTATTTTGATTGGCTTCAAACATTTGTGGTAAGAGGAAAAGGTGAATGACAGCTGCTTGTCAACCTCTCTGTACATTCCTGTAAATTAATTAATTTATCAAGGTGTTTAATGAGGATTTTAATCTATATTCATGGGAGGACATTTTAAGGAGATCGGAATTTATTACTCATGTCCAATTCACTGGTGCAATGTACTTTGGATAAAAATCTGACAGGAAAAAAAGGAAAGTTTTATGTTGGGTAAGTGAATCAAGCACATGCTTTTAACAAGTATCCATTTCTCCCATCATTCAAATTTGGACCAGAGCCAGAGATGCTTCAAAAGCAGCAGAAACCCCAGCTCAGGCAGGAGAAGTGTGCCAGCATCTCAGGGTAACCAAAGCCTTTTTTTAGTTGTTTTAAATGAATTTTTAAAAAGAAGGAGCACGTGTAGTTTCCTGTATGTTTTTCCTAAGCATAGCTGCTGCCAGAATGCAGTTAAGCATTCTGGTTCTTGGCTAATGCTTTCTTTAATGTGCATTTTTGATCTCTGTTCCATAAGCTGGATGCCAGCCAGGGGTGGATGAAGGTGTCCTCAGTCACTGATGTATCCAGCTGATAGTCCTGAGAGGCACAAGGCACCCAGGCAGGTTGTCTTTTAAGGTTTTATCGTGCCTGCAGATTTGAAAGTGATTTATGTTTGATTGATACAAATTTTAAATAGATGTGTTATGTGTAAATCTCAGAATGGAATTAGTGAGGATGGGAGATGAGACATTTCTCAACTTTTTGCAGACTCTTTCCCAAGCCTTCAAAATTGTATTTGCTCCAGATGAGGTTCAGATGAGTTTTAAATGTCCATTGGTAGGGTGGAGGTGCCTGCCAATGTCCTAAAGCAAATAGATTTTGTGGCAGATTTTCCATACTGGTCACAGTCATGATGCGACTTATGTACAAGTCATAAATCAAACCAGTAATATGTAACATGTATAGCCCACAAACTAACAAAAATATGCTTATGTCTGTTAGAAAATATATTCAGACATAATTATAAAAAGCTTAAGTACTGGACAAGGTCTTTTTTCTACCTCAGTGAAATTAAGCAAAATCAACCAGTATCAATTCAGGAGTAGTACAGCTACAACTCAGGTGTCTGTAGGTTGTGGTGTCTCAGTGCTTTGACTCACTCTAGTTTTGAACTGATCCTCTTCATAAGGCTTTCAACACCAAGTCAAGACACAGGACACTTGAGCTAGGGCTGGTCTGGTGCCACGTCTGCATCCATCCATTTAGAAGGAAATCTTTCTACTTAGGTGCTTTTCTGAGATCCAACACTCTCTGAGTGATCAACCACCTCTCCTTGGCTGCAGCCAGCACTACCTGTGGGTTTCAGGTGAGCTGCAGCCAAGCAAAGCTCCCAAGCTCAGAGAATGCAGTGGTTTTATCCCAGTCTGGTTATAGACAGTGTATCCCTAGCAACCTTTAAAAAACAACAAACAACACTTTGAAGGAAAAGGTTGGATAAGCTAAGCTTAAATCTCCCTTTAGGACTGCTTTTTAAGTGACTTAATGTTTTAAAACAGAAGTAGTTAATTGGTGCTAGGGTCTTTTGAAAATCCGTTTTTATCTAGATTTTTATCTTTGGACAAGGTGAAAAGTTAGTGCTGTTTAACAGAGCAGGTGCCATCAGATGGGGCTGAAACTAAAATTTGCTACTGAATTTTTTATTGTAATATCTGTCAGGGAACATGAATTTCTTTTCCTCAACAATTGCTAAAATTTGCTTCTTTTGAAGCAGGCACCTGGGGAAAGAAGTACCATGTGGTCATCCCTAGGATAATCCCCTTGCATTGAAGGGCTGAGGGAGTGCTTTGTTACCCACAGCTTTCTGACTGTTCCTAATTTCTAAAAGTATGCTGTAATGTCTTAATATTATTTTAGAGCAGCCATATATAAGATATCCATGTTTCATCTATATTAAAATAGCAATTGAGACTAATTTGTTTATTATTCCAATAACAGATGTGCATGATATTGTCTGTATGTACATTCTTTCCACTCCCAGCTGTCAGAGATACACACATGCTGCATTCTTCAGGTTGCATCTCAACACTAGCTGTCTACGGTCATCTCTACCTATTTCTCCTTTTCATACTGGTTCCATGGGATCAAAATATTTTTACAAAGAGGCAAGTTATTTACTGAAGGCACTGAAAGAGAGAGAACTAGAGATTAAGGGTTTTATACAGACTTAGATAAACTCCTGCAATAATAACAGGGGAACTTTGCCTGTCTGGAATATTATCCCCACAGCCAGTAATTCCTATCCTCGTTTTTCCTTTGGGAAAGCCCACGTGTCACATACTCAAGATTCTTAGATATCCAAGGACCATGTGTCTTAGATGCTCTAGACTGTGAAAATGCAGTGGCAAGCATAGAGCCAAATGATCTAATTAACCCAACAATAACTAGTTTGTCTAGAGGCCATTTTGAGCAGAGGGCAACACTAATGAAGAAGATAAAAAGCCGGAGTCAGTTCTGTCTGACTGCCACAGCTTTTGCAAAACTCAAACAAGGAGTTTTGATCTGTAAAACCATGTCATGGGGATGCTCAAGTCCCTCTGTGAATGCAGAAAGTGTCAAAAATAGACACAAACTATGGGGTGGTTTCCTCTGCTTTTTTTGCAGAGACAAATGCATTTAATTCTGAAGAGATAATGATTCACTGATATTTTTCTCAATTAAAATAATACTGCAAATAGCCTGACTGAGTGACAAATTGGTTCCTGGTATATTTTATAAGTAAGGAAGAAGTTGAAATACGTATATTGAAATGTATGAGGGCTTCATTATTTTCAGCCTCGAGCAGAGTGTATGGGAGCAAGGGAAGGACCCCGAGGTGTTGTGCAGGTTAAGGTGCAGCTCTCTGGAGCTTGCTGAAAGGGGCAGAAAGTCAAACTCAGCCTCAGTGAGGCTGGTTGGGATGGTGTTCCTGGAAAAGTGACGACCTTCATGGGCACATCCTGAGCAGATCCACTGCTTGTCTCACTCCTGTCTTGTCTCTGCAGCTTGTCACCAGCTCCAGTACTCAGCTGGAGTAAAGGAACGCTTCTTTCTGGAGTGAAAAATACCTTTGCTGCAGAGGTGTGTGCTGCATCCAGGGTGTATATCACACCTTTTAAAACTGCCAGCAACCCTCAGTATTGTTAGATACTTCTGAGTTTATTTTACCCTTTGAGAAATGGAGCCCTTCAGGTCTTACTGAGTAAACCTGGAAAGGAACAGGCAGTATTAGCAATTCATTTTACTGCCTTTATGTTCCTGTCAATGACAGCTGTGGTGCTTATTGGTTTGCCTTTAAATGCAGCCTTTCTTAGAGGAGAAAAAATGAGAGCTAAATTTATCTTACAAAATTCCATTTATCCAAAAGTTCAGCTTTCTCTGGCTCAGTTATCCCAACTCCTACTACAGTCCCGAGGGAGAGGAGTGGCTGTAAAGAAGAGCTCAGCTCATGCTAAAGAGGGAGGTGCCTGCCCTTCCTCAAGTGAGGACTGAGCTGCCAGGTCAGACTTGACTCCCATGTTATGAATCCCACCCACACATCTCCCCAGTCCTTATCTAAGAGAGAGGTTGCTCTGAAATCTGTTTGGTAAGAGCCTGCTGGGCAATATATGCAGTTTATAATTTGCTGCAAGTCTCTGGTTGTAGCACAGGTATATTTAGAAGGTGCCATAATTAAAATCCCTTGCCAGCTCAGATCCCAGGAAAACAAGTGGGTAAAATAATCTTAAGATTCACATCTCTTGTATTTGCTTATCCCACCCTGGATGCAAACAGAGCAAATCCCCTTTACAAGGGCTTTCAGTCTACAGGAGGTTTCCTCACAGCAGCACAGCTCTTCATTCTCTGCCAGGCAGGCTGGAAAGGTACAGGGAACAGGGCTGGAATTAGATAGTTGAAAAAACTCTGTGCAAAGTCTAGCCTAGGTGCAGCTTGTCCTTGGCTCTCAGGCACAGACTCGGAGCCACAGCCGCATACAGGTTGGGAGCCCTTGTGCTGTGCGTGTGCCTGGGAGCACCACTGCAGCCCTGCTGACCTGCCCACTGCCCCACAAAATGGGCACACCTTAGTAGCCACCTCCTGCTGCATCATTCCACCCCCTGGAGCACCCTGCACTTCCCTATGTGCAGCCCAGAGCAGCTCAGAGCCACCCTCACCCCACACCTGCCCTGGTGTTGTGCTGCAGCAAGTCCCCAACATGGAAATTCCAAGCCTAAACAATCAAGGACCTACCAAGCAACTGGCAGAACGTGTTGTGGCATTTTGTATCCCAGGGTCTGTGAAGGGGTTGTGTGGTGCCTGGAATTCCCTTCCAGGCAGGTGCAGGCTGCTTGCTCTGGCTCCCTCCTGGCTCTTACCCTGCCAGGCAGAAGGGAACGCCAGGGCAGCCTCAGGTGCTCCAAGGGGGTGCTGACTCCTGTTACTGCTGCAGTCTGTGCACAGGCTTTGCTTCTATGTCCTGCCACTCCTACAGACTGTTCTGTGTTCTTTATCCCCAACCCCAAGTGACTCTTGTGTCTCAAGATTTGTTGAACTTGACTTCAGGGGTGTCTTAAGGTTTGCACAGAGCTGTTTCCAAGGGTCATCAGGATGGTAATACTGAGTGCATTGGGATCATCAAAGCCTAAAGTGGTTTCTTCACCAGCCATGTTTTGGAGAAAGCTGCTGCTGGGGCTGGAGAGGGTCTCTGTGGCTGTGCCTGTGACACCCAGGCTTGTTGCTGTCACCTTCAGTGACACCCTGATGGGCCCTAGTGCTTATCAGGAGGACAAGCAGAATACCCAGCTTCCCACTGTTCCTGGAGTAAGGGCCACCTCTTTCCTCTGGGGAGCTTCCCTGCCAGGGAACATCCTCCTCTCCCTTATTTTGATAGCTGGTCCAGTCCTGCTTGACTTAGATAAAAGCAACCTGTCTTGGAAAATTGTAGAAACAGAGGAGAGGCAATATTCAGAAGAAAAAATAGCTGTAAATAATAACATCTCTCTGCCATTCAACACAATTAAATGAAAATGTTATCCAAGTCCTGGCAGAAGTGCAGTTTCTTTGGAGTGACTGGAGGTGCCTCCTCCCAGGCAGAAGCTTCTCTCCTCACTAGCAGAGCCATGCTCCAAATCGCATTTTCATGCAATAGCATCTGTCTTTTGTAGGAAAAGGTTTTTGTTTTCTCAAAAAGCACTCCATTTCCCTGTCTGCTGTATGTCCCAGTCTAAACCAGTTTAAGGTAGGCCAGCTTTTGCTCTTACCCAAAGGTAGCTTGAGTAAGAGATTATAGAGATTCAATCAAATCCTATATCCAAAGCCTGCTTTCACTGTTCCACACAGTGTGTCTGTTCTATCAACTAATCCATCTCAGGAGACTTCAAAGACATTTGCATCTGTGTCTTGAGTAGTTAATTAAGCTGAAGAAGATGGAAATTAGTAAAGGAATTATCAGGTGAACTAGCTAAGGGGGAGGCAGCAATACATTGTGTTGAAAGATGAGCTCCTGGGCTGGAGGGAGGTCCCAGTCATGGTTCTCAAGACAGGCCTAGACCCCATCCTGGTTAACAGCCCCATTAAAAACTGGCACAAATGATAGGAAATGCATTCAGAAGATTAATTGGTGGCACAGAGTTGTCGCTATTGAAGAAGATAGGGGATAACCATGACAACCAAAATAATAGAAATAGGGTGAAATTCAATATTTCAGAATTAGGCCTACAGCTGGGGATTAATTGGTTGGAAATAGCAAGGGGGAGAATTAGGGATGTACCAGTTGGTGGCAGAAAGTCTGTGAAATGCTAATGTGATGCATTCCTAAAAAAGGCAAGTGCAGTCCTTGCAGTATTCACAGTGTTATTGCCAGTGAAGAAAAGGAGATGTTCTTTGTGCTTCTGACCACCCACAGTTCAGAAGAGTTAATGCCAAGCAGAAGAGGTAAAGAAACGAGCTAGTGAAGTCATCCAGAGAACTGGAGAGCCTGTCAGGTGTAAAGAGGGGAAAGTACCTTTGTTTGTGTAGCAAGGCAGCATGGATGCTGAGAAAGTGTGGGACTCAGTGTATAACTGTCTCAAAGAGTGAAGACCAGGAAAAAACCACAACAGTTGAAACTACAGGATCATTCTGGCAAAGAGAAAGTGGATAAAGAATGAACTTACACCAAAAGTTGAGAAAAGAAACCCATCTATCAGAGGAGGTGCCCTGGACCAACCTTCTGGCAAGACTCCAGTTAAAATCTTCAAGTGCTTTTGTGCTGGGTACTGAGCAGGTTTAGGAGAGTACAAAACTGATCTTGCATGGCAGAGCTGGCACTTGTCTCGTTGACCCACATCATCTCATCAGTCCTGTGTTCCCACACAGTTCTCAGCGCTCCCAGGACACAGCATGCAGAGGAAATATCTGCCAAGTGGCTTTTTGGAGCAAATCCTGAAAGTTTCAAAGTTATATTACCTAAAGGCATCATAATTCTTGCATCCTAGCACATTCATTCACACTGCTCATCCTTTGGCTTCTAGAGAAAAGCTAATTTTATCTCCATTTGTTTGGGCTTTTTTTTTTTTTTTACAATCAGAGTCTTGGTTTATCCTGATGCCTCTTTGGTCACAGCTACCAAACAGGGGTGTTGGGAGGGATGTACCTGGGAGTGATGCAGAAGACAGCCTAGAGACACTGTGTTCTCCAGGGTGTCTCAGGACTGAGGAAACAGCTACAGAACAGCAGTTGTACAGGAGTGTGAAGCTGTGAGGAGAGAGGTGACCCCCCCCCAGGAAAATGCTCACCAGGATTTCTGCATCCAGGGGTATCTGCTTATGGAGCCTAAGTCACTCAGTCTCACTGGGGTTATTTCCTGTGGCAGGACCCAGCCAAGGTATGAGCCGGAGTATATCACTGCTCTTGGATTGATATCAGCTCTTCAGCACAGCCATGGGTAGTACTTAAATTAGTAATAACAATTTTATAAATAAAATATCATTGTACTTGCTGAAGTGAATAAAATAGACATGAACACACATTAGATTTGGATTTTAATGGCTTAAATCTGTTGCTGAATTATTCCCTTCTAATAGTAGTTTGACTGCAAGAATAGCATTAGAACCAACTGGAGAAGCAAATTGGTATTGGGAACTGCAGCAGGGTATTAAATGGGAGCTGAGCACACGAAAAAACTTCCTCAGACCAACAGGGCTGGCACCAAGCAGGAGCTCTGCTCTAGCAGATATCTCCATCCTATTTCTTTCCCTGCTTTGGCTGGGGTTCAGGACATCACAGAACCAGCTACATTTCCTCCCCTGTTCTCAGTCCAGTCCTGAAGCACAGCAGTTTGTTCATAGGGAGCGAATTTCCCCGGCCTTCCTCCGGAGCTGCAGAGATGCTCCGTGGCTCTGGCCCTGCCTGAGTTCCACCACAGGCTCGTGTGCTCGCTCAAAACTGAGAAATTACAATACAGCTCTGATACTTCTTCCCCCTCGTGTTGTTGCCCCCACCTCCAGCTGTGCTGGCAGTTCACGGCAAGGCCCTCAGACCACAAACCAAGCTCCCCAGGCAAAGCTGTCTGACCAACAGGAGGGTTTTAATTTCACACATTTATTTCACCCAAAACTTTGGCAGCATTTTCACAAGAACACCATTGGTGTTCTTTCAGTCTCAACTCTTTCCAGTTGTGTGTAAGACATTTTGTGCTGCAGTTTTCTGCCTAAAATTTTAATAATATTCAGATTGAAAGTAATTCAGTCACCTTTCTCCATTTCTCATATTTCCTCTAGCATGCCTTTCCTATTTGATGGGGCTTGAAGAAAGCCATCTCTGCTGCATACCTAAAGAGCATTTGGGTGTTCTTCCTTCAGTGATCTCATTCCCCCCCGCATCCATTCCCATTCCATCATTGTATTAGTTGAAGAAACCCCAGTGTGTTCCAGATGTTGAGTGATCAAATGATAGCAAAGAGCTCGGATAAAGTATTTGGTGCTGGGGGGGTTGAGGAAGGAGAAACTCAAAACTTTCCATCTTCAGAGAGAAACTGCCGGTCCCTGCCGTGCTGTTCACAGCTTCCCAATTTGAATCCAGAGTTGTGAAAATGTGGAAACTGTGAAAATATGAGCTGCGAACACTGGGAAGCTGTGAAGCAGGGAACTGGGTGGGGATTTGCAATCTCTCTTGAATGCAAAGGTTATAGATTTTGTTGAAAACTTAATTCTCTGAAAAATAAGTTTTTGTCACTACAACAGCAAGAGAAAGCACAGCCAAGGTGGCAGAATTGTTTTGGTTGTAAAAACCTTTCATTTCTTTACTCATAACTTTCTGGCATTTTTGTATTTGAGGCAGAGTTCTTCAAACCTGGCTTCTGCCAAAAGGCAGATTTCCTTTGAGCAAAGCCAGTTGTCTGTTTCTGTGTGGAAGCGAGAAGCAATAATAATAGTAATGAAAGATACTTCCATTTCAGTTTATTTTTCTTTTGAATACTTTGAGCAATGGTGTGAAAGGTGATGTTTCATGTAGAAGCAGCCTTGGTTGAGGAGCTGTACCTTGCATTGGCCCAGGGAAAATTGAGTTTGATTTGTCTGAAGTACTGGTGTTGAAAGTCACCTGCTGGGCTTGGCAGTGTTGTGTCCCTCAGCTGGCAGTGGGGAGGAAGGACTCACCTGTTCGATGGCTCCTGAAGAAAACTTTCTGAAAGAGGGGAAGGCCAGTCATGGATTTAGCAGCTGACTCACAGGGAGGTGTCTCTGGCTAGTACTGTCAATATCCTGGGGCTCGCAGAAGACAAGAACAGCCAAGGTTTTTCAGCACAGGTCCATAGAATCTGTAGCTGCTCTCCTGTGACTCAGAGTGGAAGCAAATGGATCCTTTCAGAAGGAAGGTGGCCTCAGCAGAGCCACCTCAGCTGTGTTCCTGCCCCCAGGGATGGGAGTGCAGGGGTGCCTCCTGGAGCCAGAAGGGCTTTACAGGACAGCACTGGCTCCTCGTGAGCCCTTTCCCTCCATCCATGCCATTCACAAGGCTGACAGAGCCCTGTGCTACAGTGCCTGAGTGCAGTTCATGGCTTGAGCCTTTTGCTGGCACAGAGAACGTGGTGTCAGCAGAGCTCAGGGCCCTTGGGGCTGTGTCCAGTGTGTGACCTGGGCAAAGCTGCCTCCATGTGCTGGTGCCCTGCCTGAGCTAAGCACTCCGATGGTGCTCTGGGAGCCAGGGCAGACCCAGCAGAGGTGACCAAGTGGCAGCTGATACATCCAAAGGGACCTGCTTGCCCTGTTACTGGTAACTTCTGACAGGAGCAGTGGGACAGCTGCATTATTAGAGACCTGGAGCACCCCGTTACCTGAGGGTCCCCCACCCACCATGGCTACAGATAAGGGGTGCTCCCCTTCAAATAAATAATTCCTTCTACCTGAAATCAAGGTAGAATGGCCAAAGCCTGAACTGTGCTTCAGCAAGCTGTCTTATCCCAAGGCCCTGCATATCCTTAATCTATGACACATGTCTAAACTCATTAAAAGGTTGGACATTAGCAGGCAGGGAGTGTTGAGGAGGAGATGCAGCGTTACTTGGAGATCTCAGCTGACTCTGTACTGAGGAACAGGGAAGTTGGCATCCGTCTTGACAAACCTCACTTTGCAGTGCCTTCTGATGCTGCAAAATGGGCATGTAAATTCCCTGCCAGGTCAGCCATTCATCACAAACTCGTGTAGATTTAATTGCTAATTAATTTTCCCTGGCTAGTGTAGATTTTTTTCCTTCAGTGTGTGAAATCTAGAACAACTTCATGAGAACCAGCCACAAATGAATTGGCTGTAATCGGTGTTGCCTCACTTCGGTAAGAAGTAAAAGTTCATCAACCCTTCATTAGCTCGGACTTTTTTGAGAGCAGTCTCCAATTTTTTGACAGGGAGATACACATCTTGTTTCTCTTGTAGCAAAACAAAGAAAGTAATTTTGCCTTGAATTGACAAATTGGGCTGTGTTTGTTGGCGTTTTCTTCCTCCTGATTGTGAGTGCAAAGCTGCATGTCAGACCTGGATTGCTGAGCAAATTGTTCAGTTCGTGTCTCTTGTCACACAGAAAAGAACACTGATTATACAAGGAAGAGAGTTTGAGCTCAGTTTAATTAACTTGTGAATGGGCAACCAGCCGTGTTTGGAGTGATACATTAAGGTAGGGAAGAGCTTTTAGATACCTCATCAGCATCAGAGAAACTTTGTGTTTTGTGTCTGTGGGAGGTGAGTGCCATTTCTGTTCATTGTACGTGCAGAAAGGCTGCGGCAACAGAAAAATGAACCCACCGCAGGTTAGTCAGGTCCCAAAAAGTGTCCTGCCAGGACAAACCCTCTGCCTGACGGTCACCTGCCTGGCTTGTGAGCCCCTTTGGGAGGCCCTGCAGGAGGGTGCCCATGCCCTGCTGCAGCAGGGTGAGTCCCGAGCCAGCTCACAGCAGTGCCAGGGTGCACTGGAGCTCGGGGCTGCCCGGACCTCTCCCCACTGGGATCTCCTCAGCCCAGGCTTAGGTGTGGCACTAGGGCAGGAGAGAGCTGGGTGAGAAACCCACCAAGAGCCATCATCCTCTTGCAGCCTCTCACCTGTTGGCCAAGTGGCCAGAAGGGCAGGGTTGTGTGCACACAGCTGCTGAGCTGGGGCAGAGCGTGGCTGCCGCGGGACCTGAGCGCCGTGCAGCACAGGGGTCTGCACAGGGCGCCCGGGAGGGCACCAGCCGTGTGCCACGAGCATTGCCAAGGTTTAATTATGATTGTCCCACCTTGGGAGAGAGCTGCTCTCTCACAGATGGGGCAGGGGAGTGGGAGTTGGGACCCAGGCAGAGGGCAGGGGTCGAGTCAGCCTTTTGTCTTCAGATTCCAGAGGAGAGGCTTCGATAAGCTGTGTTAGGATTGGCATGTGCTGCAGCATCTCTTTTTATTAATCTGATAGGATCAGTTTTTGTCTTTTTTCCCTATTGAGAACCCCCCATTGCAAGGTCATATGTGACTGATGCCCTGACACGTGGTGTGTGTAAGGAGAAATCCAGTTTTAGTGGCGAAGGTGCATGATCAGTCATTTGAGAGATGGAGGGATCCCAGTAAAAATGATTAGAGATACAAACTTCCAACCCAGTCATGCTGAATAAGAATAAATTTCTTCACAAAGTACATTAGAAAACCAGTTTTTATTCAACATTCCAGATAAAAGATTTTTACTTTCTGTAGAAGTGATTAAACCAGACTTCTGCTAAGACCTAGTTTGCTCACAATCTTTTTAAAGCAAAAATCTCTTAGATCAAATTTTAATCTATTAAGCAGCACATGATAGTGGCTGGAAAAGGCCAGGCTATTAATGCTCAGTGTTGCTTTGTTAAAATGGTACAGGAATTTTCAGTATTAGCAGCCTGTGGTGCAGATGCAGAGGGTTCTTTTCACTTGGTCGATGCACTTGTTAAGTTTTAGCTTCATTCAAATCTGAGAAACCAATGACAGATTCTTAATGTAGGAAAGGCTTTCTCAGTCAGTGAATATAAGCAAGACTTATGGATCTGAGCTTTACTAGTTGTACAATTTTAGAGGTCTTGAATTGTAGTCAGCACCATTCCCTCAAAAAATACTTTGTTTAATCAAGCTTTGTACATGCAATATGCATTTTTCAGAAGCTTTTCTTTCTTTTCTTATATGTCTAGCACAGTGAAGTTAATTTATGTACCTAAATACATGCTGTTTGGTTTTAATTGAATAACAGTTTCTCTCCAACTAGAGCTTACCACACATCACCAAAAAAAAAAATAGTAATTTAGATTTAAAGAATAGTTTAATCATGTTTGCTTCAAAAAGACCCTAAAAAGTACAAATGTAATTTAAATTAAAATTATTATTTAAATTATTTTTCCTCTCACTGACTTCAATGATGATTAAAGTTGCTTATGTAAATCTATTAATTGAATCAGGCCGATCCTGCTATGAGTTCCCCACTGTGCAGTCTCAGCCTGAAGGTAGCTGGCAGTTGAGAGGATGGAAATACCTAAAGGTGTTGGTAAGGGAGGAGTCAAATCTGTCATTTTTACCTTGCTGTGTGTAGCAAGAGCATCCCATTTCTTTCACATCTAAGACCACTGAACCAACAGTGTAAAACCACTCAGTTATTTATGCTGAAACAAAAGCAGGATGCACACCCAGGTAAGAAAATGGGATGAGAACCCCAGACCCCAGATAATATTGGCCTGGGTTAAAAAACACTTGGGTACAGCCCTGTCTTGGCATAGCCAGGAGGATGTGCCTGTTCCTGACACTGCACCTGGACTCTGCCTCCTGCCTTAGGGGCTGTGCCCAGAGCCAGCCTGGCTGCCTCGGCCAGGGCTGATGGGATGTCCCTGGGAAGGGTTGGCACCCTGGTGGCAGCCCTGCTTCGTCACACCAGAGCTTTGGAAATAACACCTGGCAGCTTAGGGTTTCTGTAAGCAATGCCAGTTGCAAAGAAAACTGAGTAACACTGTGACACCTTGCGGATTCAGAAAAGAGATCCAGCTTTGCTTCCAGGTGAGGCTGCCAGAAGAGCTGGAGAGGCCCAGACCAGGGTTCTCCAGCACTAGGGGGGTTCCTCCTTCTATCTTCATGGCTAAGGCTCAAGTCTGAGAGCGTGGGTAATGTTGGTTGGTGGAAAAGCTCCATCAGGGCCCCTCTCTTTTCTCTGGGTATTCAGTTGTGCTGCCAGATGACACAGCCTGTTGGATTCCAGCTTGTCCAACAGATACATCACCTCTCCTTTTTCTTGTCTTTCAGGTTATTTCCAGGATTTGTTGAACAAGTCAGAAAAGGCCCTTTATGATGCTTTTCCAAGCATATACGGAGAATTGTACACTCAAAATGTGAAGGTCTTCAAGGACTTGTACAGCGAGCTGCGCCGCTACTACCGGAGCTCCAACATCAACTTGGAAGAGGCCCTCAACGAGTTCTGGACACGCCTGCTGGAGAGGCTCTTCAAGCTGCTGAACCCCCAGTACCACATCACGGACGAGTACCTGGACTGCATGGTCAAACACGCCGAGCAGCACAAGCCCTTCGGGGAGGTGCCCCGGGACCTGAAGGTGAAGGCAACCCGAGCCTTCATCGCGGCGCGCTCCTACGCACAGGGCTTCCTCGTGGGCAGCGACGTGGTCAGAAAGGTGTCTCAGGTATGCTGGGCTTCCCCTTCTCCTCCATCTTCACGTTGGCTGGAGCCAGTCGACCGCTGCTCTTGGGAGGGGGGGTTATTTTCCCCTCGTTTTCTCACTACAAAGCAAATAGATACTTTACAGTTTTAAGAAAAAAACTGCTTGAGGGTTACCCATCAGTTGGAGGGAGCAGCAAACCTGGACTTCTACAGGCACTGACAGTAACGCTGAGGCAGTGAGATGTAACTCACCACAATCAGCTTTTGCCTCATTTTAACATGTGTAGCAGAGTGCCAAGGAGATGCCACTCAGCCAGGCTCTAAAGCCATTCCATTTCTTGCCCAGATTCCTCGTGCTTCCCTGCTGTGCCTCTAGATCACACTGCCGTGTTTCCCTCCTTGATGGAGATGTGCTGCAGGGTGTGCAGAGCTGGACTGCCACAAGTGTGCTGGGAATACAGGCAGAGGGATGTGTTTCAGAGGCTGGCGAGGGGATCCTGTGTCTGTTTATGTAGCCTGTCTGTTTGTACAGCTTCTGTGTACAGAGAGGGGGAATTTGTAAAGTGCATTGGGACCTTCAGGGATGAAAGGTGCTATATAAATGTAAATTAACGTGACTGAATCTAGGGTTCCAGAAGGAAGGAAATTGTCTGTATTCTTTCCTGCAGAAGCAGCCTTGCAGAGGCAGAAGAAAGTGATTGTCCTGAAACAAGATAGTCAGGCTTTTCACACAGGTAGCAAGGAGAAAATCCATAATAAAAATATGGCTTGCGTACTGCATGTGGAGATGTGGATCAGCAGGTGTGAGAATCAGGGTGTGATTAAACTGTGAGTGTAAAAATCCAGAATCACGATTCATTTCCTCGGAAGGTAACGTGTGGTGATGCGGAGCAGAGGATGGTCCCACTTAATGCAGCAAATCCAGACTTTGATCTCAGGAAGAAACATTAATGTGGTAACAGTGACAAATGCTTTAATTTATCAATGTGGGACTATAAAACTGTTCAGCTACCCAAAAGCCTTTGTACATCTCATTAACATCACGCTCTCCTGACACTTAAGACAGATAAAAGAGGAGAATGATGTAATTTCAGGGGAACAAAAGCAAAATCCTTTCCATAAATCCTCTGAATGGAAGAGATTTCCAGCTCGATGGGCATGATCCTGCCTGTAGCTGAGATTGGTGGGTAAATCAGGCTGGCAGGGCAACTGCAGGCATGCTATCAACCAAAAGGAAGGACCTGAGATACCAACACACAGCATATTTTTCCCATACCTTCCATGTAGGCTTCTGACCCACTGGATTTTGATTCTGGTCCCCCTTTTCTGAATTTTCTTTCTCTTGGGCATCACTTATCAAACAGGATGTGGAGAACATGACAAGTCACAGATCCTCCTTTTCCCTCAGCTTCCCCCAGTCCATTCCTTCAGGATGGAGGGTGTTTTAGGAGGGTCCCAACAATTCCTCTCTCACAGGAGCCCTCCCTGGCATTGCAGTTAACCATGCACTGAGTCAGAAAACCTCAGAACTGCCTCCTTGAGAACTGATTTTGTTATGAGGACTAAAACTGGCTTATTTTCCCTGTCTTCTTTACTGATTTTATTAGTTGTGGATTTACACTTGTGTCAAATGGATGTGAAGTGCTGGACTCAACCCACAACTGGTGCCTTGGTTCTAGTAATTTTTCATGTTGCTCTATATACTTACAACATTAGAAGGAGGTCAGAAACTGAAATTCAACTTTCCTGTCAGCTGGTAGCAGCAATCTTTAAGACTGTCTCTTTGAGCTGGAATTTCATATGGAGCACTGGCAAGTGTTTTGGTCAGGAACACTGAGAAAACCTGTTGAAATGAACACTTAGAAATAAATCAGCGAGCTTTGGACTTAAGGAAAGAATAGATTTTATTTATTTGCAAATCCCAGAAAAACTACGGATTTTTACAAAACCCCTCCTGGTTTCAGTCTCAGACACTTCCAGTTCAGTGTATCCCTTGTATCCTGTCCCTGTTGCAGGTCCTTGTGCAGAGGCAGCGTTACTGGGCACTCCAGAGAAGGACTGCTGCTGTTTGCTAGAGTCCCTGGCTGTCTGTAAGTGGGGGAGAGCCTCCCAGAGTGAGCTACAGGCATGGATTTTGTGAGATTTCTTTAATCCCCGCTGCCTCTGCACTGTGCCCAAGGGGTGCTTCTTCCCCAGCCTTCAGCTGCCCTGATCTCAGATGAAGCCACAGCTTCAGACAGCCCTTGGCCAGTGGTAGGGATAGGAGCAGGAGCCACGTGTGGGAGCAAGCCCTCTGTGTCCTGCTGGGCATAAATAGTTTGAGGGCAGACGGGGAGAAAATGGCAAAACCATTTTTCATCTTTACTGCCATCCAAGCTTTCAAGGCAAAGTCACCCTGACAGACTGCAGCTTCTGACACCAAGTTCTAAAACTTGTGATGGGTGGTTGCTGCCACCAGCCTGGCCTGACACAGACAGCCATGGAAGCGCTGCCATCCGGGCAGGGGCCCGGGCTGGGGTTGGTGTGGCTCCCTGGCAGGGCTGAGGGTGGATGTGCAGGCTGGCACCCTGCCCTGGCACAGAGTGAGGGGCTGCAATGGGCCACGCCTGGGTGGGGGCTTCAGGACAGCATCTCTGTGTCCATGTGCAGGTTCTGTGTTTCTGTAGCTGTGCTTTCAGCACAAACTGCAGGTTTTCATTTAAATTGCACAATGCCAGGTGTGTTTTTCATCCCCTGCATGAAGTAGCAGCTGCCAAAATGGCATCAGCCACAAAATCCCTAGTACAGGGCACTTGAAGAAGGGGCTCCCCCAGGGATGCCGCCTCATGGTGCATGCCAGGGCGAGAGAGAACAAATATCACAGTTCTGTTTAGGATCGTGTTTGTTGGTTGTGAGATTGGCAGCTGCCCAAAACCTGAATTTGCTCCAGCTCTGAGCATCATGAGAACAGGGGAGGGCCTTGTGCTGGTGGAGTCGCTGCCTGCCTGCTGCTGCCCAGATGTCCTCCCTCACTGCTACCCAGAGATCCTCCCTCACTGCTACCCAGAGATCCTCCCTCACTGCTGCCCAGAGATCTTCCCTCACTGCTGCCCAGATGTCCTCCCTCACTGCTGCCCAGAGATCCTCCCTCACTGCTGCCCAGAGATCCTCCCTCACTGCTGCCCAGAGATCCTCCCTCACTGCTGCCCAGAGATCCTCCCTCACTGCTGCCCAGAGATTCTCCCTCACTGCTGCCCAGATGTCCTCCCTCACTGCTGCCCAGATGTCCTCCCTCACTGCTGCCCAGAGATCCTCCCTCACTGCTGCCCAGAGATCCTCATTGCTGTGAGCAGTTGCTGTGCTCAGCAGTGAGAGCAAGGACACACTCCTGGGAAAGACGTGGTGGAGGTGAATTGAAACACTGCAGGACTGGGGGGAGCAAGAGACAGAAGAGATGGCAAGGGCTGAGAGGTAACCCTTTATAAACACAAGCAGAAAGCCCTGAGGGAGATGCAGCGTGATAAACAGCAGTGGCTGTGACCCTGACTGGGTTTGTTACGTGCTGCTCACACTGCTCAGGCCTCTTGGGTCAGTTCTGCTGCACAGAGCGCCGTGGGGACAGGGACAGAGCTGTCCTGTCTGCAGGACAGCCGGGAAGGGCAGTCAGGCTGCACAGGTCCGTGCTGGCCTCCCGCACCCCGGTGCCATGGGCAGCAAGGAGAGCTGCCCTGTGCATGCCAGAGTGCCCAGAGTCCTCCCATTCCCCTCGGAGCCCTGGCAGCCCGTGACTGTCGGGCAGAGCTCAGAGAGCAAAGACGTAATGTTCCATTTCCACAGGCAGTGAGAGGAAGGAATTCGAAATGAATTTTGCTCATCAGTCAGAAAATGAGTTATTATGACAATCTTTCCTTCGCTGGATCTTCATTCGTTCTTGTTTCTAAATTTTAAGTTTTCCCAAGGTAGTGGAGATTGATGTGAAGCAACACCAGCTACGTAAGCAAGAAACACTTACTCAAATAATCGATTTTAATAGTTGTTTGCATTTCCTTTTCTCAGTAGATGTTCTTAAGGCTGATTCTCATTTGAGTTTGAAACAAAATGTAATGATTTTCTTTATAAGCTTTATCACTAAATCCTGTATTTCATTTTACCAATGTAAGTTACAGTCAGCTATCAGAACATTTTTATTTAGCCAATACTGTGTTTCACAATATATTTCAGCCTTATTTTTTTAAACTTCTCTGTTAGTACAAGGTACATGGCAGCTTTCCTATTTACCATATGAATAATTTTTAAACACATGCTGGATCAAGCTGCATTTGTCTGGGAACTGAATTCCAATTAAAAAGTCCTAAAAATAGACTTTTTAGAAGTGTTTTTAATGGTTAAGTGAATGTGCTGAAGACATATGGAAAATAATGTTTATCTAAACATGCTTTACATTTCCAACAAGTCAATAACATAAAAAAGACAATATGGTCTTCATGTCCTTTAAGATTGCAGCCATTTTTCATACCCACTTTTCTCCACAGCTTGAAAGGACATATTTGACTTCTGTCTTTCAGCTTCCAGTTGCTTTTCTGGTGAAGTAGGCATAAAATTGATCTTACTGAATGAAATGAAGATACAATCTTTTTCTCCCACTTACGAAACCATTGTGCATCCCAAGAGCAGTGAACTCTGGTCCCATGTGCTTGGTGGGACATCTCCATCCTTTCAGTGGCTGATCTTTTTTGAGAGCATCAGCAGCAAGTACACACAACCATAAATAACATGTTATTTCATTTAAAGGATTTCACTTCTGTAATAATATTAAGCATTTATCTAAATTGGCCTTCTCTTGATCCTGAAAAGACAGTGTTAGTGTTCATAAATAGATGTTCCGAGAGTGTTGTTCCATGGCGGTGTCGAGTGGCAATACCCTCATATCCCCAGGTTTGTTTCCTTGTCACTGGATGTTATCCCAGCTCTGGCTTTGGAGCTGTGCAGTGTTTGCATGGCGTGGGTTTGTGTCCTGCAGAGTTTCCAGGTGGCAGCAGGAAGCAGCAGGTCCCAAAGGTGCTGGTGTCAGCAGTAAGGGTGGGGACGGGAGGGTGCAGGGATGCACCACAGCTGGGTACGAGCAGCAGCTGCTGGAGCAGGCTGGGCTTTTTCTTGGTTTCTGCCATTGCTAACCACTGGTGAGGCTTTCCAAAAATGAGCTGGTCAGTGCCTGTGCTAGAGGTTTGTGGTGCTGCAGACTCATCAGCAGTTCACAGGGTGCAAAATGCCACAGGGCTCCTTTGCAGGACTGGCTGCACTCGGGAGGAGGGCAAGGACCGAAGGCCTGGGGTGGGAACCCTGCAGTGCTTCAGACAGCCCTTCCTGTGAACACCATCTGAGGCTCCAGGCTGAAATAAGCTCTTGACCTTCAGGTACTGGTCTTGCAGCAGCTCCTGTGCTGGCTGCTTTTTGCCCTTGTAGCCTCTGGCACGACTGCCGAGACCTGCCCGTGACTGGGCGACCTTGGAGGGGGCTGGGACCTGCCCTTCCTTCCCAAGGGAGCTGTCACCTCTGCTGAAGTGCCTCATGTTTTCTTGCCCAGCTGGCCCTGGCAGTTTGTATGTGAGATTGCATGGCTGAAACCATTTTAGATCGAAGTTCCAGTCAGCCCAATTCCCCCCGCAAACCCAGGAGCTTATCCCTTTCCCTGAGCTGGCTGTGCTCCCTGGATCATCACCCTGCCATCAGCTGCCTTCTTGCTTTAAACACCTTGGTATTTTGTAATAACATTGGAATTTGTTTGGATAGATTCAAATCAAGCTGGATGAGAAACATGCAGTCTTGAACACATCCTTATGTATTTCACATATGACTTTCCAATATTTCTATCCCTTATTATGTTTCAATCACAACCCTTCAGGGATAAAAACCCATAGGTGTTCTGACTAGAAAAGAAATAATGCAGGAAAGTAGATATATGTGTCCCATATCTACCTGGTGGTTAAAAGTCAATTGAATCTAGTTTTCAAAGGATTGAAAATTGTACCAGCTGGAGATACCTGTGTTAAATGAACAGAGCAGGGAGTGTGTGGAATAGGCAGGTGTTGGCTTGCAGTATTTTCCTCTGGAGGGAGAGGGCATGACAGCAGTCTGTCTATGTGAATCCCTCTCATTTTAATATCTGAAGGCGTTAGGTACTGGACAGGAATCCAAAGACATAGATTCTCCCAATTAGCTGTGGCTGCTGCCTCTGGAGCCATTGTCACTGCCCTCTCTAAGTGCCCTCAGCACTGGCTGGAGGGAGACAGGGACAATGCTGCTCCCTGTTTTGCTGCCCCAGTTTGCCTCGATTACCCCAGCCTTCTTTTCTTTTTCCCCTGAGTCTGCAGAATGGCCATTTGACCACTGGGCTGGCAGGGCTGAACCCAGGCAGCCTGTCTGGCCTCTGGCCTAACAGCAGCTCTGGTGTGCTGGAGTATGAAGGGCACAGATTTGGCATCAGCCTCCATGCTCCGTGTCCCTCGTGCAGCGCAGCGCTGAAGGCAGCGAGGTGAAAGCAGGAGGGTCTCTGACCCATGCTGGGGGGCTGTCTGTGCCCTGCCTGTGCCACCAGAGCCCAGCACGGCCACCCCCAGCACACACACGCCCCGCTCGCCCCTCGTCCCTGACAGGTTTGGGAACCAGCTTGATGGATCTTGAACGATGGGCTTGGCGAGGCTTAAAACTCACCGTGCTCCAAGGACTCGTGGCTGTGCATTTATGGAAGGAAGATGCAAAATAATGACTGAAGTGATTATACAATTCATTAGACTTCGAAAGAATCATATTTCTGTCAGGCCTGCAGCTGTTTCTTTTAGAGTTTCACTCTGAAAAATTGGAAAGCTTGGTTCATTTAACACATGTCAAGGTGCTAATTACATCAGGGCTGGCATAAACATGCACAAGGCAGCTGCTGACCATGTGGTGGAGGGAGCAGGGTGTGCTCTCCACAGCAGCTCCCCCACACCAGCCGAGGCCTGGGCACACCTGCAGCTCCCACTCCTGTCACCAGAGAAACTGGGCACTGACTGCCCAGTGCACGGAGCTGCTGTAGCCCAGATTTCCAGTTACACACCTGGAGGTGCGAAGAACATCACAGCCCTTCTGGGTTTTGATCATAATATTTGAGGGTCCCTCCACGGGAAGACTCTAAAAGTGAAATGTTTCCCACCATGAAATGGCCACATTGCAGATAGCCCTGATCACAGGGCTGGCCAGCTCCCCTGTGAAACACAAACCTGTCCTCTGAGTGCTGCTTTGTTCTAAAAGAGAGCAAGGCTTGCTTTCCGAGCCCATTCCTGGGCTGTTGGGCATCGCACAGGAAGCTGAGGAGCACTCCTCACCACTGGCCCAGCAGGATCAGCTCCTCTGCCTGACCTGGTTTTGTAGCTGCTGTTCTTCACACTGACAACTTTATCCCGATTGCACAATTCCAACAGAGGGATTTGGGGTAATTGGAGTGGCTTTGAATACCTGCCTGCATTTCCCAGCACACACAGCCTGATCTGTGGCTTGAAGAGCTGACCTGCTTTCCCATAGACACTGCCCCAGAAAGGGTTTTTCACACCTGGCAGAACTTCCCTCACCTGCCTTTGAAACTCCCATGAGGAGGTAAGAGAGGGTGCCACGAGTGGCTCAGCTGCAGCTGCCCTTGTGGCTGGTTCACCCCCAGCCCTGGGGAGGTCTCCAGCTGCAGGTGCTTCTGCCTCCAGCTGCCCAGCACCCATGCATGCCTCTGAGACCTGCCTGCTGTCTGCTGGCTCCAGAGCATCCCTTGGTTTGGAAACCTGAATTCCGTGATGTCACTGGGTGTAACTGGTGCTTCTGGAGCTTAGAATGGCCATTCAGACAGCAAGGTCTTCTACCTGGGAAAATATACCTGAGTCCTTTTATGTACCTGACACTTTGACAGGTACCTGATGCATCTGGAGGTATTTTGTTTCACCCCAACCAACCCCACACCAGACCAAAACCACAGGTCCCAGTGCCCACCTTGGGTCTGCACTGCTCCTCAGAGATGAGAGCCAGGAAGGGAATGGGAGAGCAGCTACAGGGCAGGGACGTGGTCAGTGTGGGAAACACCAACACCACGCCACAGAGAGCTCCCTGCAGGCCACCCTCATACTGCCTTGGACAAGATTTTTAGAGGGAATAGAGCCCACAGAACAACACTTCCACCAGCAGTGTTAAGGACCAGCTCAGCCTCGTCCCTCCATCAGCTGACCTGCCCTTGTCCCTCTGACAATCCGGGAGGAGTGGGGCTGTGACAGCACTTCCAACAGCCTGTAGTTTTCACCCAGGCAGGCCTCTCTCTCTGTCCCCAAATCTCTCCACTCTACCTAACCCTGCTACCCCTGGGAAGCAAGGCACAGATGGCTCACAGCAGCCTGGGGGGAATGTGCAAGGGGAGAAGGGGGGGTAGGAAAAATACCAGCAAGAGATCAACTTATTTTATTGGTGTTAAATGCCTTTCAGATGTACTTAAAGGCCCATGAAGGCCGAGGAGTCCAGTCGCATTGCAACTAGGCTGCAGGTTCTCATTTGCTTTTAAGCCAGGCTTCAAAAGGAGAAGGGATTTGAGGTTGGATGATTCTTTTCTTCTTATTTTTATTCTTGTCTTTCCTTTGTTTGAAGCCAGCACTTCAAAAGCAGCATCTGCAGCTTGGCTGCAGGCTCTGGGTGCCAGAGGAGCTGGCCATCTCCTGCTGGGCACAGAGGAGCCCTGCCACCTGCCATGGGCTCAGTCTCCTGCCTGGAAGGCATCCGGAGCTGGGCTCTGTGCCCAAGAGCCCAAACACCCTGTGCTGCTCTGGTAGGAGCTTGGTGCTGCCGCTGTTGGAAGGATTGTCCAGATACCTGTGGCTTCCTAAAGCTCAACTTTTCTCCAACTCTCAGGAAGATGGGATGGGAAGGAAGGATCATTGCTTGACCCTGTAACTCCTGGATGTGTCATACAGAGCTGGTCCCAGCACTCCTGTCCCTTCAGCTGCAGTTCTCTGAGGCCTTCCTCTCTACATCCCACACTTTGGTCCTTCCAGACACCTTTTCAGGAAATAATGAACTTGGATAAAGAAATTTTCTTGGATTGAGGAAGGTATAGTTGCTTTTAGCTGTGTGTGAGTCAGATCGTCACTTCCATGGTCCTTTTGTGCCCCAATATAGCTCAGTGTATTTTTGGAGGCTTTGAATATTTTCAAAGCACTAGGCATTAGGGTAATGACAGAAAATACCTCTTCTCTTTGCCACCTCTGTTCTTCTGTGAGACCTGTCAAACGAGGTCCCAGTTCAGAAGAGTAAAAACTCTCCCACTGTTGCAAGTTCAACAATGTCCAGGGTCAGGAAGAATTGCACCCCTCTTTGGCACCGAATCTGACACCAGAAAAAGAGGCCTACAGATCAGTGGGTGCTGTTTGGAAAATGAGCATGTAACCTGGGTGGGAGCTTCAGTGGGAGAAAGAACAGGCCATGGTGGGGCTGAGGGAGAAGTGTTCCATGGCTCTAGAAGATGTGCTCGTTACCTCTGAGCATCTGTAGGTGTGCAGAGATGGGTAACTTGGGTTGAACATGGAAATCACAAGTTTGATTTGTTCTTTATAGGCATAGAGGAAGGATGAGAAGGTTTTTTCCTTTGTTCTGGAGAAATCTAACCCATTCTGACCAGAGTGCTGCTGTGTGGCTTAGGGGCTCTAAAGCCCTGGCCATGCCCAGAGCTGTCAGCACTCAGGTGTCTCTGGGCCCTCGAGTGCCTGTGCGAGGGTGTCTCCTGCAATTGAGCTGAGTGCTTTCCATGTCTACAGGTAGTTTCTCCTCCCTATTTTTGTCCTTCAGAAAGATGATAATTGTTCTAAGGTTACGTTGAGGTGCTGTGAAGGGTAACTTCGCTCTCCTGAGGTGCAAAGGGGGAGAGTTGGTGACTTGTTCTTATCCGCAAGCCTCCTGTGTTTCTGTGATTCTCTGCTTGGAAAGCATGTTAATAAAGTACATGGCAGGAGCTTTTTTTTGTTGTTGTTGTAAGCCTTTCACACTGAATGTTTCCTAAATTGGCTGGGGAGTGGCAAGGAACCCAGTTAGTGACTAATCCCCCAGCCCATCCTCTCAACAAATGGCTTGTGAAAGTCATTAATTTTACTGTAATTGATTTAAACGTTGCTCAGGAGGAGGAAAAATTAAGGAAACCAATGCCACTCTGAATAGAGAATTATGTGTTTGCAATTTTCTGTCAAATTATCTCCACACGTGCCCGTTCTGCACTGGTTGCTGGGCAAACACTGTGCCAGGGAGTCACACAGCAAATCCCAGCTCAGAGAACCTGTGACGAGCTCCAGCACCAGGGCAGGAGGCAGGAGAGTCTGCAAAGGTCTTGGGCTCTGGCAAAGCACTTGCCTCCAGCAATTCACATCTGCTTGGGTGGCTCCACCAACAAAGCATGGGCACGTGAGGCTTTGGAGAGTCGCCATGGAAAAGCACAGAGCTGGGCTCCTGCTCCGAGCAGTCATGGGGTAATACCTGCTGACAGCCTCCTTGAAATGTCAGTGCTTGTGGTGGAACGGGGCTTTTTATGAGGCAGCCACCTGTTCCCCTTGCATTACCTCACTGCTAGTACTGTATCCCCAGCTGTAAAGTAGTTTTAATTAAAATTATTTATTGCTCAATAAGATTTGTCCCCTATTTTGGGTTTATCTTAGAAGATAACATTTTTTCCTTATCACTTCATCACTGGGCTTACACTTCAAAGGACTATACCCGTGGATGTCACTGTGATCAGAATAGAGTATGTGGATTTTAGCTGAGCAGTGACGTACAATCCATGTATTTTTAAGCTGAGCTTAGCTTTGTTTTGCATTTTTATTTATACCTCTGACAACTGAATGAGTGCCCTGGCTCCAAGCCATATCTCTCAATAATAATAATCTTTTCTTCAGATTCTTGGGAAGTGGCTTCTCCACTGTATTGTGCATGTTCTCTTGACATCTTAATGCAATTTCTAGGTCACTGAGCTAAGAAAAGACTATAGGTGCCACTGAAGTCTCCTTAAAGGAGAGCCAGCCACAGGCTGGGCCAGGTTGATGGTACTTAGAGAAATCAGCTATTGTCATGTACCACCTTCATGCTGTGCCAGATCAGTTAAAGATGAAGCAGTTTTGTCAGGTTTCACTCCATCTGCAGGACTTTCCATGCTCCTGCCCTCAGGCCACCTGTGGTGAATGCACATTGCTCATGGATCGATCCATCAGTTGTTGCAGGTCTGTGCTGGGAAGCTGGAGGGACTCCCTGCAGGCCTTAGCTGGCACCCACTGGCTGTTGGGCAGGGAGTAACTCAATGTTCCAGGTTCTTCTGAAGGCTGAGGGGTGAAAGCAGAAGCACTAAGAGGTGAAGATGTCTCAGTGTGCAGGTGGAGGTCAGTCTTGCTTTTGCCAGCTTGGAGAAACTGCCTCACTCCCACTGAGGGAGTTCATGTGGAAGGAGCTGCCAGGGAGGCAGGGTGTGTGTCCCCACAGCTCCATCCCGAGGAGCTGCTCTCCCTGGCACCACTGCTGGAGCTGGCTGTGCCCCGCAGGAGAGCAGGCAGGACAGCTGCAGCACTCCCTGCTTGTGTTGTGGGATCCACATCCTGGGAGGGAACCTCAGCCCCTCCTAACTGGGGCTGGGATTCCCCTGTGTGGATACAGCATGGATGAAAAAAACCTGGCAGCTAACTTCAGCAAATGAATCCATGAGGACTCAGAGATGTTTGAAGGACTCTGTTCCTTAATATGCAGCAAGTGCCCCAAAGGGATGGTGCAGGATCAGGGCTGGGAAGGGTTCTGGTAGCCCCAAGCCCTCACTCTCTTCTGCCCTGTGTGGAGCAGTAGTCCATGGGCTGGGTGGAACAGTGAGAAAATGAGCTCTGGCCAAGCAAAACACAGAGAAAATATTTGGTGTGATTCCTCTTTCTGCTCTCTTATCCTTCTTTTCTCAGTTTGCCTCTGCAGCCTGCTTGTGCCAAAGTACTGCTGCTGCCAACAGGAGAGGCTGGAGTCGTTCTCTGGGGAAAGGGAGTGGAGCCTGGTGTCATGCACCTGCAAAAATTAATACTTTCTGCCGAGAGATTAGGTTGAACACTTTGCACCTGCCAGATTCAACAGAGAAATGGCTGGTGATGGATGGTCACCTGCTTGTCTTCAGAGGAGAGGCTGTGGGGAAGGGAGCAGGCGCCAGGCTCCCCACTCCTGGGGCAGTGGGACACTCCACTGTCCTCCAGGAAACAAAGCCACCTTGCGAGAGTGACAGACTGCCAGTGCACACACAGCTCCCTCTGGCATCCAGAAATGTTCCTTACTGAGATGCAGAGTACTTTTTTTTCCCCCACGCTTTCAGGAGTTGAAATTGAACCTCAGGTACCGTTGTTGCCTGCACCCACTGCCCCAAGGCAGGTGGCAGTATCCCAAAGGAGCTGCACGGGCGTGGACACGGGTGGTGTGGCTGGTGACAGTCAGTGTGGCTGGTGACAGTGTGGCTGGTGATGGGCAGTGTGGCTGGTGATGGGCAGTGTGGCTGGTGACAGGCAGTGTGGCTGGTGGCAGTGTGTCTGGTGACAGGCAGTGTGTCTGGTGATGGGCAGTGTGGCTGGTGACAGTGTGGCTGGTGACAGTCAGTGTGGCTGGTGACAGTGTGGCTGGTGATGGGCAGTGTGGCTGGTGATGGGCAGTGTGGCTGGTGACAGGCAGTGTGGCTGGTGGCAGTGTGTCTGGTGACAGGCAGTGTGTCTGGTGATGGGCAGTGTGGCTGGTGACAGTGTGGCTGGTGACAGTCAGTGTGGCTGGTGACANAGTGTGGCTAATGACAGTCAGTGTGGCTGGTGGCTGGTGGCAGTGGCACGGGCAGGAGGGCGGAGGGCAGCTCTCGGCAGCTCGGGGCCCCTGGCAGCTGCCCGCACTCGCCGGCCGTGCCGGAGGGCACACGCAGCCGGTGGGCACCGAGGAGCAGGCGCTGCCCTTCTGCAGCTCGCAGTGGTGGCCGGGCACGGGTGGCCCTGCACGGTCGCTCTGCTGTGGGTGAGGGAGTGCTGAGCTCAGGGTGTGAGGGTCCTTTCTGGCACACACAGAGTGAACGCCGAGGCCAGAATGGGTTCTGCAAGCAGCAGGACTTGCGAATGCCCTGTCACAAGCTTCACTCAAATACGGGATCGTTGTGGTCCCGTGCGTAGCTGCGGTGCAGGGCTGGGTTTACAGCGTACTTTAAGCATCTTGGAGATGTTTTTCTGAGCCAAAGTGTGACTCTTGCCTCTTTCAGTGACTCCCGTGGGCTCTGGCAGGGTATCAGTAACTTTGTGTCCTTGCTTCTGGTGGCTGTCCTCTCTGCCTGGGGGGACGACTGGCCCACACCACCTCGGGGGTGCTTCCTGCAGGCAATGCTGTGTTCCTTTTTTCCAGAGCATTTCAGCTCCCTCCTCTCCAAAAGTCTGTGCAGTGCAAGCGGGGATGTGTGTGGGTAAAGGCAGACGATCTGCCTGCTCCCTGGCTCCCCTCAGGGCTGTGGGAAGTCCCACGTTTCAGGACTCACCTGTGCCGCAGGTCCCAGCCTGTGCAGCGGGAGGTGACAGTGCTCCATGGCCACAGCTGCACAAGCCGGGGTGAGCAGTGATGGGCTGTGCCAGTAAAGCACAGGGACCAAGTTGTGCTCGGGAGCTGATGGCCTGTGCAGGCTACAAGATTGTGAGTGTCACCATATAATCCATGTTCCTGATTGCTCTGCCTGGGGAAGGGGGGAGTCACAGCTCTTTTCCTTCCTTTCCCATCTGCATCCCCGCTTTTTGTGTGAGTGCTCTGGAGCTACAGCCTGTGTTAGCATGCACCGTGCTCTTACCTGCTGTCTTTTCAGTCACTATTCAGCCATGGTTATTTAAGCCCCGAGATGAAAACTAAACGCCTCTTTTGTTTGCCTGTCCCTCTGCTTTGCTGCGTTGCTGAGGCAGGAGACAGCGGTGCCTTCCCGGTTCCTCCCGTAATGATGAAACGCGCGGCGTCCGTGCGGTGAGCGGGATGGAGCCTCCATCTCCTGGCGGCACAGCCACATGGCAGCCGGGCTCTGCCTGCAGCACTTGTCCCGGGACAGGGGCCCAAAGCTGGCCCAGGAAGCTGAGGGAAGCTCTGGTGTATGGGGGGTTCCTGCCAGGCTCAGCCCCTCTGGCCCCGGTGGGACACAGGTTTATCCGCAGTCATCTCTGGGCTTCCTTGGGCTGCCAGGGCAGGGAAGCAGGCTCTGCTTGGGTTCTCTTTCCAAAACCCACAAATTCTTGACCTCATCCTGAAGAAGGTTCTCACAAGGTTATTGTAGTGCATTCCTGCCCACAGAAGCCTCAGCACCATCCAGCATCTGTTTTCCAAGGTTTACTGGAAGTGGGGTGCTAACACACAGACAGTTTCAGGAGGGGTGAAGCTTAGGGATTTTCTCTCACAACCTCTGATACTGGACTCAGCATGTTCACACTCTCCTACAGATACCTCAGAACTGAATCTTTCTGGAGTCCCCCAGAAGGCCACGTTCAAAGTATTTTTCACAAGTAGTAAGGAGAGTTCTCAGCATTGCAGCTGCAGCTGGAGGCCCAGGGATTTTTCCTTTCAAGATTTGCCCCTTCTGTCACTTTTCTCCCCTCCAGGGTCCTTGAGAGTGTCAAGTACCTGGAACCAAGGGAGACTTCATTCAGACATTCATTTTTTCTTTTGTAAATGATTTAAAAAGATTTACAAGGGAGTTCCAAATGGATCTGAGCAAAGATGGAAAGGACCGCAAAAGAGAAGACACTTTAGTGACAAAACAGGGGAACATGGAGCTCTGCCAGCATCCCTGCATGGTCTGCCAGGCTGTTATTCACCCCTCAGTGCACTGTCAGCCCTTGCCCACGGCAGCTGGGGGGACACTGGCCCATGGCTGCTGGGCTGGGAGGACACGGATGTGCTGCTGAGGCTGTGGCCCTGCTCTCTGGGCTCTGCACCTGCACTGGCTCTGTGCTTGCAGGACCAGGGCAGCTTAATTAAAGGTGACAAAGCCACTTCCAGAGCCAGCTCTGCAAAGCACCAGCTGCATGTGCAGGGCCTGTGAGCTGCTGGCACGGCATGGCTTGGCCCAGGTTGCCAGCTGCCTGCAGTTCCTGAAGTGCTCACAGAGAGCAGTCACTTCCAGTGTCAAGTGCTCTCAATTGCCCATAATTTTGGAATTGTGCAAGTCTTCTCCCAAGACTATTCTCCTTTCCAAAGATGCCAGCTGGGAAGGTTCTGTGTCCAGGGCCCCACTGTGCGTCCCCCCAGGGAAGCTGGAGGTGCAGTTTGTGTGGGACACCTGTGTCTGCAGGACAGTGGCAGCAGGCCCTTGCAGAAGGGGCACGGTGGTGGCACTGATGGCAGAGGCTCCAGGGGCACACATGCACCATGTCAGGGTCCAGGTTACAGCTGGTGGACAGCCCGAGCTGTCCTTGTGGCCACCAGACCTGGCTGGAACGGGGATGGTGCTCACATACAGGTTTTTCCCAGAAGCCTGGGTTCAAACACAGCCTGAGGAGCTGGCAGCTGCCCCAGAGGTCCTGTCCCTCCAACAGGAGTGACACCTGAGGAAGAATGGGGGAAGGAGGGGCAGTGAGAGGGCAAGTGCATGTACGCAGGGGGCTGTGCTGCCTCTCAGATCTCAGCAAGCTCCTTCCCCCCAGGGAAGGGGGAGTTCACCCACCCACGTGTCCCCCCGAGCACTCTGTGCCTGACTGTGTCCTGTCTCCCCAGGTGTCCCTCAGCCACGAGTGCACTCGTGCCATCATGAAGCTGATGTACTGCCCGCACTGCCGGGGCATGTCCAGCGTGAGGCCGTGCAACAACTACTGCCTGAACGTCGTGAAGGGCTGCCTGGCCAACCAGGCAGACCTCAACACCGAGTGGAAGTACCTGATGGGTAAGATGGGCTCTCTCTGCTGCAGCACAGCTGCCTCTCTCCTTGGAACACTCTGAGGCTGTGTCTGGCGAGTAAAGAGGGCGGTGGGAGGCTCAGGGGAGGTTGTGTGCACTGGTAAAGCTCTCAGTCCTCCTTGTGCCCACACAGCATCGCTCAGCAAGCTCCTCTCTCTCACATGGACATGCACAGCTGGAGTGATCTGAGAGCTGAGGGAGCCTTGGTGTTTGGGCTTACGGAGGGCAGGCACCAGAGGAGATGACCTTGGGCTCAGCCTTTTTCCACTTGCCTTGGCAGCCGGTGCCAGCTCAGCTCCCAGCTGCAGCCCCACAGGCCGGCTCAGGGATGGCTGTGTTGGCATTACCAACAAAACCCCGCTGGAGTTCAAGGAGTGTCACCTGCCTCTCGAGGGACACTGCAGAATGGATGCGGAAGCACAGCACAGCAAGGCCAGGGTGCTGCCTGGAGAGGTGCCAGGCCAGCTGTGCCACAGCCAACTGGAAATGCTCCCTGTGGGAGCAACTGGGAAGCTGCTGCAGAGGAGGGGGAGGAATTGTCCCTTCCCCAGGGGTTCAATGGCCCTTTGGCCTTTCTGACCAGAGCCAGCCAACTGTTCCTGTCACTCTGTCCTGGCAGGATGATGGCCTGTCTCCTGAAACATCCCTGTACAGCTTCCCTTGATTGACAGGGGAGCAATTCCAAGTGCATTTTGCATTTATTCTGGCTTCCTCTTCCCAAGAGACACTGCCAAGGGGTGACGGCTAGGAGGAAATTGGAGCTTCTTTCAAATTGCAGTTGTATGTTTCAGTGTCAGAGGTCACAAACTGATCAAGGGTGGGAGTAAATCATGGAGTCAAAGGCAGCAGTTCACTGGTGGTGTCCTTCCTTCACCCTTCTCCAGGCCCTTCTGTGTAGCCAGAGACGATTTTGTTACACTAAATACAGAGTTACTCTTTCAGTTTGACAAATTAGGGCAGGTCAGATTAAGGGAGATTTTTATAATAAGTGGTTCAAATATAGTTCATCACTATTTGGGGGTGCAGCCTTTGATTTAAATGTCTGTATCTCAAGATTAGTGCCTCTGCAAGGCACCTTTTGTTTGAAATATACTGTCTCAAAGATGACACCTCAACCCCTGAGTGGCAGCAAAATTAAACTGCAAGCTCTTCAATGTTACAGGAGATTTTATTTCCCAGAATACAAAGAAAGTTACCAAAATTTACCCCCTTATGTTGAGAGCATGTAGGCTGTCCTCCCTTCAAACCCAGCTGGAGTGCTGGGCATTGTCTCTGGAGGTAGGCAGAGATTGGCAATTCTTTGTAAGCCAAGCACAGTCCCAAAGCAGCCATCCAAGCAGGAACTTCCAGGCCACACAGGAGTGCTTGGATGTCAGAGCTTTTCAGGGGGACCTCAGAGCAAGAGGCAGCCCTCAGTCACTCCCTGTTTACCAGTTAGCTGTGGGCATACTGGTCTGCTTCTGTACCTGTACAGCCTGATATTTCCCTGGCTGTTGTCCTTCCAGAGGTGAAGGTGAGGAGAATTACTCCTTTTCTCACTCCTTCACTGCCACAGAAGCTATTTCCCACATCCACTACCTCTGACCCCTTACTGACCCCAATTCTCCCACTTTCTGCTGGCTGCAATGCTTTGCTGAAGACATGCACTGAGTTAGGAGGGTGAGGGCCAAGTACTGCTGTGTGTTTCTGTATAATTCTGCACCAGTGTTCTGGTTTTCCCTTCTATATCACCCCAGGGAATGATGGTTGCTTTGGGTGAACACTCTGCCCAAAGCACATTTACCATTTGCAGGAGGTTCCGCTGCCATAGAGAGTGGCTTTACTTGCCTAAAGTGAGGAAAACAAGCGTGCACCTGGGCAGTAGTGAAAATGGAGAGGTGTCTCCCAACAAGGAGACCTGCCAAGGGCCCAGCAGCTCCTCCCAGCCAGCATGAGCATGATCTGTACCTTGGTTTGCCCAGAGTGACGATGAGAGCTGTCCCTGCCTTGTCCCACCAGATTCCCTGATCGGGGTGGCTGATCGGATCGACGGGCCCTACAACGTGGACACTGTGGTGGGCAGCATTCACATGAGGATCTCTGAAGCCATTTCTAACTTGCAAGAAAACAAAGATTCAATCACAAGCAAGGTAGGAGCGTGTGCCGTGACCAAATGCTCTTTTGTGCTCACTATTCAGCTGAGCTGGGGGAGATGATGAATGAAGGAGAGCAAATGCCCACTCTTTTGATGATAAATTACCTTGGTTTCCTACCACCCATCTGACACAGGCAAAAATCTTTGCAGGTGTTTCTAAATAGTGCTCCCTGCCACATCCAGCCAGCCTCCTTTGGGTACAGGCACAGGAGGTGGGACTGTGTAACCATACACAGTGACAGGGGGAGGCCATGTGCCATTTGCTGTCAAGGGCCTCTATGCTGAAGAGTTTTGAGATGTTTTGGCTGAGCTGAGGCATCTACACAAAGTGCACAGTCCCCAGTGTCAGGAGACAGCTGCCTTAACCTGCCTCGAGGGGATGTTCTGCAGTGGAAACGCTGGGCTGTCAGGTTGTACCGTGGGACAGAGCTGCAATCTGGCAGTCCATCTGGAGAGTACAAACCAGGCTCTCCGGAGGCTCACCTGTCTTCCAAGAAGTATGTATCATGAAGGTCTCTTCTGTTGGTCTTCTATTTTTAGTATATTTATCCACTTAACCACAATCACCTCTGTAGCTGCAGGTAAGAGAAGCTTTGGGAACAAAAGCAGCCCTCCAGGGCTCCTGCCTTTTGCCCAGACACTCCCCAGGTCCTGCAGCTATCCCAGTCAGGGCAGAGATGCAGATGAAAGAAGCGGGACAGGTCCTAACTGGGTTTTGGATAAGGGAAGGGCCAGAAGTATTGCTTGGCAAACAGGAATTCACTGGCACACATCAAAGCACTAACAGCAGCATGCATCCAAGTACTGGGTTAGGTTTCTTTTCTGACATGAAAGGCCATGTTCTTTCTTCCCTTGGTGGGTGAGACTGAGGCTTTCCACATAAAAGCAAATGAACGGTGTGGGAAAACATAGCATCATCTGCAAAGAAAGGTGTTTCCAAGGGGAATACAGCAAATCTGGTGAAACGAAAAGGGCTAAATACTCTAACTAGTGTTTGATTGGAACAACCAAACATGATTGATAAGCTCTTCAGTGTGACCTGGTGACCAGGTGAATGGAGCACTCTTTGCTGGTGGCACAGATAGCAGAGGGCAGGAGATGGAAACACTCTGAGCTCTGTTTTTGAGCACGGCAAAGCCATCAGATGAAGGATGTTGTTGTCAGCTGAGTTCAAGACTGTCCCAGGCCCATCCTGGCCATCTCCACTCTCAGAGCTGCGGACAGCAGGTTGGGCTGCAGCTGAAGGCTTTAAGCATGACCCAGGCCAAGGGCACTGTTGTTAAGGTAACCTCCCAGTCTGGCCAGCCACACTCCCACCACCAGAGACCATCACTGCTGGGACTGCAGTCCCTCAGAGTGGCAGGTCACAACCTGAGGGGTCTCTGCTTGACTCCTGCACACCCCACTCACACAGCCAGACCACAACCAGGTCTCCTCACTTGTTCCATCCCAGGTTTCCCGTGGCAGTCTCAGATCTCTCGTTACATAAAGCAATTTATTCACAGCACAGTTACACAGAAGAAGCTCGAGCTGGTGCCCCTGAGGACAACAAAGGAACCCCTGGGCTTTTATCCCCTCACAGTCCAAGCATGCAAAGGTCCAATCCGGGTATGCCCTGTCTCTCAGTGTCTGGTCACCTGGCTGGTGACCTTTGTTATGCAAAGGGTGGGCAGTTCACAGCCCCTGGCTCGGCCACCCGGGGCTGAATCTGCAGCTCTCACTGCAGCTGCACCCCGAGCCACCTGCACGGAATGTATTCCTCAACACCTTTTGTGAGAGGAGCCAGGAGTGGCCCTTGGCCCCAGTGCCACGCTCAGTCACAGGCTGTCCTGAGATCTGGGGGAAAACTGGACAGAAGCACTTGTGGTACTGAGGCTTGAGTTCAGGGCAGCACAGAGCACTCTCCCTGCTTCTCACACTCCCCGTTCTCCCTGTGGCTCTCATGGATTTCAGGCAGCAGGAGCTATCAGAGGCTGCCAACACCTACTTGCTCTCATCATTCAGGAGACTATTGACCCCCTCAGTCTGCTGGAGTTGTGTTTTCTCCAGCAGTAATTTGCATTTCTCACCTGAAGCGTTAGGGCTTGCAAGAGGTTCGCCTTCGTACCACACTGTGCTGGAGCTGCTATGGGAGCCAGTGTCCTGGAAACCTCCCCAGACTTTTATCTCCTGGAAGAGGCCATCTGCCAACAGCAGCAATAGGCCAGTAACATACAGCAGTGAAACCAAGGTCTTGTTTTGGTAGAACCAAGTTGAAGATGCTCTACAAGTAGTTTTCAGGGTGGGCTTTTTGCACAGAGTGAACGAGACTGATTAACAAATTGGCTGGGTGCTGAACTGCTGGAGTCATCAGATCCATGTGGTCAGCAGGACAGGGCACCCCAGGAGGGGCCTTTGGAGGCTGAATGTCCCTCAGACACACCCACAAGGGACTCTTGGCTCGGTTAGGACTTCACTGTGAGAACCCAGGCGCCAGCACGTTCAGCGGGTGGCACCAGCTGTGTCAGCAGAGCTCCTGTCTGTGGCCCTGACTCCTCTGCTCTAAGGGGACACCAGGCAAAGTCACGTTTATCAATAGCTTCTGACAGCACCTGGCAGCCACAAGCTCAGAGCCCTTTTTTCAAATCAGATGGCTTCCTTTGTAAAGGCTGGCATTTTCTGACTCAAACTCACAGTGCAAAGTCCCTCCTGACCTCTGATGCTTTGTGCAGCCTGAGCCCTCTGAGCACTCCTGCCACCAGTGAGGCTCAGCTGCCCAGCCCTGGTGATCTGCAGCAGAGGTGTCGCTGCCTGGACTGGTGGTACAGAGACTGGGAGAAGCAGGTGTTTCCAGGATCCTTCATCTCATCCTAGAGGCCAGGTCTGAGGATCTGTACCTTCAAGTGCTTCTGCTGCCCTCTGGCTACAAAGCCCACCTGGGGCTTAATCCTAGTTAGGATGATAGGAGGTACCTGAAGGTAATGGAAAAATCAGTTCTGCTGCCTCATTTGCCCCTGAAACATCCAACCTGACAGATTGTGGCACATCTGCTGTCCTTGCTCTGCCCTGGTTGGAGGCACATTGATTTCCCAAGTGTGGATGCTGACTGCAGGAGTCATGGGGATAGTCCCACGTCGGTCTGTTGTACATCTGTGAAGCTCCCATACTCTGTAGTCTTGAAGCACACACCACTGATGTAATGAGTGTGAGCAACTCCCATCTTGTTCTTCCCAGGATTTTATTTTCCAATCATAAGAAGAACAGATAAAATTGCTATAAATAATTTAGTATCAATATTGGCGACTCATCCAAAAATATGTATTACTGCTGAATATTTTGCTTGATAGTGGTAACCAAAACCAGTTACAATGTGGTGAAAATGCATCTGGCACTAGAAACTAAGCCAGAATCTCTGAGATCTTGGCAATAGGAAGGATAAATATACTTAAGAAGGAAAAAAACACTCTTAACTGTGGAGTGTTAAATATTTAAAGGAAGAGCATCAAAACATGGGATAGAAAGTTTGGTTTGTTTTTCAGGTATTCCAAGGCTGTGGAAATCCTAAAATTAGCGCAAAAGGCTCCAGTAGCAAGGACAAGAAGAGACCGGGGAAGTTGACATTGGAAGCCAAATCCTCTGCACAAGCCCTGGAGATGCTGGTGGGTTTGTGTCTGGAGCTGGTCCCAGGGCAGGGGTGCCCTGGGTCCTGTGGGTTGGGTCACACCGCTCTGGGGGCTGCTGGGCTGCACATCTGAAGAAGATCAGATCACCAAGTGCTGGTGCAACCCAAGCAGACCTGGTCTTCTTGCCTCTGCACCGGGTTGGGTCTACATTGCTGATAACCAATTTCCCAGGGATTTGGTGCCAGACTTACCTGAAGAGGCTCCTAGTCTGCTGGTCTTCTCCTGATTGATCTTCTGGTACTGGAACAGTCCTTGGCATGTAACCTTTAGCCTTGGGCACTTGGGTTGATGGTTGGTCTTTAGGGAAAGGTTGATGATACATCCTTGTTTGCATAAAAACAGATTTTGTGATGGTAGAACAAAAAATAGGCAGAATCTTTGTACTTTCCTCAGCCCTGGGGCACCCCAGAGCTCTCGTGGCCCTGAGCATCCCATTTAATTGCAGGTTTTAGATGCCAAAGGGAATCTGACAGCTCTCAAGACATACTGGATCACCCTGCCCAGCAGCCTGTGCAGCAAAAAAGTAATGGCCAGCTCAGCGTCGGATGACAAGTGTTGGAACGGGATGACCAAGGGCAGGTATGGAGGGGGTCACAGTGCCAGGACAGCACCAGCCTGGGGTGAGAGGAAGGGTTTGAAAAGGCACCTACACATCATCACAGCCAGCCCCATTTGTTCAGAGTGAGCAGTCTGTCCCTGTCCATAGCAATGCTGCATTTATTCTGGTGGAAAAGCTGGTACCTGGGAATGTCAAGCCTGGTGTCATTTTGCTGTGTGTTGGGGGTTAAGCACTGAAATGCACTCACCATGAAATAACTGTGTAGTTTTCTACTAAGGAAGCAGTTTTGCAATTCCACATGCACTCAGAAGGCAGCAGGGCTGGATTTACCTCACAAGCTCCAGAGCTGCTGCAGAGAATTGCATACAGGTCCCTCTAGCCATACCTGCTCTGAAATGCTGTTCCCTCTGAGAGGGGGCACCTGGGTGACATCAAACAGCTGCAGAAGCAGTTCCTATTCCAGCCAAGGTTAAAGGATGGCTATGGGGAGACTGGTAGCTGCTGGACATGCACCTTTCTTCTATTCTCTCTGCAGACCTCTTGGGCTTGGCTTTGCCAGCCTGAAGTTAACACCTTCAGCTCTTCCATATTTCACATTGCTGCTAGCAGTGTCACAGATCTGCAGGAGCAGGAGGTCCAGGGTACTGCAGAAAGCAGCAGTGCAACTCTGGGTGACAGCTCCTAGCTAACTAAAGCTTCCCTGAGAGCCTGTCTGGTCAAACTGGGCTGGGGCCATTCAGTGGTCCCAGTGTGTCAGTCCCCACAGGAGCTAACCAAGCAGGGATTAAAGTGCTCCTCAGCTTCCCATATGGACAGAGGTTTTCCCATGGGGGAGTGTCACTGTGGGCCCATTGGTACCAGCCTGAGAGCAACCCCTCCACCCTTCCTGCAGGAAATCCCTCCCCATGCTGGACCAGGGATGCTGTGAGGCCACCAGCCACCTCCTGCAAGCTGAGACCCCCTCTGCTGGGGTGTGGCCATGGCAGCATGGCTCGGCCATCCAGAGAGCTGGCTGGCAAGCTGAGACCACCAGCCACAGAGGCTGTTCCACAAGTCAGTGGCACTGACTGCAGCCTCTCTGGAGTTCACAGAAGCTGGATTATCACTGGCATCTGTGGGGAGAGGTGAGCTGACCTGGGGTGGAAACATCTAAACCTTTTGCCTTCCTTCCCAGTTACCTGCCCCAAGTGATGGGGGATGGTTTGGCTAACCAGATCAACAACCCGGAGGTGGAGGTGGACATCACCAAGCCAGATATGACCATTCGCCAGCAAATCATGCAGCTAAAGATCATGACAAACCGGCTGGGCAACGCCAACATCGGGAACGATGTGGATTTCCAAGACACGAGTGAGTGGCAGAACCGCAGAGGTTCGAGGCGGGCGAGAGCGGCCGAGCAGCCCTGCAGCCTGCACAGGTGCCCCTGCAGGTGCTGCTGCTGGGCCCTGGGGGCACGGAGGGGCTGTGGCAGCCTGGCTTTTGCCTTGGGGCTGCTGAGGGGCTGCTTGAGTGCAGCCAACTTGTTGTGGGGTGGCTGGAGGCTGTGCTGTTCCAGTGCCTTACTGAAACCTGGGGGGCTGTCTCCAATCCCAGCCCTGCTGACAGGGCCGTTGCTCCTGTCTGCTCCAGAGTTTCCAGCTGCTGCAGCAACAGGTGATTAAAGGCAGCGGGAGGTCAGGTATGAGCTTGTACCCCACATTGAGGGATGCAGAGAGGAGGTGGAGGTGGCCAGGGTAGGGCTGGTGGCCAGAGCTGCCCGGGGTTGCAGCAAGGGGAAGGCCTTGCCCACCACAAGGAAAGTCTGTGCTCACTCGTGTTTGCCTCTGCACAGGTGACGACATGAGCGGCTCCGGGAGTGGGGACAGCTGTCCTGATGACGTCTGCGGCAAAAGACTTTCTAAGAGCCCCAGCACCAGGCAGCCAGAAACAAACGCTATTCCTAAGCAGTCTGGACACGGCGTCAGCGGGGCCAGCAGCAGATCTTTGCCTTCTGCCTCGCTCCTCCTCCTCCTCTCGGTGGCTGTCATCGCCGCGCAGCACTTGTGGCGGTAACTCGCTGGCACAGCCAGGAAACAGACTGCGGCTGAGGGCTTCACTTTGCCAAAACCAACCAACCAACCAACCAACCAACCAAAGGACATATTTAATTCACCTTGGCAAAAAAAAAAGAAAAAAAAAACAAAAAAAGGGAGGAGAAAAAGGTTTCAAAAGGTTTCAGTTGTTTGCTATTTCTGGCAGTGCTCGAGCTGTTTTCTTCTTTCTTGGTCTTTCCCCAATGCTGGGCCCTTCTTTCCGTACCTCATTGTTTTACTTTTGTTATTGCCACAAACTGGCTCTTGGGGCTGAAACAAGCCTTTGCAGAGGGCTCCAGGGGAGCTGGGCCAACCCCTCCGAGGGCAGCTGTGCTGCTGCCTCCCGTGGAATATGCAATTGCCCTGCCCTTGCTCCCCGGCGCGGCCAGAGCGCCGCTGCCGACAGCGCCGCAGTGCCGCGGGCAGCGCCGGCTCCTCGCCGAGAGCGGCACCCTCGGCACGGCCCCGTGCTGCTTCCAGGGGCTTCTTCAGGTTCTTCCTCTGTGCTTCCCTAGGTGGGCAGAGATGGCCCTTCACTTCCAGTGGTGTACGTAGGAGCGTGAGCAGGTTTGGTGGGTTGAACTGAAAGAGTTTGGCAGTGGCTGTTGGACCCAAAAATGCAGAACTCCCTTTTTCTTTGGAAAGGTCACAAGTGGGTTTCTTGACTAGAGCTCGTAGCTGACGACAATTTGAAATGTAGGTTTCCTACATCTAAGTGACTGGGAATGAGTGTTAGGGGTTGGGGTTTGGGGTACTTTTTCTTTGCATGCTAGTTGGAAAGCCGTTTTTTACCCAAGTAACAATGGTCCAATTTCTACCTGCAGTGCAGTACCATTGTAGGTAACAGAGAGATGCAAATATGCACAGTGGGATTCTCTGTGTGGCAGACAGTTGTGCTGCCTCCTCCTTCTCTGGCCCCAGCCATGGACAGGAATCTGGGTTTTCTTTCTTGGTAATAAGAGAGACCAGGGATGTTTTACTAACTGGAGCTTTGGGACTGGTTGTGCCCCTTCAAGCCTCAGGGCAGAGAGGAGCTGGTGGGAATCACCATGGGCCCTGGGTCCCTACCCAGAGCACTGGCTCAAGGCAGCACCTACCAGGGGGAATGTGAGGACAGGACACATTTTGTTGGGGATTTCTTTTTATCTTAGGTGTTTGTTCCAGTTGCATTGTGGGTTTTTAATGGATTCCCACTTTTCCTGTTCCTTCCCCATCATCCAATACACCTTCCCTAACCACTGCAGGCACGGGCTGAGCCAGCGGGTCAGACACCCCTGGCAGCTCTGTTCTGGCTCAGGGGAGGGCCAGGCTCACCTTTGCTGCCCCATCCCACCACTCACCAGCCTTTGGATGATGTGGGCAGCTGCCCTAACTCCAAATTGCTTGGTGGGGTGGGCTCTGTGCCAGGTTTTGAGACTGGGGGTGGTGAGAGAAGTTATAAATGTCCTCACGTAGCTGTAGGAGTGTCTTTGCTTGTTAGGGCTGTGTGTTTGGGGCTTCCAGAGGCTTCTGCGCCTGATGAGCAGCAAGCGTGGGCTGGAGGCGTAGCTGTAGCAGATGTTAGATACAACACAGTCCCTGTGACTGCTTGGGCCAAGAGCACTCCCAGGGGCTGGGTTTGAGCCTCAGATGGGTTTGTACTGGGGTGAGAGGGAGGGCAGAGCTGGGCCTGTCTCTTGCTTTACTGGTCTGCACAGCATTTGAGCATTTCTTCTCTGTCTTGCCAGAGGAGATGTGCCTTTGGGCTGAGCAAACATTATAGGGTTGGGGTTTGGCTGTTTTCTAAGAAAGGGGGAAAAAAAACCCCATTTTTAACATTAGCAGTTTCTAAAGTGTGCAATTTAGGGAAAAATGAGGACATGAGCAAGGTAAGGCTGAAAGCCAGTTCAAGGTGCACGTTTCCTGCCCTCCCTGGGGCAGGGATCTCACCTGGGGCCCAGTGAGGGACCTCAGACTAGGCAGAGATTTTAGGCCAGCTTTGACCACCCTCTCCAAGTCCCAGTGATTAATGTCACTGACTGCACATCCTTTCTGCCTTGGCCTCACCTTCTTGTAAGGCAAAACCATACCTAAGCTGGTAGGGAGTCAGAAATGAACACCGGGATGCTGGACGATGGCTGAAGAACAGACAGTGCCACTAGACACATCAGAACACTGGAGATGATAAATGTAAGTTCTGGTTTTGTCTAGGTTTATTTACTCCTAGACATATGGCAAATCCATATGATTTTTACTGCTCTGAAGAGTTCCTATCTTTTCTTTTTAATTTTTATTCATCAGAATTTCAAATACAAATCTAATGTTCTGTTACAACAATCCCCACAACCAATCCTGCAGAAGCTTTACATCCAAAGCAAAAAAAAAAAAAGCAGGGGGGAGGGAGGAAGAATTAAAACACTGTACCTTCTTCAAAACACAGTGGGGTTGGAGTTTTAACAGATGGATGCTGAGGTCAATGTTTTGCTTTGCAGAATGGGAGCTTGAAAGTCACTTCCATTTCTGTGCAATTAGTTTTTGCTGTCTGCCTGTTATCCTCAAAAGCTTCTTAGGGGCCCCTTCACAACTTAAATGTGAAGCCAGGAATTTACTGATTATCCAGTTAATATTTTAACAATTTCATAGCCCGAACTAGTGGTTCTGTTACAAGAAAAAAACCTGATAGTGCAAATTAATAAGGCAAAACCTCAGAGAAACGGTAAAATCTGTTATGCAGGGGAAACACTTCCCGATGCCTTCACCCCTGGGCTGGGGTTGAGCTCCCACTTCCAAATCCCTCCTGACCCTGGGAGTGGCAGCTTCCACCCTCCAGAAGCCAAGGCAGGGTGAGGCCAGGGCCGCAGGGTGAGGTCTGGGCCAGCAGGAAGGGCAGAGCAGGGGGCTTTGCCCGCTGTGTGCCGAGGGAGCCCGGGGGTGATGGTGACGCTTCCTCCTCCGCCCTGCATAGGCTGTTCTTGGTTTTCACATCCTGTGAAAACTGTCCATGGTCAGCCCACACTGCTGCTCTTTGTTGGTCCCTGTTACTCAGTTTTTCTGTTCTCTCTTGCCCTGAAGTGGCTTCCCCAGCTGCTGCCATTAAGTGGCCTGGGGCTGTGTTTGGCCGTGCCACCTTCCCCAGGAGCTGAAACGGCCAAGAGCCCCCAGGACAGCAACTGGGTACCCCTCTAAACTAAAGCAAACCGTAGTTAGTGCTGACTAAACAACCACTGGTGTGGCTGAAGAAGCTGAAATCAACCCAGGTACAGACAAGCCCCGAGCCTGTGGTCGGGGTGGCACAAAACTTGGGGCCTTTTCAGTGCTTATAAATGACATTTCCTGGGCTACTGCCTGCTGGGAAACACTGTGACACAGCCCCCAGCCCCGTGGCTGGTGGCTGCTCTGGGTTGGCTGCATGAGGGGATCTCTGAGGAACTGGGCTGGCTGGGGGAAACATCTGCTTCAATGTTATCAAATGGTGATCGATGGTGTGGTGTGAAAAGGCCTCATACTTGACAAGGGGTGTGGAGGGGGTAGTGGTGTAGGAAAAAAATATTAACAAAGACCCCACCCCTGGGAAGGGGAGAACCACAGATGGTGGATTTCCTAGTGTCTGTCTTTCAGCCTGCTCTTTGTGCCATAACGTGTATGTTTTAAACAATGGTGAGGGTCTCAAAAGGCTTTGAGAGCACAGCTACTTCTCATTTACAAATGACAAGCTGCCTGTTGTTTTCCGGTGGGCTTGGTAGGGGCTAAGGTATAGCAGAATATCTAAAGTCCACCTTTGCTTTAAACAGATGCATTTCTATCTGCAGGAGTAAGAATTATTTCACTTATCAGCATAGCTGGACAGTTATCTATTTCTTTCTGTTACCAAGGTACTTGTAACTCTCTTGCACTGTTTATCTAAAGTTGAAATATGTTCTTTGAATCCTTGTATAAATAAAAAGGCTGGAGACAAATCTGTATTTACAGGGCAATTATTTCTTCTCCATTTAAGTGGAGTCTGGCATTTTCTTTCTTTTTCCCTTGTTAAGACACAGATAAAGGGCAGGTCAGGAGCCCTGAGGAATGAAACCATGTTTCAGCCACAAGTCTGTAACGGGCTGATGCCAGTGTTGGCCATAGGGGTTTGCCTGCATAATCCACGATAGGATTTTCCTGTACCGTTCAGAGGAGCAGCTGCTGGGTCCTATGGATGTATGTTTGTGGGAACAAGGTGAACCTGGCTTGAGTCATCAAAGCAAGGATCCTAAGTGGTCTCTTTCTCATCTAGAAGCACAGAAAGTCATGGCATAGCAGTATAAAGAATCAGAAATGCCCTTGGTATTCGTCATTACAAAGTGTTGTGGTAATTCTGGACCATGGCTTTGCACCAGTGCAGCTGCTGGAAGGGCTCACAGCAAATAGAGCAGCAAGGGGGATGTTTGATCTCCAGTGAGTGCTTGGGACTGAACTGGTGCAGCAGAAAGGTTCGTGCTTCAGCTCTGTCCACGTCCAGAAGTGGGTGAATGCCACTATCAAGGTGACGCGTTGGAAGCTGCTCATGAAATGTCTAAGAGAGACTTGGTAACTGGAAACTACTAAAAGTGTATCCTTCTGCCTGGAAGCAAATATCAGCTAAATTTAATAAACTGACTGATACCCTTGAGTGAGTAGATATTTATTTAGGTTCCTCTCCTGCAGCTACAGCTATTGCAACATACGCATGCATTTATATAAATACAAGTGCAAAAATCTAGGTCTTCTCCTTGGAGAAGGTTCGTGCACACCAGTCACCTGCTTTGCCTCCTCGGTGTCTAATTATGATCTAAAATGATGGCCTCTTATGGCTCTGTGTTTACTGAAGGTGCCTGAAAACATTTCTGCAGTTCCTAATGTCACCGAACACTGCATGTTTGCAAATTCACTGCTAAGAGCTTGCAGGAGGTGTAGGGTGTGATACAAGCTCAGCTCCCACTTCCCTGCAGCCACACATCAGTGCTCTCCTAGGCATGGAAGGCTTCAGGAGCTCCAACAGCAGCAGCCCAGCACACTGGGAGCTCACCAAGACACTGGGGCCAGGCACTTTGCAGGTGCATGGCAAGAGGACAAGAGATAGCCATTATAACTGGGGCTGTTGGCACCATACCCCAACTGGCAGTGCCACCAAGACCAGAAAACCCCAGTAAAATCTGGACTGAGGCATCAGACCTATTCTAGGGAGGGGGTGAGGCTGTTACCCTGCAGTTCGATCATCTTCTTTACAGAGGCAGCAACTGCCTTCACTGCCAGGAGATGGCATTTGTGTTTAGCTTATAAATTACTCTGTGTGTAGTGACAGCTGCCCTGTTCCTAACTCCTCCTCTGCACAGAGACAGGTACAGGTACAGGGCAGGCTGGTGGGAAGGAACAACCTTTCTGGCATGCATGGCCATCCTTAGGTCAGCTGCAGGCAGCTAGTGAGTAAACATCCATAGCCTCAGAGTGAGGGAGCTCAAGTGCAGCCCCAGTGACATTTGCTGGTGCTAATGTGACAAGAATTCTGCCCTGAGATGGTGTCACCTGGGGAACACCTGGACCAGTGCTGGGGTGAGCTGCAGGAACTGGTAAACCAGTAAATCACACCAGAGCAATCTGATGGGCTACTGCCACCCATACAGATCAGTGGAGGGTTCATGGCATGGCAAGTGTGATGCCATGAGAAATAAAGATTGATATGAACTGGAGCGTGCCCATAAAGCACCACCCAGGGACTCTCTGCAAGGGCCCAAGGAAGCCCACTGATGAGTGCAGGCAGAAGGAGGATGAGCCTCTGCCAGCTTCTGGGCAGGAGGAGGAAGATAGGGCAGCAGCTGGCTCTTTTCCACAGTGTGGGGAGTTGACATGTGCCTGTCCCTCAAGGAAATCCCTGACAGTGTTTGTAGAAAGGCTCCTTCCCTGAATGCCAGCATCATGGCCTGGGAATAAGGGGTGTGCCACGGAAATGCTAAGTTGGGCAAGAGCTAGTGCTCGGGAGGATCCAAAATCCCTGGAAACAATGGCTGCGGAGGAATCCAGGAGCCCTCCCCTCACTGCTGGGGTGGGCAGCATCAGGGCGATGCTCTCCTGCTGAGCTTTCTCCTTTCCAGCCACACAGGCCCAGCCTGAACTGTGCCTCCTGGGGCCAGCAGAGCCTCGCACCAGCCACACGGCCTGAGCAAAGGAAGCAAGGGGGCAGATGAGAAAGCCTACATGTGGGAGCTGAGGCATGTGCTGGATAACAGGAGGGGACACCATGCTCTTGTGCTTATATGAGAGAGCTGTCTCTGGCCCCAGAGCCAGCATCTCACTGACAGGCTGCTACTGACACAAATGATGGCAGGTGTGTGGCAGGTCGACTTCTTCTTCCATGGTTGAATAAAAGCTTATCCTTGTACCTCACTTCTAATTCCTTAATGGTTGTCACTGCATTTCACACCGGTCTGTGCTCTGCTGCTTTGACAGTCCAGGTTCATTTTTGTGTCAGCAGCAAATATCAGTCAAATGCTCCTGTTTTGCCTGAAAGCAAAGGGTTGAAGCAGCTCAGCCTCCAGGAAGCAGCTGGCACCTGTGACCAGCCCTGCAGCACCTGCCCGGCACTGGCCAATGTGACCTTCACCTGGCTGGGCTTGGCCCATCCCCACCCGTCCTGTGCAGTTCAAACCCATGTCAGCACACTCTGGGGTAAGATACTCTCTGCCCTGGCAGCACACCAGCAATTCTACTGAAGTCCAGAAAGATTAGCAATACGCTATCTGGCCAGCTTAGTAAATCATTTTCTGGGTACTGAAAAGACGCTTTTGCTGTAGGCGAGGGGCATCGAGATGCTCTGGAGAAGATCAGATCAATCACAGAATCACAGAACACGCTGAGTTGGAAGGGCCCACAAGGATCATGGAGTCCAACTCCTGGCCCTGCACAGGACATCCCATGTGCCATGTGCCCAAGACTATTGTCCAAACGCTTCTTGAACTCTGTCAGGCTTGGTGCTGTGACCAGTGCCCTGTTCCAGCGCCCAACCACCCTCTGGCTGAAGAACCTTTTTCTAATATCCAACCTAAACCTGCCTTTACACAAGTCAGTGTTGCATCACTGCACTAACAGCACCGCCTGCAGCAGCAGCATTCCCGTGCAGAACGCGGCAGGTAAGCAGCTGCTGTTGGGGTAGCGACTGTCCAAATCCACTGGCTGTACGAGTGAGCTGTGCGCTCTGGAAGTGCTTTCAGCTTTCCAAACGCAGCTGTCGGGATGCAGCCGGCACTAGGACCTGCCCGGAGCCCGTACGCCCCAGCCCGTAGGGAGCGGATAAATACGGCCGAGCGCGGGCGGCAGCGCCGTGCCGCCGCCGGGAGCCCCGCACCGCGACCCCCGCGCCGCGCCCCCGGAGCGGCGGGGCCGCCGCCCC